>JARHVA010009977.1:10000-237852 GCA_037957365.1 Torreya grandis
GGTTTCTTGGGAGCCTTTGTTCTGGCCGGCACAATCTTGCCGAAATCGAATTCTTCTGGGGAGATGGCCCTTTTCTTTCTCTTTGGTGTGAAAGCAGACATCCATGGCGGGAGAGAAGTTCCTGTTGTAACAATAGTTGCTTCTGTTGGTGCCACGGTAGCGGCCTCCACGCTACTAGTGGTGACAGTAGTGGTAGTTGGAGTGACCGCTGAGACTGTGTCAACTGTTGTTTCAGGATTAGGCACCAGGCTTGATGGCAGGTTGAAAGATGGAGATGATAAGCTTGGAATGGATGCAGAAGAGCGAGGGGAACCTGCTGAGGGATCTTGTGGATCACCAAAAACCACCTTGGAAGGAGAAGTAGCACCGAAAGATGGAACGCTTATGGGAGAGATAGGGGAAGTGGGCACCGAAGGGGATTGATGAGGAGGAGAGGAGCCCTGGATCGGCCGCACATGCTCCGTTGAAGTTGGAGACCCAACACCTGGTCGTTCTAAAAGTTGTTCTGTTGACCCTATCGGTTGAGCTGCCTGTATCCCGGGACTTCGTTCTGTGGTTCCTTCAACTGTTGCTTCAGGTTTTTGTTCTGACCTAGGTTTCTTGGACACAAAGACGATCCTAGGCTTGTGAGGTCTAGAAGATGAAGGGACGTCGTCTTTGTTCTTGGTTCGGCTTTCTGCCTTTCTCTTCATCTCTACTTGATATTCGGCCTCAGACCCTGTAATGAATTCTTTAAGGGTGATTCCATTTGCCGCCAACCAACTATTGGTGTTAGCCAATACTGGTTCGAATCTCTTCCTTAGAGAAGTCAGCTCTTTTTGAGACCAGTTGATCGGAGGAAGAGGAGAACCAGCGACCTCTGTCAGATATCTGTTGTTTACTATATTTCCATCGTCAATCAATCCTGAAGGGATCTCTGCAAGCCCAAGGTACTCTATTTGATCTAGTGTGAGGCGGCAATAGTCCATCTTTCTTATCGCTTCGGCTGTCCTTATATCTACCCAGATGTCCTCAATCATAGGCTCGTGAAATTGAGTCTTCCTTCGAATCGTCTCCCTAACTCCTCTGTAATCAATTTTTTCTCGTCTTTTGAACGGTTTGATGGTAACCATCTGCATCTCTGTTTCCATAACCTTGGCTTTAGTTGATGTAGTAATGGAAAATCTGCCAATATGGATAGGAAACTTGAAACCAGGTCTCTTAAGCTCCATCTGCTTTGAGTGTACGACGGCTAGTTATCGGCAAAGCTCCATTAGAACCAACCTGTCTGAAGGGAATCTGGGGAGCATATAAGGGTATCCTTGGAAGAAACCCACCCGTAGATAAGAAAATGTAGGGAACTGGAGGAACATGCAGCCAAAACTGTTCACTACTGTCCAAGCCTCGTCTGACATCCTCTTCTGCTCCAGTTGAGGATCGAAGAGACATAGAAATACGGCAAAGAATGCGTCATTCACTCGCCTAAAATGACGTGTCGAGCCTTGAAGTGTCAGCTGCGGATAGTATGAATAGACCAGGGTGGTCTTCCTATCCCCCTCTGTGGTTAGGCCCAGGAAAGATCGCATGGCAGCAGCTATGTAGACCAGGTACGAGGTCATGTAGAATTTGAAGGAGGTTTGTACCCTAGTCAGTTGCTCGTGAATAGCGTTGCTGATCTGTTCTCCCCAGAAGATGACCTGTTTGCCTTGTAGAATGATCTTTATGAACGGATACATCCATTCATGGAATTGCAAAGAAGACGGGAGGCCCCGTACTCTGCTGAGAAGGGTGATTAAGTCACCAACTTCCTCAATGAAGTCACTTCTGGGGAAGCTTTTCGGCCATCTGGATAGGCCGGTCCTTGGGGTTTTTAACCACTTATGGTTTATGACCCTCTTTGCCCTCTCGGGGTCTTTGTCATATTCCCTCTACGCGTTCTCGAAGTTGATCTGGGTCACTTCGGTGGCTGGCGGACATAAAAAGACTTTGTCGATAAATTTGGGGTCCAACCGAATGATCATGCTGCCCCTGGCATTTGAGACTGATCTGGTCTCTTTGTCATAGAAGTGCGCACATTAAAGGATGAATTCCGCATGATGAGCTGCTACTGGGAAGGCGGCCACCAGGTGGATGTTACTCTCGACAATCCTCATTATCCCAGTGCTGGGATTGGTCGCTTTGGTTCATGCCAGGAATTCGGCCATATCTACGTGGCCGATCTCAGTGTCTTGAATGTCATCGACATTCAAGGTAATCGCTGTGAGCGGGAAGACACCCTGGTACCTGTATTTCATCTTCTTGGCCTTTGAAGGAGATGCTTCCATCATGGGGGACGATCTTGTTTGAATAGGGGCAGGCGTGCAGGAGCTTGCTGAAGGAGCTGCAGCCATAGTCGAAAGGAGAGTGAGAGACGGGGAGAGCAATTTAAGTGACAAAGGCTATAGGATGTCACTTAAATAGGTTAGGATGGGCTAAGAGACGGAAAATGAGGAAGAAAAAGCTCGAAAAGGACATCCCCAAAAAAAAATCTGGGAGTTAAAAAAAAATGAAGAAAAAGAGCAGGGGTGGCGAAAATCGCCGCCCTTGCAAGAAGAGAGCAGGGGTGGCGAAAATCGCCGCCCTTGCAAGAAGAGAGCAGGGGCGGCGATTTTCACCGCCCTTGCAAGAAGAGAGCAGGGGCGGCGAAAATCGCCGCCCTTGCAAAAGGAGAGCAGGGGCAGCGAAAATCGCCGCCCTTGCAAAAGGAGAGCACAGCGGCAAAGAAATGCCGACCTTGCTTGAGGAAAATAGGGGTGGAACGGCGGCAAGGAAATGCCGCCATTTCGAGGCCGCGGGGAAGAAAAAGCAAAAACAAATGAAAAATAAAAATGAAACTTTAAAAACAAACCCTACCTAGAGGACGCGCGCGCCACGAAGTCGGATCCGCGAGTCGGCACGTCGCAAAGTCACTTGGATCGCTCAGGTGCAAGAGGTATGGTGAGAGGAGGAGGCAGTGAGAAGAAATGAGGCCCAAAACGGTTTATAAAGGTTTGAAAAATCAACCCCAACCACCTGGCGCGCAGGGCCATTAATGCCCTGCGCGAAAAATGAAAAAGTGCATGGGCGGCGATTTTCGCCGCCCTTGCAGAAAAAGTGCAGGGGCGGCAAAAATCGCCGCCCTTACAGAAAAAGTGCAGGGGCGGCGAAAATCGCCGCCCTTGCAGAAAAAGTGCAGGGGCGGCAAAAATCGCTGCCCTTGCAGAAAAAGACAAGGCAAGACGAAACTGACAAGTTTCGTAGGGGGTCATTTGCAAAAATGAGCAAAGCTCATTTTGGGAACAATAGCTGGCTCCTGTTGGGGAACTTCTGCTCAATCGAAAGGATTAGTAGAAGCAGAAACCAGTCTCTAAGTGCCTTCATCTAAGCCACTGGGCTACGGAGTCGAGCGAAAGAAAAAAGATAAAAAGAAAAAGAACTGCACATATTTACAAATGGACTCATCCAAGCTTCAAGGGTGAAAAAGCTTTAGATGCTGCCCATTATGAGGTAGTGTAAATGGTGTTCCATCTTTATACTCCAGCAAAAATCTAGCTTCGCCACAGAGCTGTTGAATGGTGAATGGACCCCTCCACAGAGAGTCAAATTTGCCGTGCATCCCTTTTGGTTCACGCCGTTTGTCCCACAACAAGACTTGATCTCCGACTTGGAACTCACGCGCCTTGGCTCTTTTATCGAAAAGCGCCTTTACCCGGTTCTAGTGCTCTTTGATCCGATCTGCCACCATAACTCGTTGTTCATTCAGCTCCATTAGATACATGATACGCTTGTCCACTGAGCCTTCAAAGGTCGAATCTTTGATTGCTCTGGTTAACCTGAGTGCTGGTAGTTCAAGGGTGATGGGGATTTCAGCATTTCGCCCATATAAGAGTTGAAAAGGTGACATACCTATAGCTCTTTTAGGTGTTATCCTGTCAGCCCATAAAGCATCATACAAAGCCTTGTGCCATGTTCTCTGATTGTCGTCCACCAACTTTTTGATGATGGTGACCAGGTTCTTGTTACTTGATTCCGCTTGTCTGTTCCCCTGGGGGAAATAGTCTGAAGTGTGAGACAAAGTAATCCCGTAATGGAAACAAAATTGAGTGATTTCATGTGACGAAAAATAGGCTGCATTATTCGTCACAATCTTTAGTGGAACTCCAAACCTGGTGATGATATTTTCTTTGAGGAAGGTGCATACTACTTCAGATGTAGCATGTTTAGTTGGTTTGGCCTCCACCCACTTAGTAAAATAATCTGTCGCGGTGAGGACATAATCATGTCCGGCGCTTGAAGATGGATTAATTGCACCGATGAAATCAATACCCCACTGCTGGAACGGTTCATCGATCACAACCAGCCTGAGGGGAAAAGCAGGTAGCTTGGGTTTTCCAACAAATTGCTGACACGGCTCACACTTTCGTACCCATTTATAGGCATCCTAAAAAAGCGTAGGCCAATAGTACCTTGCTCGTAGAATCTTGTGTGCCATCACCGGTGCAGAGAAATGTCCTCCACAGGTCAAATTGTGGAAAGATTTTAAAAGTTTTTCTTGTTGAGCTTTATCGACACAATGAAGAAATGCTCCATCCAGGTTTCTTTTGTAAAGACCATGGTCCCATAGGACATAACCAATTGCTTTTAATTTAATATTCCGCTTTTCTTTAAAAGAAAGATGTGGAGGGCATTCACCATATGTTAGGAAATAAGCAATGTCAGAAAACCACTCATCAGTAGTAGCGACAAAGAGAACTGTGGGCACGTTTTCAATATCTTGCTCTTCATTTCCTAATTCCTCTGGAGTGTTGTTGGCGATTAATTGGCAAAGACCCCGTCCTCGTATGAGCTTGGTTGGTTTGATGTTCAGATCAAATTCCTGAATTTTGGCAATCCAGTTACCCCTCTTTGTGCCGAACTCCTGCTGAGTCAAAATAGATTTTATTGTTGTATCCGGTACGAGGACCTCAGTGTGAGAATTCAGGATATAAAACCTGAAATGCTTGACAGCCTTGACCATGGCGTATGCGTGTTTCTCTATAAGGGAATATTTCAACTCGTGATTTTTGAGTGGGCAGCTCATGAACGAAATAGGAGATTCTGCATTTTCTGAATTGGGCTGAACCAAAATAGCTGATAGTGTATGCTCGGAGGCATAACTATATATTTTGAAACCTTTGGTATAGTCTGGACAGACCAAGATTGGCACCCCTGCAATTGCTTCTTTAATTTCTTTGAACGCTACTTTGCCTTCGACGGTCCATCTAAATGTGGCATTGCTCTTCATCATGTTGACAATGTGACGGGTTTTCTCGGCGAATTCAGGAACAAATCTCCTAAGGAAATTGACCTTTCCAAAGAAAGAATGAACTGCAGTCTTGCTGGTAGGTAGAGTCAGTTCTTGAATAGATCTAACTCTTTCTGAATCAATTCTAATACCTTCTCGAGACACTACGTGTCCGAGAAGCTTCCCTTCAGTTACTCCGAAAATGGATTTCTTTGGGTTTAATGAGATGCCATTTTGACGGCAGCGCTCTAGTACTCTTTGCAAATGGTGAACATGCTCAGAACGCTGTTTTGAAAATACCGTCAGATCATCTAAGTATACTATAATGAATTTTCCCATTATGTCTTTGAAAGCAAGATCCATAGCTCTTTGAAAAGTAGCCCCTGCATTTATCAGACCAAAAGGCATCCTGCGATAAGCGAAAGTACCCCAGGGTGTGGTGAATGTTGTCTTGTGTTGATCTGCTTTTCCGACCTCCACTTGATTATAACCTAAAAAACCGTCAAGCATTGATAACATTTCCGAACCTGTTACCATCTGTAGGACTTGATCCATAATGGGAAGGGGGTAGTTATCTTTTAAGGACAGCTGATTCAAATTCTTGAAATCCACACAGATTCGGATCTCACCATTTTTCTTTCTGACAGGTACTATGTTAGCGACCCATGTTGAGTGATGGATTGGAAAAATTGTATCTCTTGTATCTCAGTTAAAATAGTATCTGAGATTTTTGGATTATATTGCCGGGATTTCTGTTTATAAGGCACAGAATTGGCTTTCAGGGGGATATCATGACGGACGTCATGTGGCCTGAGAGATTTCAGGTCGTCATAAGAATAGGCCAACACATCCCTATATTGACAGAGTAAACTAGCAAGCTCAGATCTTTCCTTGGAAGTGCAGCATTTCCCAATGTTTACCATCTTAGGGTCATACTTGGTCCCCAAGTTGATTTGATCAAAATCTGAAGAAGAACTTGAATCCGTTTGTTGTTTTTTGACAAACCGGTCATGGTCATCAAACAGCTTCTCTAGGGAAACTAAACCTTTGGGAATTTTATTTCCCTTTAGCTACAGCAAATCTTCACCTGTATGGGTCTGAGTTTCAGGGGTTGGTCCATACTCCCGAGGTTCGCAGCCTTCAAAACATAATTGTTTGAAAGCGTCTTTTTGCTCCAAGAAAGCGATGATTTGATCATCGTCATTAAATATTTGCCAGTGGTCAACATTGTCTGGTACACTTGGTCGGAAAACCAACTCAATAGTATACTTATCTCCTTTGAAATCAGGATGGGGAATCAGGAGAGTTGCAGAGACAGCCAATGCGTCTGCTCGATCATTGAATTCCCTTGGAATGGCAGAGATATTGAAGGCGTCGAAATACTCAATCTGATCCCATACTTGATTGCGATAATGGTGCAACCTCTCATTTTTGGTCTGATAGAGGTTCCTTATCTGATATACTATCAACTCAGCGTCCCCTTTGGCATGGATTTTCTCTATGCCTTTGTCTTTGGCAGCCTGGAGTCCAAGCAAAAGGGATTCGTACTCAGCTGTGTTGTTGGTATTGTTGAATTGTAATTTATAAGCAAAAGGGATAACCTCTCCCTGAGGGGATACCAACACAACTCCGGCTCCTGATCCAGTAGAAGAGCAACTGCCATCAAACTCTAAGGTCCATAACTCATCAGACATGGTTTTTTCCCCACAAACTTCCCCATTCTGGGGAAAGGGTTGATTTGTGTGTTCGTTTGGTTTTGGCATTCCACCTCTAACGCTAGGTGAAACCGAACCTAAATCATTATCCATAGGAGTTTCCTTCGGGGCGCCATGGATTTTGTCGGTGGATAAGAAATAAGTGCCCATACCTGATGACTCGAATAAAATTTGTGCTTCGGGTGCTGTGGAACGGGTAACTACGTACCTGGATTCTTTTTCAGGAAGCAACTTCTTCATGACACCCTGAACTGGAATCCTGGCCTCTGATAGGTCCATGCTCAATTCCCCCCCAACATCCTTACAAAAATTCTGTCCAAGCAAGATGCCGTAAGATGTTGGGACATCGGCCACTAGAACTGTCATTTTGATTCACTTTTCGGGAAAAGCCGCAAAAGCGTATTGAGCATCTTTTATTTGGCCAAGGAGGGGAACCTGCTTGTTTTCCATGGAAAAACACCTCCCAAAAGTTTTGGTTAAAGTCAGGCTGAGGGAGTCCGCCACTTTTGCAGGCATGACATTATCTGAAGCCCCGGAGTCTATAATGCAGTTACTCAGTTTGAAACCATTTATAAGCAGAGAGACATAAAAAGGTTATATTTTTTCGGAAGCGACTGGGGGTGTCACAACCAGATTATTTTGGGCTGGTTTGTCTTTGGGGAGATCTGGAACAACCTTTGAAGGATTTTGTCCTATGGGGACTGCTTTATTTTTAACATATTCTGCTAACCTATCAAGCTGTTCTGGGTTAGCTCTCAAATACTCAATCTCCGTCATTTGAATTTTAGTTTTTTTAGCATGATCAATAATATCAAATGATTGAAGGGTGGTTGCAATAGAAAAAGGAGCAATCCCCTCATTAAGGGCCTTGACAGGTTCTTCACCGGCCTGAGCAGTAGGAGGGGAAGATGTTAAGTGACTGGGAGCAGTTACTTTTTTATGAGTCACCTGATCTTTTGATTGCGGAGGTAATGGAGTTCCACGTTGGGCAATGGAAATTGCTGGCCGAAGCTCGTCAACTGCTTTCCCTTTGTCAGTGCGTGAAGCTGATTGATTTTGAGACCTAGTAAAGACAGCATAAGCCTCCTTTGAATCTTCCCCTTGTTGTCCGGTTTCATCTTGGTAATCTAGGAAACCGATACTGGAGTCACCAGCTAATTCCTCATCCTGTTCATCAAAGAGGTTAGCACTTCCCGACTGATCCAGCTGCGGCTAAAAAGAAAGGTCGTGCTCAGTTTCTAAGTATCCAACCGCTGAATTTGTAGGTGCTGCTTCAATGGCTAATCTCCCTGAAGGGGGAGGTAGGCGATTCGATTGTCCTTGAGTTCGGGTAATATTATTTTGATATGGCTGATTCTGAAATGTCCTCCTGGGTGCATCTCGATAGGTAGGGGCAGACGGGCCTTGAGCGATTTGTCTCTTCAAAGCAATCAGTTCATTTGTTAACTTTTGCACCATAGGATCAGTAGTGCCTGTGGAGGAACTTTCAGCAGGTGAGGGGCATTTGTTTTTACCAGAGTCTTTCCTGATTTTGCCTGCTAGGATAAGGTCATCCTCAATCTCAGTAGCCAAATTTTGAGTCAATGCTAGGTCCATAGGGCCAGCTCGCCTTAACAGGAAGCTTACTTCAGGAAGCTGCGAGTTGATGAAAAAACACTTGAGATTTTCCAGCGTGGGCTGAGCCACAGTCGGAATCCGGTTCCTCAACTTGTTGAATTTGGCTATGAAATCCCTCATGGGTTCCTGGGATTCTTTTTTCATCTGTGTTAGCTGAGCTAACAAAGCGTGTGCATCTTCAGCGGGCTTAAATCGAGCTTCAAATATGGACTTTAGTGTATTCCAGTCAGTCACTGACCCAACCTGCAAGTGATAGAACCAATCCGCAGCCGCATCTTGCAAGGTCTCTACAAAAAGTCTCACCGCTACATCTTCAAAATCGACACCAATTACGCCACATGCTATGGAGAAAGTAGCGATATGCTCGTCGGGATGAACCTTTCCATCTCCAAAGAACTTAGGAAAATTTTTCCTAGAGCTACGAGGTAGTTCATGCAGAGGTGGGGTTAAATTAAGAGGGCCGAAGGAATTACCCCACGGGCCTTGACCCATAGTGATAAGAGGGTGAAAAGGTGGGATAACGAGCCTTGGTGGAGTGTTTATAGGTAGGCGGCGACTGACAGTGGGAAAAAGGGTTCTACCTTGTGTTGGTGACTTGACAACGCTAGGAGGAAAGCTCTTAGACCGTCGAAGAGAAGCAGGTGGAGGAAACAGATCAAAATTACTTTGTTGCGCTAATTCAAACACAGGGTCAACCACACCCTTAGATCTCTGACCTCTGGTATAGCGTGGGGTTGCCAGATTTTTAAAACAAAAATGGGACTGAAACTACTTCAAGTTGAAGCTTGAGGCTCCAAGATGTGCATTCTTCCCAGCAGCTCTGGCTTTGCAAACCAGATAATATAATGAAGGCAACTGGTAAAGCTAAAATGATAATGGGTAAGACATGAAACGGAGTCGCCAGATTACGTAATGGAGAAGGGTAAGGACTGCTTCAATCTAAAACTTGAGGTTTTAGACTGCACATCTGAGTCCCCAGCGGAGTCGCCAAAAAACTGTTGGGTGAATATTTTGTCATCAACTAACTGATGGTAAAATGGGGATATCAGCCACAGCATAAGGGAGATTTACACCACGAGGAGTGTGGCTTTACCAGATCAGGATGAGGTAAATCTCTCCTCTCATCAAGGGGAGGTTCCCTATCAATATTTACGTGCTATAAGTATGTATACAATTAAGCAAAAAATAACACATGGGGGGTGGTAAAATAGCATCTACTTCTCTTCTTTCAGAAGTAATGTATGTAGGACGAAAGAGGAAAATCCCTAGTCTAAAGCTAACAACACTCCTCTTCTTTCAGGAATGGTATCAAACGAAGAGCAAGAGATTACCTGAAGTAACAAAGTCACAAGAATGCTCACGCAAGCGCAAAGTCTTCCGTAGCTTCTCCACAGATTCGGAACAAGTATAACCGTAGAATGAAGTGAAGCACAAAGTCTTCACCTGAAACTACAAAAGATAAAAGAATCTCAAAAGTAAAAGTAGCACAAAGTCTATCTTCTACCCTCAAAAAGTGCCCTTAGATAATATCAACACATTCACTTTGCTTATTAAGTCAGATAAATAAGAGGTTATCAGGAAAGAGTACATAAGAAACTATTTCCTAGATGACACAGATAACTTCAATACAAAGTCTGAAATCACTTGCTTCTCATTCATTTGACAAAATCTGATTTACAAATCTGAGCACAAAGTCTCAAAAGTTGCTTCAATTTTAGCAGAGTGTTTGCTCTCTATTTTTTCCAAGAAGATTTACAAATGAGGTCTCCACTATATATAGGGAGAAAATCCTCAAAAACAAAAAAATAATAAAATATAAAATATCTTGGTCAAAGATGACTCATCTTTGACTTTTAGATATTTTCCAAAATATTTTATTCGTAATTACATTTTACAAAAATGCATGCATTCTGTAGAAAATAGAAATGCATAAGGATAGAAGAAGAAAGAGAGAAAGTGTCAGTTCTTGCCACTAGACTTCTTCAGATGAGCATCGTACATGGTGATTGATGCCTGGATCCTGATGCTATCCGGTGCAACTGCGTGGTTGGAGACGACCCTTGCTCTGATCAATGCGTCTTTTAATGCTGTGATGGCTTTATAGTGGCCAGTTAACCTGGATCTTAAATTTTCTAGAGTCAACTGAGCATCCAGAATGCTATCAACCGAGGTTATTGAAAAAGACGCTCCTTTGAAATCCTTATGGATCATCCCTTCAAAATTCTGAATCATTTCGTCTGCTGGAAGGAACTGATGATCCTTAGAGGTCAAGTCGTAGGGTAGCTCTTCTAATTTGTTCAACAAGCTCAGGTCACTTTTATCACTAGCTTCTTTAAAAGCTTTGAGATCATCAATTAGATCTTTGAGTACCTGGATCCTAAAAATCATCGTCTCTTTGACCTCAACATATGAATCCTTGTTGGGGATAACTCCGATAGATATCAGGATACTCTTTTTTAGGCCTTCCATTTCCTTCCATCTCCCGAGATCTTTCTCCAAGCCATTAATCTCCTGAGAGGTGAGAGAAACAAAACTGTCTACTTGAGCCTTCAATCTCTTCATTTTCCCTGTTCTTTCTGCAACCTCAGACAGCAGAGAGATTCCTTGATTGTGTATCCGGTCAATGTATTCCTCCATTACTTTTCCCCTTAAATAAGTCTTTTCAGCTTTCTGAATAACTGAATCATCCACTGAAAAGGCCTCTGGAGTTGCTGACTCAGGTGGGATGGTGAATCTCCTGATTACTGCCGTTAACTGCTCAGCCTTGGCTTTATAAAAATCATTCATCTCCTTTTCTTTGTCAAATTTTTGGACCATAATGTCCATTGCTGACTGAAGGTCACTCTTCGCACCTTCGTGTGTAACCTTGCCTAGTTCAACACGAGAAAAGGAATAACTGCTCATTTCAAAACCTTCAAGGGTTGCGTCCTGTGGGGGTTTGGCAATTTCCAGAAATTTCTGCCCCTTTTCCTCGACCAACTTGGAAAGGATTTTTGGTTTCTTGGGAGCCTTTGTTCTGGCCGGCACAATCTTGCCGAAATCGAATTCTTCTGGGGAGATGGCCCTTTTCTTTCTCTTTGGTGTGAAAGCAGACATCCATGGCGGGAGAGAAGTTCCTGTTGTAACAATAGTTGCTTCTGCTGGTGCCACGGTAGTGGCCTCCACGCTACTAGTGGTGACAGTAGTGGTAGTTGGAGTGACCGATGAGACTGTGTCAACTGTTGTTTTAGGATTAGGCACCGGGCTTGATGGCAGGTTGAAAGATGGAGATGATAAGCTTGGAATGGATGCAGAAGAGCGAGGGGAACCTGCTGAGGGATCTTGCGGATCACCAAAAACCACCTTGGAAGGAGAAGCAGCATTGGAAGATGGAACGCTTATGGGAGAGATAGGGGAAGTGGGCACCGAAGGGGATTGATGAGGAGGAGAGGAGCCCTGGATCGGCCGCACATGCTCCGTTGAAGTTGGAAACCCAACACCTGGTCATTCTGAAAGTTGTTCTGTTGACCCTATCAGTTGAGCTGCCTGTATCCCGGGACTTCGTTCTGTGGTTCCTTCAACTGTTGCTTCAGGTTTTTGTTCTGACCTAGGTTTCTTGGACACAAAGACGATCCTAGGCTTGTGAGGTCTAGAAGATGAAGGGACATCGTCTTTGTTCTTGGTTCGACTTTCTGCCTTTCTCTTCATCTCTGCTTGATATTCGGCCTCAGACCCTGTAATGAATTCTTTAAGGGTGATTCCATTTGCCGCCAACCAACTATTGGTGTTAGCCAATACTGGTTCGAATCTCTTCCTTAGAGAAGTCAGCTCTTTTTGAGACCAGTTGATCGGAGGAAGAGGAGAACCAGCGACCTCTGTCAGATATCTACTGTTTACTATATTTCCATCATCAATCAATCCTGAAGGGATCTCTGCAAGCCCAAGGTACTCTATTTGATCTAGTGTGAGGCAGCAATAGTCCATCTTTCTTATCTCTTCGGCTGTCCTTATATCTACCCAGATGTCCTCAATCATAGGCTCATGAAACTGAGTCTTCCTTCGAATCGTCTCCCTAACTCCTCTGTAATCAAATTTTTCTCGTCTTTTGAACGGTTTGATGGTAACCATCTGCATCTCTATTTCCATAACCTTGGCTTTAGTTGATGTAGTAATGGAAAATCTGCCAATATGGATAGGAAACTTGAAACCAGGTCTCTTAAGCTCCATCTACTTTGAGTGTACGACGGCCAGTTGTCAGCAAAGCTCCATTAGAATCAACCTGTCTGAAGGGAATCTGGGGAGCATATAAGGGTATCCTTGGAAGAAACCCACCCGTAGATAAGAAAATGTAGGGAACTGGAGGAACATGCAGCCAAAACTGTTCACTACTGTCCAAGCCTCGTCTGACATCCTCTTCTGCTCCAGTTGAGGATCGAAGAGACATAGAAATACGGTAAAGAATGCGTCATTCACTCGCCTGAAATGACATGTCGAGCCTTGAAGTGTCAGCTGCAGATAGTATGAATAGACCGGGGTGGTCTTCCTATCCCCCTCTGTGGTTAGGCCTGGGAAAGATCGCATGGCAGCAGCTATGTAGACCAGGTACGAGGTCATGTAGAATTTAAAGGAGGTTTGAATTTAAAGGAGGTTTGTACCCTAGTCAGTTGCTCGTGAATAGCGTTGCTGATCTGTTCTCCCTAGAAGATGACCTGTTTGCCTTGCAGAATGATCTTTATGAACGGATACATCCATTCATGGAATTGCGAAGAAGACGGGAGGCCCCGTACTCTGCTGAGAAGGGTGATTAAGTCACCAACTTCCTCAATGAAGTCGCTTCTGGGGAAGCTTTTCGGCCATCTGGATAGGCCAGTCCTTGGGGTTTTTAACCACTTATGGTTTATGACCCTCTTTGCCCTCTCGGGGTCTTTGTCATATTCCCTCTGCGCGTTCTCGAAGTCGATCTGGGTCACTTCGGTGGCTGGTGGACATACAAAGACTTTGTCGATAAATTCGAGGTCCAACCGAATGATCATGCTACCCCTGGCGTCTGAGACTGATCTGGTCTCTTTGTCATAGAAGTGCGTGCATTGAAGGATGAATTCCGCATGATGAGCTGCTACTGGGAAGGCGGCCACCAGGTGGATGTTACTCTCGACAATCCTCATTATCCCAGTGCTGGAATTGGTCGCTTTGGTTCGTGCCAGGAATTCGGCCATTTCTACGTGGTCGATCTCAGTGTCTCAAATGTCATCGACATTCGAGGTAATCGCTGTGAGCGAGAAGACGCCCTGGTACCTGTATTTCATCTTCTTGGCCTTTGAAGGAGATGCTTCCGTCATGGGGGACGATCTTGTTTGAACAGGGGCAGGCGTGCAGGAGCTTGCTGAAGGAGCTGCAGCCATAGTCGAAAGGAGAGTGAGAGACGGGGAGAGCAATTTAAGTGACAAAGGCTATAGGATGTCACTTAAATAGGTTAGGATGGGCTAAGAGATGAAAAATGAGGAAGAAAAAGCTCGAAAAGGACATCCTTGAAAAAAAAATCCGGGAGTTAAAAAAAAATGAAGAAAAAGAGCAAGGGTGGCGAAAATCGCCGCCCTTGCAAGAAGAGAGCAGGGGTGGCGAAAATCGCCGCCCTTGCAAGAAGAGAGCAGGGGCAGCGATTTTCGCCGCCCTTGTAAGAAGAGATCAGGGGTGGCGAAAATCGCCGCCCTTGCAAAAGGAGAGCAGGGGCGGCGAAAATTGCCGCCCTTGTAAAAGGAGAGCACAGCGGCAAAGAAATGCCGACCTTGCTTGAGGAAAACAGGGGTGGAACGGCGGCAAGGAAATGCCGCCATTTCGAGGCCGCGGGGAAGAAAAAGCAAAAACAAATGAAAAATAAAAACGAAACTTTAAAAACAAACCCTACCTGGAGGACGCGCGCGCCACGAAGTCGGATCCGCGAGTCGGCACGTCGCAAAGTCACTTGGATCGCTCAGGTGCAAGAGGTATGGTGAGAGGAGGAGGCAGTGAGAAGAAATGAGGCCCAAAACGGTTTATAAAGGTTTGAAAAATCAACCCCAACCACCCGGCGCGCAGGGCCATTAATGCCCTGCGCAAAAAACGAAAAAGTGCAGGGGCGGCGAAAATCGCCGCCCTTGCAGAAAAAGTGCAGGGGCGGCGAAAATCGCTGCCCTTGTAGAAAAAGACAAGGCAAGATGAAACTGACAAGTTTCGTAGGGGGTCGTTTGCAAAAATGAGCAAAGCTCATTTTGGGAACAACACAATCGATACATACATATATATTCTTTGCCTCAAATGTCTCAAGCACACTATTGACATATGTATATATGTTGGTACTTATACTACAATTATCATTAGGTATATTATCCCTAAAGGATGTTATAACTAAATGTTTACACAAGAATCCTGTGTTAAACTATCCAATTATTATCAAGGTTTTGTATGACAAATACACACAATACATATAGATAATTGTGCCCTATTTTGAATTTTATATAAATACCTAGGTCATAGTTATGTATAAACACTATTTTATGTTAAACATAGACATTCAACTTACATACATAATAACCCCTAAATCAACATCCATTCTTTACATTATACTATCTCCGATATACTATATTCAAACATTATTTTTTTGTCAAACAAAAAATATTTACGTATATGTATATATTATCAGTAGTTATATTACCTATTTGCATGAGTATGTATACATGATACATATTTATCAAAACTTAGTTTATGTCTATATGTCAACCATCTGACCTAAGTTTAACACACAATAAATCTAATTGTTTTGATAGGATTTAAAGGATATCGGGCTAGCTTTGTGGATAGCCAAAACTGAAAGATCCCAAACTAGGATTGAAAGCAAATAAATTTGATCTCCACTAATTACAGCATTCAATCAATTAGACAAAGATATAAAACCGAATGTAGCTCATACTATAGTCCAGATGTTTGTAAAATTATTACAAATTGGTCTCAAAACCCAATTATTATAATAACCACTAAACTGGGAAATAAAACCTGGGATTTCATGCTCTCGGCCTGCTGTGTCCAGAAAACACAGTCGCCGACGTCGGTTTCTGAGGATGCCGACGTCGGTCGATACCCTGCCGCCGTCGGTCGTCTAAAGGTGACCTCTACCTCTGTCTGACTGCCTGACTGCCGGCGTCGGTAGATAATCGGCCGATGTCGGTATAAATGCCGATGTCGGTCTCTGTGAACCCTGCGTCCGGACTGAGCCCTTTTCTTTCTCTGACCCTGCTGGTACGGCCTGGTGCCGATCTGTCTATCCATACGGATTCCGTACCCGAACCTGGTATGCAAATAAAATATACAAATCTGGAACCTAAACACTGAATAAATACCTGGAACCCGTTTGCATAGGCTGAACCCTGGTATACTCTGTGGATGGCCTCTGAAGCTCCCGATCTGACCAATATGCACAATCTGGATTCCGTCTCGAATCCACCTCTGACAAAGCGCTGGGGTTTCGTCCAACTCTTCGCCAATCTACTGAAGGGTTTCGTCCTCAGAGATTTCCAGCTGAATCACTGATTCAAGCTTCTCAGAATAATTTTTGCAAAAGAAGATATTAGATCATGCCAATGCTTTGCTTTCCCCTTCTTTTTAAAGCCATCCCAGGAAACTTCTAGAAGAAGTCAATTTTATTTTCATAATAATATAATTAATTAATTAAACCATTATACTAGAAAATTGGGGACATTACAGTCCTCCCTTCTCGGAGATTACTTGTCCTCAAGCAATTCGCTCCTGATGCCCAATGCCAACTACCTGGGTGCCATGTTAATCTCAAAAATTTGCAAATTCTTCTGTCAGAAACACCAGGCTGGAAAATATCTGTGACTACATTCACTTTGTTTCTTCTAGAGAGTAGTGTGATAAACCTCAATATGTAGTTAGCAAATTCACCATCACATACCTTAGACTTAGAAAATGGCCGCTGCGCTACTCTGATTAATAAACTCTCACAATCCCCATAAGGATGTTGACTAATAATTGGGAAGGAAAATTCCCGGCAACCAATAGAATTAGTTACCACACCATCTATAAAATGGGACTCCATCCTGTGAGATGACCCCTCCTTAGGTCCTCCATCTTGTGATGCCTTCAAGATGATCTTCCTTCCCCCAGAAAGGAATTCTAGCTGCATACGGCGGTGATCAATAATGTAGCGCCCAATACCCTGTAACCACTGCATGCCCAAGACCACATCATAATCCTCTAAAGGAAACACATAAAAATCATCGGTCAAAGTGTAAGTCCCCATCTGAATGCTGAGCTGTGGAATCCGTCTGGTACAACTCAATACTGCACCATCTGCCACCTTTACCCCGAAACCACCAAACTTTTCATACTGTAATCCACGCCTTCCCACTAACTTCCGGTCAATGAAGTTATGTGTAGCACCTGTATCTACCAAGCTCACTACCCACTTACCCTCAAGTGTACCTTTCAACCGAAAGGCATGAAAGTTAGGATAACTGGAGAGAGTAGCCATAATTGCTTTTGCTGATGCCAAAGGCTCTGGGGTGTCTAATTCCAACTGTAACTGATCCTGCTCAATATTATCCTCAATGTCCGTATCAGGAACCTCCTCATCTCCACACTCAGAAGTTACTTCAATCAAATGAACCTTTCCTTTACCCATGCAATGGTGGCCTGGTTCCCATGGGTCTTTGCAGGAAAAACATAACTTTTTCCTCCTCAAGTCATTCCTAGTCTCCTAATTCATCCAAGGATTTGTAGGGGATGGCCCTTCCTTAATTTGTGGTGTATTGGCCTTCTGTATAGGCCGAGATTCCGCAGCTATTTTCTTATCACCTTGATAAGAAGTGGGTACAGTATCCAGTCTTAATGTCACATCAATGGCATCCTTAAGAGTGGCTGGTTGGAAAGCACGTACCAGTCCCTTAAGTCTATCCTGTAACCCCTCAATAAATAACATCACACTCCGTCTCTGAGGCATATCAGGTACCATAACCGCAATACGCTGAAACTCATTAATATAAGTTTCTGTGTGTCCACTCTGTCTAAGATGAGCCAACTCCCTGTAGTAAAGTTCTGTATCCTTACGGTCAAACCGTGCAATAAGTCTCTCCGTGAACTCAGCATAGGAGTGAACTAAGGCGTGATCCTGGGTGACCAATCCATGGTGCCACCAATCATATGCAATCCCCTCTAGATGTAACACTGCAAATTGAATGGCCTCACGCTCAGGCATGGGCCTCAAAGAAAGATATATGTCCAGCTTGTGGACCCAAGCTCTTGCACTAGTCTCTCCAGTGCCATTATATGAAGCCAATGTAATCTTCCCCGTAGCTCTATTGAGGTCATGATTATGCTGCTGCTGCGGTGGTCTATTACCCCGATCTCCCCTGAGTCTCGCTGTGTCCCTACGCTGTGCACAATACTGGGGAAGAGGAAAAACCTCCCTAACCTCTGGGGGTAAAGATCTCCACTCTGCTGTGGCTGCCAAAACGGACTCTTGGAACCCCATCTCTGGTGGTTCCACCTGTGCTGGTTGTCCACCTGGAACAAACTGAGGCAGTAATGGTCTATTAGGAGTAGGTGTATGATGATGATGATGATGATGATGCCTAGAGGAATGACGGGAACTCCCCACTGAAGAACGGGAATGGTGACTATGCTGACTGGAGTGATGGGTATGATCACTACTAGTTACTGAAGCTGATCTATTCCTTCTACCTCTGTGTCTATCCACCTCTAAACGTTCCATGGTATCCTGTAATCTGTCTAGAGCCTGAACAATCCTGGGCTGGGTAGTGATGAGAGTCCTCATCATCTCCCTTTCTTCTTCATCCTGGTTTCTATGGGCATTCCTCTGTTCTTCGGCCATGATAGGTGGCTGTCCTGAACCCAACTCTCGCTCGTACTGAGCTCTACTACGTGTAAAATATTTATGGCTTCTATCAAATCTTCCAGGATGCATAGAAATAAAACAGTTTTACCCCTACAGGCTGGCAAGATGCATGGCTCTGATACCACTGAAAGATCCCAAACTAGGATTGAAAGCAAATAAATTTGATCTCCACTAATTACAGCATTCAATCAATTAGACAAAGATATAAAACCGAATGTAGCTCATACTATAGTCCAGATGTTTGTAAAATTATTACAAATTGGTCTCAAAACCCAATTATTATAATAACCACTAAACTGGGAAATAAAACCTGGGATTTCGTGCTCTCGGCCTGCTGTGTCCAGAAAACACAGTCGCCGACGTCGGTTTCTGAGGATGCCGACGTCGGTCGATACCCTGCCACCGTCGGTCGTCTGAAGGTGACCTCTGCCTCTGTCTGACTGCCTGACTGCCGGCGTCGGTAGATAATCGGCTGATGTCGGTATAAATGCCGATGTCGGTCTCTGTGAACCCTGCGTCCGGACTGAGCCCTTTTCTTTCTCTGACCCTGCTGGTACGGCCTGGTGCCGATCTGTCTATCCGTATAGATTCCGTACCCGAACCTGGTATGCAAATAAAATATACAAATCTAGAACCTAAACACTGAATAAATACCTGGAACCCGTTTGCATAGGCTGAACCCTGGTATACTCTGTGGATGGCCTCTGAAGCTCCCGATCTGACCAATATGCACAATCTGGATTCCGTCTCGAATCCACCTCCGACAAAGCGCTGGGGTTTCGTCCAACTCTTCGCCAATCTACTGAAGGGTTTCGTCCTCAGAGATTTCCAGCTGAATCACTGATTCAAGCTTCTCAGAATAATTTTTGCAAAAGAAGATATTAGATCATGCCAATGCTTTGCTTTCCCCTTCTTTTTAAAGCCATCCCAGGAAACTTCTAGAAGAAGTCAATTTTATTTTCATAATAATATAATTAATTAATTAAACCATTATACTAGAAAATTGGGGACATTACAAAAACCTCCACAGGGATAAGCATGTATCCTTATAAAATTTAATTCATTTTCTAAACCCCTAGGAAAATGAGATCTATACATAGAATTCCTTTTTAAATAAATAAAAAATAAATTACATTACCAACCTTAATAATTATTCCAAATTGTAAAAGTATGAACCTAAATCTCTATCCTTCGCTATTCTCTTTTTCTTCTCCTCTTCCATGTGTACCTTCTCTTCTCCCTTTCTCTTATTATCATCATTTCTTTGTATATATTTTCATTCAAAAATTACATGCCATTGTTAGATTCTAGCTTGTAGTTCATGTATAATCTTATTTTTTGTATAAACTCAAGTAATCCCATAGTTAAATTCCATTAACCATACTTGAAAATCCTTAATCTCTCTATCACTCAAAATCTCCTAAATTTATTAATAATTAAATTTGTTTAAAAATTATTTCATGATAAACTACATTGCATTCTCAAGTATTCCACTCAAAATGTCCACTTTAATCATTATTCAAAATGATAACTAACACTTTAATCTCAATGTAGTCTATGCATGTTAAAAAAAATAGGTTTATATCCTAGGTTAGTGTTTATAATAATTAAATATCTTTCAAAAATTAATAAAATATAATAACCTCATGTATTTTATAGTAATAAGAATAACACAAATTCTATTATCTTCTTATAACAAAAATGGTAGACTTGATAATTATTTATTCCAATCATAACAATAACATCATTTTTGTATTACTATTTTATATAGACTATCTATGTCTTTCATTATCTTAATATCTTAAGGCATATATTAATATTCCAAAATATCAATCACATCAAGATTAATGTTTAAAACATTGTAAAGACATTTTTGTTAGTCTATATATAATAGTAACTAGATATTATCCACATAGATTTACATTCTTGTAATCATAAATAAATATGAGTAAAGTAAAATAATACTGTGACATTATGCACTAAGTCTACATAAAATATCTAAAATAAATTCACACATGATTTACCATATATAAGTACACACAAAATATAATATCTAAATGAAAATAAATTAAAAAATTGTATGTATGCTAATAATCCACACAATGCATATAACATGTACAATATAATGTAGTGTGTGCATTGGTTTTAGTTATTCCTCTATCATCCCCCAACACCTACATCTACGTCACCCTATTTGATGATGTTATCCCTCCATCATGATCTAAGGGATGAAACTCTTCTACATATAACTCATGAAAAGAAGGTAGTTAGCTTGAGACATCATTATATATATCATAAAACAATGTTGTAACAATAATTAAACTGGGGATTTTAGTTCAAATTTGGAAGGGTATCAAGAAGATGAAGACAAAAGCGAGAAAGAAAATGAAGGGGAAAAAATAGAGGGTAATACAGAACAGAATAATTCTAATCATGAAGATAAATAGAATGTAGTGGGGGGAAGTGTTAAAGAAACTAATAATTTAATTGATGATTTAGCCTTGATAAGAGAAAAGGAACATTTGGTTCTACTTTCCAATCTTGCCATGGAGATTGGAGAAAAAGAAAAGGATGAGCATGACCAGCATAAAGACCCTACAGAGACAAAAGAGGAGAAAATGATGGAAAGGGAGAATCAAATTGAAAAGGATGAGTCCTTTCCACAGGAGAATGTAGATGACAGGTGTGATGAACGCCAGAGGGATAATAAGATCTCCTTCATGAATTCGGCCAAATTCAAAGCGGATGCAATTTTCCAAGTTGATTCGTGGATGCATAAGGAAATGATAGAGCTGAAAAAGAAAGTCGAAATAATGCAACATAACTAGGAAGCTAATAGGATTGAAATCAATAATTTGGAGAAGCAAATGAGTGATATTCCAATTAAGCTTAAGGAATATGAGAATAATCTGAGAAGGCTCATTAAGGAAAGTAGAATGAAAATGGAGGAGGTTACTTCTAGCATATGTGTGGCAGCAACTAACCTTGGAAAATGAGATAATGAAGAAATAAAATCTTTGGAGGGGCCTAGTAAGAGGACCAGGCAGAGCTCGAGAAAGAAAGCACAGCAAGAAGCTGCTACTTCGGTTGCAATATCCATACAGGATACAACAATGGTTGGAAATGAGACCGTGAAGATGATCTTGGAACTAGAAGACTAAGGTCCTCTTTGTTATTTTTGTTTTTGTTCTAGTCCTATCTATTGGATGTTTTAGCTAGTTCTGAAAGTTGGATCTTTATTTTAAAAACTTTTTTTGAGTTTCTAGGTCTATTTAAAACCTGTGATCTTTCTTAAGGTTATAGGCTATGGTTTCAGGTCCCTATAAAACCTAATTTTGATACTATTTTATAGTTTTTTTTTAGGATTGTTATTCCTATTGGGCGTCATCGTATCTTCTTTCTATCTTTGTTAAAGGGTTTCGAGGTCCCTTCAAAACCTGCTTTTACCTTAATCTAAAACAATAATTAACATAATCATAATGTATAAAATTCATAATACAACCAACTCATAGCAAAGAAATCATGAAATTAGAATAAAATACAACTATCCCATAACAAAATATGACATATTGTTTAGTTAAAAATTAAATAATAAACTTAAAAAGCATAATAATTGATGGATAATTAGGTAAATCAACTTAGTGAGAAATCAATATGTCACAAGGCACATACAGGCTATAATGATGATAGGTTGGTTTCAAGCCTAAAGGGAAGGGTAGAGGTGTATGAGAGGTTCTAAGTTATACCTAAAAGATACCAATAGGTCATAATTTCATTTTTATACCAAAATAAACATGAATAATATTTATCAAATTGAATTTCAAGACCCCTACACACAACGAGTAATTACCTACAAGTTTACTTTCTAACTATGAGAGTTTTGATTGATTGAAGAGAGGGTGAGGCCTATGGAAAGTAATTAAAGGATAAAAGAAATTTATAATGGTTTTATAGTGTCATAAAAATCTCATATATATCTCTATACTTTATTTAAAAAGAGTATAATGAAGGTGAGACTTTGTTTAAGCTTATAGGCCTAATTCTCATATAGGCAGACCTAGGAATAGTCATGAGGAAGGAATGTTGGTGGGGGTGGAATTATTGTCTAAATGTTTTGATAGTAATATAGACATAGTAAAGACACTTAGGATCATCCATGACCAAAAAAAAAGTGAGAAAGGTCAGTTTGACCTCTTAAGGCTTCTTCAAGTTTCTTTCATGTAAGCTTGTACTTCAAGAACAATTTTCTCCTAGTTGGTAAGACCATGAACAAAATGTATGGATAAAAATGGTTTTATAAGGTGGTATCATGGTTTATAAAAAGAATTATGGAGGTATATATATTTTTTATTAAGCCTATGATATGCATGAATAATATCTAAGACCATCACACCCCTCTCAAATGGCTTTATTACAACATGATGAGTACTTTCTCACAATCATAACTTTCATGAGGATTTGCATGGGAGTTAATGGTGATTGGAGGTAATGGAGAGGTAAAATAAAAAAACTTTTGTAATTAGGAGATATAAAGAGGATACATTCTTTATGAACAATCCTTAAGAATGAAATGTGCTTAAAACCCTCTTTAGTGACCAGTTAATACAAATGGACCTCTAAAGAAAATTTAATGACATAGTTTGTTCCTAAAACATATTGGATGTTTTTTATGGCTCAAATTTGGTTCTCCACATGTATGTTTTATATACTTGCATTTGTATGGACTATAATAAATGCCATATTTTATATGTGTTTTGGTGTTTTACATGGGTTCTGAGTAAAACAAAAATTTTAAATCATTATATGAGGTCATTTGGGATGTGTTACATAAATTAAATAAAAAAATATGAATATTAGATTCTTTAGGTGCCCAAATAAGACTCATTTTCCAAGGTAATCTCAAATAGGCCTAAAATGAGACTAGGTGGCAAGGTCATTTCATGGTTCTCACACTTACACAAGGTCTCAAGACCTCAAATTTGACATGGAGGTTGGTGATAGACTAGGAAATGTTAATAATATACTTTTGGGTTATTTAAAATGTGTGGTAAAAGTTTGTAGTATGAAAATAGGCTTCTAAGCAAAGATGACTAATTGAAGAGAGAGAAAGGTTAAAAAATGGATTTGCACTCAAAATATGGACATGAAACTTGACATGAATATGAAAGGAAATAATGGGTCATATAATATGCCTTTGGTTTTTCATTAATATCCATACATTTTCCTAAAAAATGAGGTTTAAAGGGTTTTAGGGCTATAAGGAAAATAAGCCTAGTGAGAGCTTAAGGAGCAACATGGAGTCTTGGGAGTTGTTCTAAGAACCAACATGGTTATTTTTAGGCCTGATAAGATATTTTAAAATGATCCATGGATAAAGAGTGAATTTAATAATATTAACTTGTGTTTTGGGCCACTTGGACCAAGCTAGGCATGATAAATGAAGAGTTTCAAGACACCTATGCATATGAATGATGAAATGTCAGATCAGAAGAGTTTATTAAGGCATTATAGGTGTCTAATGAGTTTTTATGAAGGAATTATTTGTGAATTTATTATTTATAATTATTTTTTCACTCTTCTTATACAAATAAGTTTAGTTTTCAAGAAGCTAGTTAAGGTGTCAAGCTAATTTCTAACCCCTATGCCACATGAAGGGTTGGAGCATCTTTAGGAGTGAGACACATGGATTTAAAAGTATATTTATGATTTTTACATAACTCCATTATTTTTTTAACTAATTAATACACTTTTAAATCTTATTCTATTATGCTCCTTTCTCTCTCTCTCTTCACAATTCTCTATATAAACAACCACTTTTGGATTTGTAATCAATCCACATATGGTATGGTGAAGCCCTGATAGTTTGATTATTGATTTTACCTTTAAATAAAATATTTAAATATAGTTTTAATTTCTCAACATGTTATCTAAGTGTGTGAATAGTTAAAAGTTTAATGATAAGTGATAGTCATCTCTCCTTATGTTCACCTTACTCTTTCATGTTTTATGTAAGTAGCCTACTATCTAATAGGTCACATGAAGTGTATTTAGTATTATTATATGTATTTAAGTTTAAGTATGATTAATAGTCTCTAAAATCATACCTATTATTCATTCACATTGATAAATGCATTACATCTTACTTCCATGTTGAAATACTTATGTTAGAGAAACCTTGGATGTTGAGATCAATTTTGTAAATCACCTTTAATAGCTCCAATTAATGGTGGTATTATGGAGTTAAAAATAGTGAATAACCTCATTAGGTTAGGTTTATTTCATGTTTCTCTATCCCTTTTCATCCCATCAAGTTAACAACATGGGTGATAAGCTTAAATAGATGTATCAAGGGAGATAGCCCTATCAACTAGAGGTTACCACCACTATAGATAGCCCATAAGTCTATGGGTATTACCATTGTTTTTATCAATTGGAGTAGGATTTAAATACCTCTCCAAGGGTGAAAAATTGAGTGATAATTATTTTGGCACACTTGGTGGGATAATTGTCCCAATCACTTATTTTTAAGGTGAATGCTAGTTTTGACAAGACCATAACTACACAAGTGTTTCCTACTTAGAATTTGGTGACTCCACTAAAGTTACAACATCTAGTTGTAGAACAATTTTGCATTTTATACTTCATGGTCACTACTAGATAAACTACTATTAGAGATAATAATTATGCAAATCCACTCTATCATCCTAAGCTTTCTATTGAAGTTCAGTACCATGAGCCTTTCTTGACACTTGAAAATCTGAAGGAAGAGCCTAGAGAGTAAGAAGAATCTGAAAAGAAAGAGGAGCAAGAGAGTGAAGAAGAGATTGAAGGCAACATGGCTAGGCAACATGCTTTCCTAGCTTTCAATACTAAAAATCCCATAAACCCTAATTCCTATGATGATATCCATCCCAATGACACTAGGAGTGTCCCTAATTTCAATAGGGAAGGTCCTATCAATCTAAGTAAACACATTAGTGACATATACAACTACTTAAATTTCCATAATATCACACAAATTAACATAAAAATAAGATTGCTTACCATGTCCCTTAGGAGAAAATACCTTTACTGTTATAAAACCTTGACAAGAAGATGCATTACTACATGGGATGAATTTGGAGATTTTTTGACTAAAATATTTGAGGATAATAGTGATCATACATCACTGATCCATTAGCTAAATATCATCCAAATAGGGCCCAAGGAATCAATTCATGATTTCAATGAAAGGTTCCAAAGGACATGGAATATGCTTCCACTTCCCATGAGACCCCCTATAAGTTTTATTTTCTCAACCTACCTTAGAGTTATTTGGGACTAATGTATCTATCATGTTGTAATCCATGAGAGGGTATACCTTGCTTGATGCCTATGATGTCACTATTATAGATGAGAATGGTTTGATACAAACTAGTAAACTCCCTAAAAAGGTCTCAATACCTATCGTTCCTAACACACCTACTACCCCTCCAAACCTTGATCCATTTATAAATCCAATTAGTAAGTCTAAAGTTTTTATAAATAAATCATATGATGCAATTACTTGGAAAGATAAATATAAGGCCTTAGAAGCTTCAACTAGGCAATAAAATCAATAAATTAGAGCTTACCAAAGATCCTACTATTACCCTCCACAAGAAAACATATTTCCACTTCATCATAATTTTCAATAAAGGGGACAAGGTTAACATAATTTCAATATGTCTCCTAATGCCTACAATCCAAATTTTGCTCCCACCTTAAGAGACATGGTTCTAGTCCATATCAACCTAGTTTAAGGAGAAGAATGGAAAAATTATTAGGGGTAGCCTCAAGGTCAGTACATGAATGATATTTATTTTTAAGGTCAAGACTTGGTAGATTAATGATGGAATACTCCTTACTTGACATTATAAGATGATAGCTTCATGCAAGCATAACCAAGTGGAGAGTGTAGTAATTTAGGAGAAAACTTTGTAAACTACCAAATAGAAGATATATTTGTCCTAAATTAGAGCACCTAAGTTGTATCCAACATAAGGTAAAAGAGGATAAATTTTTTATATTCTCAATATATGGATAGACCTCCAAATAACCCACTTTTAAAGGTAATAAGGTATGGGTGAAAATATGGTAGCCTCTATGAGTCTTGCACCTCTTCAAAATCAAAACTTGGGAGAGGTGGCCAAACCTTCATTTCCTCATGCTCAAGTTACTATATTTACTCTAAGGATGATTTAAAAGTATAATGTGTTTCCTTTGAATATTATTGACTCTTTTAAGAACATAAAAAAATCATATCCCTATGGGAGGTCCTATATTTGCCTAGTCAAAAGGAGTTACTCCAAGAGTAGCTGTCCCAACTCTATATCCCCCCTAAACAACAAAGCATATTGGTTTAGCCCTAAAAAATGCACCCAATCATATTTTTAACCTTATATCAAGTCTAAAAAACCCCCACATTTATATCTTACCTAATTTTGGGAGATAAGCTACTCCATAATTACATTATGGATATTGGGGCAAGCACTTTAGTCATGCCTAAACTAGTTGTTGACAAGTTTGGTTTGAAGTATGAGACTTATATTAAATTAGTGTTGTATATTTATGGAACACCAACCAAGTATATAAGAATCATAAAATTATTAAAAGTTTTATTTCATGACTTCTTAATTTTTCCAATTCTACAAGACATAGTGGTGGTGGATCTACTTGTAAACTTTACCATTTGCCTATCAAGAGACTTGACTTCTAAGATAGGAGGGTATGTTGTTTATAATTTATATTTTTTAGATTTTATAAAAAAATTATGGAGCTAAATTTATAATAATAACACATCCATTATCCAATTTAAACATTGAACTATATGTGTACACTAATTCCAATCTAAATTACACTATTAATGAGTGAGAGGAGCTTGCCATAGATGATGGAGCATATTCCCATATTGAAGGTGTTTATAATATATTCTTAGATTATTATGGTGTTGAGACCTATGATTATGATCCCTATTATTTCATTTAAGATACATGTCTTTGTCATTCATGATGAGGGTGATGATTATCCTAAGGTAAGTCTTAATGATTCCCTTACACAAGCTGCATGGGATAAATACTTTCTTCATATACATATATATGATGATGATGATGAGTATCCAAGTGTGATAGCTCATGATAATGAGGAAAATGGTACAATTATACCTAACCAAAATTAATAAGTTCATAAGTGTGACAAATATGAAGAATGTGATGATTTATGGTAGTAGTTTCATGCCATAATTCACGAATTTGAATAAGTAGCCCAAGTCTCCTTCCTAAAGAACATGAACTTCATAATAAGGTAATTGGTGTACCAAATGAACATGAAGAGTAGTGTCAAGTCACTACCGATAAATATATAGCATTGGAGGAATACAATCAAAACAAGGAAAATGTTTGTGTGATTGAAAAGTAATACAAACATCTATATAATATTGAGTCACTTACATACATGTTTGGATAGAAAGAAGGAAAGTATGATGGTCCTATACATCAATCACATCATGGTATATATGAAGGTGAAGCTGAGAATTTTTTCATGACTTCAAAAAAGCAAGTTGAGAATCATAAAATGAGCATGAAAGAGAACAAGAAGTTTGTACTATCAATTAGAATTTAAGAGGAACTAATAGGACCATTCAATGGAGTTTAAAGTGATTAACTTGCAACTAGTATAAGTTACATGAGTGGTAAGTCATTTTATCACCTTCACAAGAAAATTTTGTTTGAAAACTTCTATCATATGGTGAATTATTCGCATGGAGCAGTTATGACTCAAGGAATATTATTTTTGATTCTTGTTGAATTCAGAGGAATTGTTTAATCACCTCAAACATGTTTTGAGGTCTATATATAATAGTTTAGGTGTGTTATTTTGAGTCTTTTATGTGTGGTTTTACTTAAATTCCCTTGAGCATAGTGTGTTTGATTCTTGTTGTGTGGTTTTATGTCGGTTTGAATACTTTATAAGGCATGCTAGTTTCAAATTATAGCATACTAGTGATTCCATTTCCCAATGGGAGGATACTGACATTGGTCCATTAACATTACAGGCATGCTAACCCTATGAAACACCAAATTATTGACCAAATTTTTACCTCAAGGAAAAATTTGTCACCCCCTCTAGGTTGAAAATTTATAGGGTTGTCAAAAACTTGTCATGGTCTTAAATAGTTCTATATTTTCATATTTATCCTTATTTAACATTGCTAAAAGTTTGGTATTATGTTCACTTATCTAGTCTTAGGGGTCAATTTCAAGGTCTTGAGATTGTCAAACATGGTCAAAGGTTTACTATGGTTTAAGGTCATTATAAAAGTTTATTTATGTGTCATTAAAATCATAATATCATGCACTAAATTTTTATTTGGCTCTTATATTCAAAAATAACAATTTGGTCACTTGTTGGCCTATTTGGAGAAGTTGCATGTACCATTACAATAAGAAAACATTTAAAGAGTATTACCAACATACCTAATGTTAGAAATAGGTTAGATAATGTTTAGGGATGGTCAGATACTGACAAGATCTATAGTTCAATGCCTAAACTAATAAACATGACACTTTACAAGCACTTTTGGGCACTTTTACAACCTTCCAATATCATATTTTAGTTGAAAATGGATTTAGATTATCCCTTGGGATCCGTTAGATATTTTTATAGATTAGACCAATTTTTAAGTTGAATAGTTACTTTAGGCATTATCTCTCCTCCATTGCCACCTTTATAAGCTCAAAAAGGCAAATTTGAAGTGAATGGTATGGTAGGAGAGAGAGAGGATTTGAAACTTTGGACATTTTTAAGGGTCATAGTAATATTAATGGAATATTATGTATGAACAATCACTAAGAGTGATAGCAAGTAACTAATGCCTTAACCATCCAAGTAGGGTCTATTCTTTCATCTATTTCTCTACCTTAGAATTATATGGATAAGAATGGTTTTGAGGGATATTTGTATAGTTAAAATAGATATTTTAATGGTGGTTTAATTAATTAACTCATATCCATGAAGTGTCTTAACTTTTATAAAAAGTATTCTTGATGCATAAAGTGTTTCACTCACTCCTGCTGTAAGTTTTGTTTATATGAGGTGTTGGTCACTTTCACGGGTTTATAGAACTCTATTTTTCATAAAAAAATTCCTCACTATCCCATAGTTAATTTTACTCCCTTTAGAATAATATCCTTATTTTTATTCTTCAAGAAATTTCATATGCCTTTCTCTTCAAATGCATAGTAAAATTCATAAATGGTCTTTCACTAGTTTGAGTACAATGTTTAATCTGAATGGTGATAATAAACTAATGTTTGATATATTTTTTGAGTTTTTGATTTCAATTTTTAAAAATTTGCAATTAAACCACACTCTCAAATAAGACTATAAGGTGTTGTGGTCACTCACTGTCAAACACACCTATAAGTGACCATTTGTGGATCTCAAATTTCAACCTAAATATAATTAATTGATCATAGGAATAATTGATACATTTCCTTATACATTAATATATCTTTAACTAACCCACTAAAAACATCAAGTGATAAAAATTAACTAGATTCTCCAAGTCTCAATGCACAAATCCTGTATATAGTCCATATAAACTAGTTAGATTGAGAAGTTGAAAAAGGTGACATGATTCTTGTCACAGGCTCTATAGACCATTGAAGGAATGAAAATGATGTTTAGTGGAGTTGATAGGGTTGAAATATTAAATAACTCAAGAAGTGGCTTTGTATCCATAAACAAGCAAGTAGTGACCTATAGACCCTAAGCCTATAGGTGCTAGTTTTGGATCAAATCAACATCAAATAAACATAAGAACAGGACAAATAGGAGACTTGAATAAAATATAAGATGAAATAGGAAATAAAATATTGAGGGGTACCTAGTCACTTATTTATCCAAGGATAACCAAAGGACTAACCTCATAGCCTAAATATCAACCTACAAATCTGTATAAACTTGAAAGATCAATCTAATATATAACCTAAGGAAAGAAAGTAAAGTATATATGAAAAGAGTATTATAACTTAATTGGGACTTAAAATAATTTAAATAGCATTGATAAAGTTATTTTTATGATTTTGAGGTCTTGAACACAAAGTATGCACTCAAGATACCCTACTAGGTACCTACAAGCTATAACGAGGATTTACTAGTTTCAATCCTAAAAGGAAGGACAAAGATGCATGAGAGGCTCTGAGGTCTACCTAAAAGTCACCAATAGGTCATAATGTAATTTTGAGACCAAAGGAAAAATGAATAAGATTGATCAAACTAAGTTTCAATACCCCTAAACATAACTAATAACTACCTACAAGTATGCATACTCCCTATGGGAGTTTTGCTTGATTGAGGAAAGGGTGAGGTTTATGGAAAGGTCTAAAAGGATGAAATTAGTTCATAATGATTTTATAATTTCATAAAAATCACATATATATCTCTATAATCTATTAAAAAATATTATAATGAATATGAAACTCTGTTTAGGCATGTAGGCCTAATTCTCATACAAGTAGACCTAGGAATAATCACGAGGAAGGAAGGTTGGTGAGGGTGGTATGATGGTATAAAGGTGTTTATAATATTATAAACAAATTTAAGAAACTTAAAGTTCTTCCATGACCAAAAATAAAGTGAGAAAGGTTAGTTTGACCTCTTAAGACTTCTTCAAGTTTCTTTCATGCAAGCCTGTACTTTAAGAATGATTTTCTCCTACCTGGTAAGACCATAAATTTAATGTATGGAGATAGGTGGTTTTTTGAGGTGGTATCAAGGTATTTACACAAAATTATAGAGGCATAATTTTTTTACTTAAGCTCATGATATGGATAAACAATAGCTAAGACCATTAGAACCCTCTCAAATGGCTTGTTTGCAACCTGAGGAGTACCTTATCACACTCATAACTTTCATGAGGATTTTTATGGGACCTAGTGGTGATTGATGGTATGGAAAGGTACTCTAAAAATAAAATTGTGGCATTAGGAGAGATAAATATGATACATTGTTTATTAATAATCCTTAAGAATAAAATTTGCTTAAAACCATGATAGTGACCAGTCAAGACAAATGGACCTATAAAGCACATTTAATGACATATTTTTCTATTGAAACATATTCAGTGTTGTTTATTACTCTAATTAGTTTCTCCACATGTACTTTTACTATATTTTTAGTTTTAAAGACTACAATAAATGCCCTATTTTGCATTTTTTATGTTTTACATGGGTTATGAGTAAAGGAAAACTTTCCAATCATTAGAGGAGGTAATTTGTGATGTGATAAATATATTAAAGATTAAAAATATGCATATAAAATTATGGAGGTATTCAAAAAAGGCTTTCTTTCCAAGGTAGTCTCAAATAGGCCTAAAATGAGATTAGGTGACAAGGTCATTTCATGGTTCTCACACTTCCATAGAGTCTCAATACCTCAAATTTGACATGGAGGTTTATTATATAATAGGTAAAGTTAATCAAATTATTTTTTGAGATTTAACATGTGTTGGATAAGTCTAGAGTAGGAAAACATGGTTCTAGGCAAGAGGCCTAATTGAAGAGAGATAAAGGTAGAAAAAATGGACTTACACTTAGAATATAGAAATGAAACTTGAAATGAAACTATAAGGCCATAATTTTTCCTATAATATTCTTTTCATTTTTCATTACTCTTTGTCCATTTTCCTACACAAGAAGGTTTACAAGTTTTTAAGGTTATAAAGAAAACAGGCCTAGTGAGAGCTTGAGGAGAAAAATGGAGTCTTACGAGTTGTTATATGAATAAAATGGTTTGTTTTAGGTATGATAAGATATTTTAAGAGTAACCATGGAGAAAGAATGACTTGAAGAAGATTAATTTGAGTTTTAGGCCACTTGGACCAAGTATGGCATGGGAAATGAAGAGTTTCAAGACACCTATGCATACACATGATGGAATGTTAGATAAAAGGAGTTTATTAAGGAATTATAGTTGTATAATGAGTTATTATGAATTAATTAATGGATAATTTATTATTGATAAGTCCATTTTTCACTATTCTTATGCAAAGAAGGGTAATTTTTAAGAAGCTACTCAAGGTGTCAAGTCAAGTTCTTATTCATATGCCACATGGTGGGTTGGAGAATCTTTAGGAGTGAGACAATTGGATTTTAAAGTATATTAATGAATTTTATATAACTCAATTTCTTGTTGTAACTCATGAAGACACTTGCCAATCTTCTTCTATTATTCCCTCTCTTTCTCTCTTCATAATTCTCTATATATGCAACCACTTTTGGATTTATAATCAATCCACATCTAGCATGGTGAAGCCCTTATAGTTTAAGTATTGAGTTTACCTTTTATTAAGATATTTAAACCTATTTTTGAGTTCTCAACATATTTTCTAAGTGTGTGAAGTAGTTCATAGTTGAATGATAAGTGAGTCATCTCTCCTTGTGTTTCACATTACTCTTTCATGTTTTATGAAAGTAGTCTTCTCTCTAACAAGTCACGTGAAGTGTGTTTAGTTTTATGAAGAGTAGTAGTGTATAAAATCATACCTCCTATTCATTCATCTTGAAAAATGCATTGCATCTTACCTCCATATTGAAATACTTATGTTAGAGAAACCTTGGATGTTGAGATCAATTTTGTGAATCACATTTCATAGTGTAAGTTCATGGTAGTCTTATGGAATTAAAATTAGTTCATAACCTCATAGGCTAGGTTAATTTCATGTTCTCTATCACTTTTTATCTCAACAAGTTAGTTACATAGTTGATGAGCTTAAATAGATGTATCAAGGGAGATAGACCTATCAACTAGAGATTTACCCCCACTATAGATAGCCCAAAAATGTAGGGGTAATCCCATTGTTTCACTCAATTGGATTAGGATTGAAATATCTCTCCAAGGGTAAAAAATTAAGTGATAATAGTTCTTGCATGCTTAATGGTACAATTATCCCAAGTAATTCTTGTCAAGGTGAATGTTGGTTTTGATAAGACCATAACTACATATAGGTTTCATACTCAACATTTGGTGACTCCACTAATGTTAAAACATATGGTTATGGACCAATTTATTATTTTTATGCTTCATGGTCACTACTGGATTAGCTACTAGTAGACTTAATCATTCTATAAATCCACTCACTTATCCTTAGCTTCCTATTGAAGTTTAGTACCTTGAGCCTTTTGTGGCACTTGAAAATCCTAAGGAAGATACTAAAGAGTAGGAATATTTTCAAATTCAAGAGGAGAAATATAGTAAATAAAAGATTGAAGGTAACATGGCTAAACAACATACTTTCCATACTTTCAATAAATAAAATCCCATAAAACTTGCTACCTATGATTATATCCCTCCAAATGATACCAAGAGTGTCCCTAATTTCAATGGGGAAGGTCATATCACCCCAAGTGAACACATTAGAGACATATCCAACTTCTAAAATTTCCATAATATAACACAAATTAACATAACAATTAGATTTCTTTCCATGTACCTTAGTGTAAAATCCCTTGAATGGTATATAACCTTGCCAGGAGGATGCATTAATATGAGGGATGAATTTATGGAGTTATTAAATTAAATATTTAAGGATAAGAGTGATCATAAATCATTGATCCATTGAATAAATGTTGGCCAAAGAGGGCCTATGGAATCCATGCATGATTTCAATGAAATTTTGAAAAGGACATGGGATAGGATTCCACCTCCCATGAGACTGCCTACAAGTTCTATTTTCCCAACATACCTTAGAGCTATTGGGACTAATATATATTTCATATTATAATCCATGGGAGGGTTTACCTTGCCTTATGCCTATGATGTGACTATTAGAGTTGAGAATGGTTTGATACAAGCTAGTAAACTCCCTCCAAAGGTCACAATCCCTATTTTTCCTAACATGCCTACTAGCCCTCCAAACGTTGCTCTAGTTATAAATCAAAGTATCAATTATAAATATAATATAAATAAATTAGGTGACGTAATTGATTGGAAAGTAAAATATAAGGCCTTAGAAGCTTCAAATAGGTAATCAAATCAACATAGTGGAGTTTACAAAAAATACTAATATTACTCTCTAGAATAAAACAAATTTTTACCTCAGCATAATGGTCAAAGGAGGGGACAAGGTCAAGTTAATTTCAATAGGTCACCTAATGCCTACAATCTGAATTTTGTTCCCACATCAAGAGCCATGGTTTTAATCCATATCAACGTAGTTTAAGGAGAATAATGGCCAAATTCTTAGGGATATCCTTAGGGTCAATACATGAATGCTAATTAGGGGAAAGGTTAAGCCTTGGTGGATTTAGGAAGGACTAATCCTTACTTAGCATTAGAAGATGATAGCTTCATGCAAGCAGAACCAAGTGGAGAGTGTAGTAATTTAGGAGTGAGCTTTGTAAACTAACAAATGGAAGATATATTTTTCCTAAATTAGATCACCTTAGTTACATCTAACACAAGGTCTAAGATGAGAGATTTGAGAGATGCTCAAAATGTGGATAGACCTCCAAAAAAATCCTTTAAGGAAACAAGGTATGGATTCAAATATGATAACCTATACAAGTCTTGTAGCTCTTCAAAATAAAAACTTGGGAAAGGTGGTCAAACCTTCATTACCTCAAGTTTAAGGTACTATACTTACTATAAGGATGAAATATAATAATAGTGTCTCCCTTTCTAATATTATTTAATCCTTGAAGAACACAACAACAATCATATCCCTTTGGGAGGTACTCTATATGCCTAGTCAAAAGGAGTTACTCCAAGAGTAACTATCTTAACTCCATATTCCCCCCAACCAAAAAAGCATATTGGTGTAGCACTCAAAAATGCACCTAATCATATTGTTAACCTTTCATGAAGTCTTAAAAACCCACACCTTTATATCTTACACTCATTTTTGGAGATAAGATGGTCCATAATTACATTGTGGATAGTGGGGCAAACACTTCAGTCATGCCTAAACTAGTTACATATAAGTTGGGTTTAAAGTATGAGACTTATAACAAAGGATTGTTTTATCTTGATGGAACAATAACCAAGTCTATAGGGATCATCAAAGGATTAAAAGTGTTCTTTCATGACTGCCCAAGTTTTCAAATTCTACAATACATAGTGGTGGTGGATCTACTGACACACTTTGTCATTTGCCTATCAAGAGACTACATCACCAAAATAGGAGGGTATGTTGATATTGATTAGTATTTATTAGATTTTATAGTGAGGTATTCATATAAAGTGATAATAGTAACACATATATTGGCCAAGTTACACATTGAATTATATGTGGAAACTAGTTGTAATATAAATTGCATTATCATTTAGTAAGAGGAGCATGCCATAGATGATGGAGTATATTCCCATCTTGAAGGTATTTCAGATATATTATAAAGATAATATGGTGATGAGACTTATGAGTATTATCCTTATGATTTAATTAAAGAGACATGTCTTATCACATATATCATTCATGATGAGGGTCATGAGTATATTGAGGTAAGTCTTAATTATTCCCTTACACAAACTACATGGGGAAACTAATTTATTCATATATATGATGATGATGATGATGATGATGAGTCTCCTAGTGTGATAGAGAATTATAATGAGGAATATGGTACACTTTTTATTTCCCAAAATGAATAAGTTCATGAGTGAAAAAACCATGAAGAGTGTGATGATCTATGGCAGTATTTCTAAGCCACTTAAGATTTTAAACAAATAACCCAACTCTCCTTCATAAAGAACATGAAATTGATAGTAAGGTCATTGGTGGACTAAATTAACATGAAGAACAGTGTCACATAACTATTAAATAGGATATATACTTGGAGGAATGCAATCAAAACAAGCTATAATTTTGTGTGATTGAAGAGTAGTATAGGCATCAGTCTAATATTGAGTCATTTGCAGACATGTTTGGCCAACAAGAAGGAAATTGTGATGGTCCTAGATATCAATCACATCATGGTCTAGATGAAGGTGAAGTTAATAAATTTTTCATTACTCATAAGAATCAAGTTGAGAAGTATAAAATGAGAATGAAATAAAACAAATAGTATACACTGTCAACAAGGCTTCAAGAGGAACTAAGAGGACCATTAAATGGAGTTTCAAGTGATTCACTTGTATATATAGAGGTCCCATGAGTGGTAAGTCAATTTATCACCTTCACAAGAAAATTTTATTTTAAAAATATCCATCATATGGTGAATTATTCTCATGGAGTAGATGTGACTCAAGGAATATTGTTTTCTATCCTTGTTGAAGCAAGAGGAATTATTCCATCACCTCAAACATGTTTTGAGGTCTATATATAATAGGTCAGGGGTATTGTTTTGAGTTTTTTATGTGTGGTTTTAAATAAATGACCTTGAGAATAGTCTTGTACTTATTTTTTGTTTGTTTGGTGTGGGATTTAATTCTTTAGAAGGCATGTCAGTTTCAGATTGTAACATTAGAGTTACTCTATTACCTAATGGGAGGATAATGCCTCTAGTCCATTAGCATTATATGTGTGCTACCCATATTAATTGATAAAGATAATGTCAAAATTATTCAATCCATCTAGGTTTAAACTTCATAGGTTTGTAAAAAACTTGTCATGGTCCTATCATGGTCTTAAATAGTTCCATATGGTCATATTTGTCCTTGTTTGGTATTATCCAAAGTTTGGTCTTATGTTCACTTATGTAGTCTTAGGGGTCAATTTAAAAGTATTGATATTTTAAAACATTTTCAAAGGTTTATTATGGTTAAGGTAAATTATAAAATGTTATTTATGTGTCATTAAGATCATAATATCATTCGCTAACCTTTTATTTGGCTGTTAAATGCAAAAATGATAATTCGACCACCTTTTGGCCTATTTGGAGAAGTTTCACATACCATTATAATAAGAAAACATTAAAATAAGATTAAAAACATAAATTATTTTATAAATAGGTTAAATAATGATTTTTTATGGTAAGATATTGACAACATATGTATTTCAATGCTAAAACTAAGCAAAATAACACTTTATAAGCACTTTCGGGCACTTATACAACCTTGAAAGATCATATTTAAATTGGAAAAGGTTTTAGAGTGTCATTTGGGATAATTTATACAAATTTACAATTTTGGACCAATTTTTAAGTTGAAAAGTTTATTTAGGCATTCTCTATCCTCCATCCCTACCTTCACAAACTCATAAAGGCAAATTTGAAGTGATTGGTACCACTAGGATAGAAAGAGATTTAGGAGTTGAAAATTTGGAAATTATTAGGGGTAATAGTAATATTTAAATTAATGGAATTATTTTTTAGATTAATATCCTATTATTTATGAATAATCAAAGAGTGACAGTAGGCCACTATACCTTAACCATCCAAACAAGGTCTATTGCATCTATTTCTCCACCTCATAATTATATGGAGAAGAATGGTTTTGAGGGATATTTTTATAGGTTAAATAGATAATTTTTATTATGGTTTCATCATCTAAATCATCTCTATGAAGTGTCTTAACTTAGAGGAAATGTGGTCTTGATGTACACAGTGTTTCACTCACTCCTGCTACAAGTTTTGTTTGTCTAAGGTATTGGTCACTTTTATGGGTTTGTAGAACTCCATTGTTCATAAAAAATATATTCATTCTCCCATAATTAATGCATCATATCTTGATAATAATCTCCTTGTTGTTAGTCTTCATTAAATGTCATATGTTTTGCTCTTAAAATGCATAGTATAGTTCATAAATGGTCTTCCACTAGTCTGAGTTACATGTTTGATCTGAATGGTGATTATAAACTAATGTTTGATCTATTTTTGGAGTTTTAAAGTTCAATTTGTTTAATTTTAAATAAAATAACACTCTCAAATAAGATTATAAGGTGCTATGGTTACTCACTATAAAGTAGACCTATAAGTGACCATTTATGGATCTTAGGTTTCAAACTAAAAATACTTCATTGCTCATGGGAAGAATTGATATATCTCCTCATACATTAATATATCTTTGGCTGCCCCAATTCCATCATCAAGTGATAAAAATTGACTATATGTTCCAAGTCTCAATACACAAACCCTACATATAAGATGATAGTATATAGTCCATATAGACCCATTAGATATGGAAGTTGGAAAAGGTGACATGATGCTTTTCATAGACTCTATAGACCATTGAAGTAATGATAAGGAGGTGTAGTGTATTTGATATGGTTGAAATATTAAACAACTCAAGAAGTGGATTTATATCCCTAAACAAACAAGTAATGACCTACAGGCCTTAAGCCTATAGGTCCTCATTTTGGATCATATCAACATCAAATCAACACAAGAACAAGACAAAAGGGAGACTTGAATACAAGATAATATGAAACTAGATACAAACTATTGAGGTGCATGTTTTCACTTTTAGATCAAGGGATAACCAAAGGATTGAGGTCATAACTCAAATATCAACTTACATATATGTACAGACTTGAGAGATTAGTCTAATATCAAACCTAAGGAAAGAAAGAAGATTATATATGAAAATAGGATTATAAACTAATTAGGAATTAAAACAAATTAAATAGAATTGATAAATTTATTATTATGAAGGTGAGGTCTTGAACACAAAGTATGCACTCAAGATAGCCTATCAGGCACCTATAGGCTATAATGAGGATAAGTTAGTTTCAAACCTAAAGGGAAGGGTAGAGGTATATGAGAGGATCAACTCAAAGAGACCAATAGGTCATAAGGTCATTTTAATACCAATGAAAACATGAATAATATTTATCAAGCTAAGTTTTAAGACCCTTACACATAGCTACTAACTACCTATAAGTCTACCTGTCCCCTATGAGAGTTTTGATTGATTGAGGAAAAGGTGGGGTATGTGGAAAGGTTTGAAATGATGAAAGAAATCGAGAATGGTTTTATAGTTTTATAAACATCTCATATATATCTATAGACTCTATTGAAAAAGAGTATAATGAAGATGAAACTTTGTTTAGGCATGTAGGCATAATTCTCATATAAGAAAGCCTAGGATAGTAATTAGGAAAGAAGGTTGGTGAGGGTGGTATGATGGTTTGAAGGTGTTGATGAGATTATATACATAATTCATACTTTAAAGATCATCCATGACCAGAAAGAAAGTGAGAATGGTCAGTTTGACGTCTTAAGACTTCTTCAAGTTTCTTTCATGCAAGCCTATACTTCAAGAACAATCTTATCCTAATTGGTAAGACCATGAAACAAATATATGGAGATATGTGGTTTTTTAAGGTGGTATAAAGTTGTATAAAAAATATTATATAGGCATCATTTTTTGGCTTAAGCATTTGATATTCATGAACAATAGATAAGACTATCAAACCCCTCTCAAATGGCTTGTTTACAACCTAAGGAGTACCTTATCAAACTCATAACTTTCATGAGGATTTTAATGGGACAATGTGGTGATTGGAGGTGATGGAGGGGTCCCAAAAAAACAAAATTTTGGCATTAGGATAGAGAAAGGGGATCTTTTCTCTATGAACAATCCTTAAGAATGAAATGTGCTTAAAACCCTCCTAATATCTTGATATTGACCAGTCAAGACAAATGGACCTATAAACAAAATTTAATGACATATTTTTATCCTAAAACATATTTTATTTTTTTTAAGACTCAAATTATGTTCTCCAAATGTATTTTGTCTATACTTGTAGATATATAGACTATAATAAAATTCCCTATTTTGTTATTTTTTTTGTCTTGTAGGGGTTATAAGTAAATGATAAATTTAAATCATTGGATGAGGTAATTTTTTATGTTTTAAATACATTAAAGCTAAAAAATATTAATAGGATATTTTGGAGGTTGTCAAATTAGGCTCATTTTCCAAGGCAATCTTAAACAAGTCAAAAATGAGACTAGGTGGTAAGGTCATTTCATGGTTCTCACACTTCCATGGGGTTTCACGACCTCATATTTTACATGGATGTTGGTGATATAATATGCAAAGTTATTAAATTTTTTTTTGGTGATTTAAAATTCATGGGATAAGTCTAGAGTATTAAAATAGGGTTTTAGGCAAAGAGGCCTAATTGAGGACTACTTAAAGAGAGAGAAAGGCAAACAAATGGATTTACACTCAAAATATGGACATTAAACTTGAAATGATGTTGTAAGGCCATAATGGGTCATGTAATATGCCTTTGGTTTGTCATTAATCTCTGTACATTATCCTAAACAAGGAGGTTTACAAGTTTTTAGGGCTATAAGGAAAATAAGCCTAGTGAGAGCTTAAGGAGCAAATTGGAGTCTTGGGAGTTGTTACATGAACCAAAATGGTTTGTTTTAAGTATGATAAGATATTTTAAGACCTAAAATATAGAAAGAGTGAATTTAATAATATGAACTTAAGTTTTGGGCCACTCAGACTAAGCTAGGCATGGGAAATGAAGAGTTTATAGACACCTATGCATATGAATGATGGAATGTTATATTAGAGGATTTTATTAAGGAATGATATATGCAAAATTAGTTGTTATTAAGGAATTAATGGTGAATTTATTATTTATAATTCCATTTTTCTCTCTTATTATGCAAGGAAGGGTAGTTTTCAAGAAGCTAATCAAGGTGTCAAGTTAGGTTTTGATTCCTACACCACATGAATGGTTGAAACATTTTCAGGACTGGGACACATGGATTTGAGATTATTTTTATGAATTTTCCATAAATAAATTTATTTTTGTAACTAATGAAGTCATTTTTCAATATTATTCTATTATACCCCCTTCTCTCTTCATAATTCAATATATAAGTAGCCACATTTCAATTTGTAATCAATCCACATATGGTATGGTAAAGCCCTGCTAGTTTGAATAATGATTTTTACTTTGAATAAAATATTTAAATATGGTTTTAAGTTCTCAAATTATTTTCTAAGTGTGTGAAATAGTTCATATTTGAATGACAAGTGATAGTCATCTCTCCTTGTGTTCACCTTATGCTTTCATGTTTTGTGCAAGTAGTCTTCTCTCTAACAGGTCACATGAAGTGTAGTTATTGTTCTTGTATATATTTAAGTGTAAGGAAGAGTAATATTATCTAAAATAATATGTATTATTCATTAACCTTGAGAAATTCATTGTATCTTACCTCTATATTGAAATACTTATGTTAGAGAAACCCTGGATTTTGAGTTCAGTTTTGTGAATCACCTTTCCTAATGCAAGTTACTAGTAGTATTTTGGAGTTAAAATTGGTGAATCACCTCATTAAGTTAGGTTTATTTCATGATCCCTTTTTATCCAAAAAAATATAGTAGCATAGGTGATGAGATTAAATAGATGCATCAAGGGATTTATCCTTATTAACTAGATGTTTACCTCCATTATATACAACTCATAGGTCTAGGGGTAATCCCGTTGTTTCAATCAATTGGAGTAGGCTTTAACTACCTATCCAAGGGTGAAAATTTGAGAAAAAATAGGTTGCATAATAAAACTTAGTGGTTGGGTTCACCAAATGATTAACCCTTTTTGAGGTTATGTATAGGGTTAAGGGGTATAATAACTAATACACAAAGATGAATAAATTAATAACTAATAGCTAATTAATTAAAAAATTATATAAATAAATATTTTGAATTAAAGTGTTGAGTTATGCTAAATATAGAAAGTACAATCAAAACAATAATTTGATTACATAAACACAAATAAGGTATAATACCTATCTTATAAACAAATGTGTAACTATATCTAAGAAGTATAAAAGTGGAAATAGGAAGGGAAAAAATTGAGATCAAGTCATCAAATTTTATAAATATTATTTCTAGAGGCTTGGATACTTTTATAAGTCTTGGGACACTTTCATTGACACTTCTATCCTGATCTCAACACAACTATCCTTTACAAAAAATTCACTATATTGTGAAGTGACCACCTAGATCCTTTTGGGTTTTCTATCACCTTTCTAATGATGTATTTTATTCATGTGCATAGGCTATCAATAATTTCATGTGGATAAAACCCTATATGATTTTTTAGAGATATTTTAGAGGGGTGAATTGGGGCTCATCTATTATTTGGACAATAGCTAGATCAATTTTAGATAAATATGTTTCGAGTATTTTCTAATCTGTGAGCACTTCACATACCATGGCAAGAATAATATGGAATGGTACCTAGATCATCATCATATTTTGGAGATCATCATATTATACAGTTATGAGAAATTCCTTGGAATTAGATAACTTGAGCTGAATATCCAAGACAAGCTCATCTAATATGTCTACTATCCTTTAGGCTTAGATGGATGTAAAAGGGTTGTGCATTATTTCATTATGCCATACTTGTAGATTATATATGGTAGCATCTTTGGAATCGAATAGTTGTCTAAGTGTGTTTCTCATATTTTTTTAAATTGTCATTTTATCCTCTAATATGACTTTAGCTTTATATGTAGTGTAAAATTTAGATTTTGTAGTATCCAAGGATTGATTAAGATGTTGTCTCCAATCCAACATATCTTGGGCTATTTTCTTGGCATACCATGTAATGGTATATATAACCTACTCATATTCTTAAATGAGTTAACATATGAATTCTATTTCATTCCTAAGATATTTCCCTTTTTAATGCAATGTGAAGAATTTCTATGTAGCCCCCAATTCTTTATAATCTCTATCAATAAAGAAGTGAATTAATTTTCCTTTGACATGAATTTATCACCTAGTACTTATGTAACTAAGGTAGGATAAGTATTATTTATTATTTAAAATACATTTGCCTACTACTCTTCTAGTCTAGCCTTTTCTTCATGTAGCATAAGAACTTCTTTCTCTAATTTTTAGGCCTTCTACATAATCAATTTTTGGAAGGAAACTACTCCTTCAATATATTTTGATAGTGGTAACTAGGTCACATCTAAGGATGTTTCCATCATATTGGTATAAGGTGCCACAAATGTGGTCATAGGTGTCATATGAATAGGTGTGAACTAAGCCAACAAAAGCAATAAATTAATTCTCTACATTGATGTAGTAGGGACATCCCATAGCCATTGGCTATAGATCTACAATGCTTCTTCTGTGGCCTTTGTGTGAGCTACACTTTTTGATTTTACCTATTATTTTACATCTTTATGTTCTTTTTCTTGGGTTTATACTTCAGCCTTGGCCTTAAAATTGGCTTCAGATTTCACTTTGGCTTCCTCTTTGGACTTAGTCTTTTCATTAGCTTGAGCTTTGGCTTTAGCATCTGCGTCAGGCTTAGATTTATATTTGTTTCACATCTAAGCTATTATTTAGAAAATTTAAATTGAGATTCTTATTACCTCTATTTTTTTGTATATATTTTGCCTCTTATTTTTACCATTGGGTTTCCTCCTTTCTCTTTCTTCTTTGCCTCCACTTCTTTAACCTGTTTCTGCACAATTTATGCTTCTTCCAATTTCTTCCTTATAACATTAGCTTATTCAAATTAGTTCCATGTAGCCACATCTTCCTCAAATTTGTTATGTGTTTTGGTGCCTAAGTCTTTTTTCTTTTATTATTGATACTATGCAACTTCTTCTTGAGTGCATTGTTTATCCTACGTCACTGCTTGCTATGCTTGTTCTTGTTTTTTCTTGCTCCTTTCTTCTTCCTTTTCCTCCTTAGGGTCTGTTGTGTCCTACATATTTTGTTTTTAATCCATTATCTTGGGAATAATTGTACCCATGGGTTCTATTGAATTTATAAGTCATCCACAACTTGCATATAGCTCACAATGGTCCTACATATGATTTGTGCACCTATGAGGTTTCAAGTTATTTAATTGAAAACATGCACAAATGTTTACCATACATGCTCATGCCTAAAGAATTTAGTGTAAATTTGAATATTTCCTAAGTGTCAACTTAAATTCACAAGGATTTTTCATGCACAACCTATGAATAGATCCTTCATCTCACAAGATAAAATGACATGTAGGTTAAAGTACATAGAGCCCTATTCTTATCATAACATAGGAAGAGCTGCTCAAGAAGTAGTTATAAATCATGAGAATTATTCCCAAGATCTTACATATTTATTTTAATTCCTATTCAAATGGGTACCCATTCCTTCACTATGAGGTATCACACTAAATCATAGAGTTTTACTTCTATAATCTTATACAACGTAGATTCAAATATATGATTCACACATGCTACTTCATAGACTAACATGGACCCCAAGTGTAAAGTAAATAATTGAGAAGACTATTAAGGGGGGATTATCACAAAAGGGTAAAAATTCATGCACCATAATAGAGTACTTATACATCTACACCCTTCACCTACTCATGGCTCATTATGTAGTCTAACTATGCAAACCTTAGTATGTGGATGTCCTCAAAAGGCATGAAGGTTAGGCACAAAGAGAGTGCACACTTGATTCATGATTGAAAAGACAAAGCATATTGATGTGTGCATTATTTTTTTAGAATAATCTTGACTTGAACATAATTTATCTAAGTCCCAAACACACATAAGGTAGTACACACATAATTCCCAATAGTTGCATGCCAGTCCCTCTTACACATGCATCAGAAACTCATCAATCCAAATGAACCCTACATAACTTCCACATCTGACAACCAATATGGATTGAAAAGTGGTAACAAGGTATAAAGAGGTAGTTAGAAAAGTAGTTAAGAAAATTTCAAAGACTTATCAGAAAAAGTAAATGTATAAGTAGTGGTCAGACATTGGAATATGAGTACATGCCACCCTTATGACTTTTCCAAGAATATTCTACTCTTAGACACACACATGGATCAAAAGTAATCCTATCACCGACTCTTAGATCTAAATCACTAGTCAAAATTTAAGAATCATATGCACACTACCATAATAAAATTAAAAGTTGTATCTACCACCCCAAGTGGCATATTGATTGAAAAATGTATTTATCTTATAAAATATTTGACATTCATTATAAAAAGGGTTGACACAATTTAGGCAACCTCATGTTACCAAAAATTTTCCTTTGAAGAGTACTTATGTTGGCTAAATCTTGCAAGTTAATGAGAATTAATTTCACCTCCCTTCATTATTTTTATGCTCTATTTGTGTTTGTTGATCCCTTTCTGTGGGTAATGTTTTCCCCTCTCATCGCTATCTATTCTCAGTACCTCTATGTAGAACTTAAAAATCACTTTTAGTTCATATCTTATGTGTATTCGAGTCCATTTAGACATTGTCCATGGATCATTTATCATCCCTCTCAGTGTTGCATTATGTTCCCATGTCTCTATGTAAAATACTTATACATTTAGAGTGGCCTTGGTGGAGTCTATGTGATAATGTCTTATTCTCAAATACTTGTAGTTTGTTCATGATAGTAAGAATAATTTCTCTCTTCTCGATGTATCAACTTATTATTTTACAAAAAATATTTACCTTCTCCCTCCCTTTTCCCTAAAAAATCTTAGGTTTGGATTAATGATAGATTTAAATTTATTCTTTTTAGGTCTACATATTTGTCTTAAACTAGGTGCATTTAGAATAAAAGGAATCTAACCTACTCTAGAGGCTCATCTTAAAGATCAAAATGCCCCCTACACCTTGGGGATGTTCCCATAACTATGATGAGACAAATAATGCTCCACACATGTAGGTCAATGATAAAATTTCCACACCCAATTTTGAACACTTTGTGACCTATGAAAGGCATTTGTGCTCTGCACCCTACTATAAAAATTTCCTACACAACAGACCATCCACAATGTATGTTTTGAATGCCAATAGTTTTTACCATTCCTAGTGGAACTAGTTCAAAGAAATAGATAATGAATCAATGTTACTTGTTATCACCAAATATTACACCCTAGAGGAGGGTTTTCAAGCCTCCTCTATATTTTGGAAACATGGGAATAATTATAGGTATGTGGGTTTACCTATAGGTAGAAGTAGACCTCTAGGTTTAAGGGCTAACTCCCTAAATATACCTTGAAATGCTTATCACCTACTTAAATAGTTTCTTATGGGAAAAGAGATATAATTTTTCATTAAATGAAACTAATATAAGGGGGTAATATACCAATATGATTTACACAAGACCATCATAGTTTTATCACTATAAAAGAGGAATAAAAACTTGCTTCTAAGTCCTATAGGGTTCTAACATAAGTGTTTCTATGGGTGATATGCATGAGGCAACACAAGGTAAGTGAATCAGAGGGTAGATTACACACTCTAAGGATAATTATACACTCTAAAAAATGCCTAAAACACTAGCTACACTCTATATGATCTATTAAAATAGGAATTTTTTCATGAACATGAAAGAATAAGGAAAGAAAGGATAGAGGATTATCACTAACTTCACCATACATCAATTCACACACTTATAAAATTTTCATAAACTCAAAACTAGAATTTTATTTATTATTAAAAGGAAAAGTAGAATGTTACTATATTAGGTTTTCCCCATACATGGTGTGGTATTATTCTACAAGAGCCAAAATGGCTACTACTTATAGAATTGGAGAGAGAGAGGAGAAGAGAATAAAGTCCAAGAGTCACTATGACATGTGTTATGATAAGAAAAGGAGTTACACATGCATGATAGAGGAAAATGTAATAGAAAATTAATGGTATACTTGGATAAATATCCCTCAAAACATGAAACTCCTGAAAGGTGGCATATATATCCTCAATTGCTTGCTTATAAAATTTCCTTCATCATTTAGCCCTTTTGAAACATCCCACAACTAACTAGGGATAGATTTTATGATTGAAATAAGAGGTAGGGATTGTGTAAATGATTAAAAATTCATTTAATGTGTCCCTAATCATCAATATTATTCTTGGATATGAGTTATCATGGCCTGTAGTCCAAGTAACTCCTCTTTCACTCACCTTGCACACTTGGCACCAAAGTTGCATTCATTTTTATAATATGATCCATATAGAGGAGTTATCAAAACTAAGGTGAAGGCACTTGTAGAGACACTTATGAGATATTATTCTAAAATAAATGGAAATGAATGGTTATATCAAGTCTCAACCTATCTCGTAAAGTGACTTACATCATTTTAATCTTCCTTTAACTTGTAAAACACCAAAAATATCAAAGAAATTCATTTCCCACACTGTTTATATAGGTAAGGTATAACTAAAATTGATGGGGATGATCCAAATAGAGTTATATACAACCTTTGATCATCTCCTAAGCCATTATATACCTCTTTTATGCATCTCTTACTCAATCTTACTAGTTGGGTCACTACCAAGGGTTTTAGAGGGTTTATTGTACTTTTTACCTCTAAGGATGTTTCATATAGGTTTGAAATCCAATTATACAAAAATTTACACAAATTTATTTATAAATACCTCATTAAACATTATTAAACTCCTAAAACTCCCATGCATAACCTCTACGTAGGTGTAAGCATATCAAATGAGCCTCTTAAGCTTTGTCTACCATTTTGTGTAGACCCGAGTTGGTTTGAGCCAATAAATGGATTCCCTATGGTTTTATTTTTACTCCAAGAGATTTAATATATTTTATATATCCATATAAACATTCCCAGATAGGTTAAAATGTACCTCTAATATAAAAAGTGCTATTAAACCCCCAAATGAGTAATAGGCCAATTCTAGTCTACATCCTTGTGAGTTTAGGCCATTTTGGCATGTTTCCAACATATGTGATGGTTTACCTATATTTTTACATATATATATATATATATATATATATATATATATATATCAGCCTTATATATATCTTATTTTAATTTTTTATTAACCCTGATCCTTCCTTCTTCTCCTTTTCATGACCAATCTATAGGATTCCACCATTAGGGAGTGACCTCTATCTGAGACAAAATAAAGGGCACTTCCCCTATTATACTAAGAAAAGGGATTATTTGGGGATATTATAAAATACATGGGGATGTTATATGTTTAATTTAAATGTTTTTTTACCCTTATATCACCATTAATTCCTTAAAATCTCAAGACAAACTCTTGAGAAGGTTGGTTGTGCAGGTTTTGACATGTGACTATTGGTTGCATTGTTGGATTCTCTCTTTGCTCTATTCTCTTATTTTAGGAATATCACATGATGGATAAAACCTTCAATAATATTTTTAACATTCCAACACTTATTTTTTATTTTAAAACACCCTTATTACAGACCTTGCACTTGACTTGATAGAGGTGTTGACTATGTTTCTTTGATTATTGCTTAGAATGTGACCCTTGTAGGTGCCCACTACATGATTTGACCTAGAACAAAATGTTTAAGACCTTCCAATATAATTTTATAGATCAAATATAAATTTTATCATTAGATTAATGTTAAGATATGATCCAAATCACTTCTTCTAGCTCACTACCATACCACAGTCAACCACAATTGACAAAATAAGGGTCTTATAGGTGAACATCCATGTTGAAGTCTATGTCACATACCTTTAGATACTTATATAAGGTATTTTAATTAATTTTTAATTTTTATTCATCCTTATCCATTATTCCTTCATGTCTATGTTTGTATCATAATACTATAGACATCTAAGTCAAATGTACGTGGACCTTTTGAATAAAAGCACACCTATAAGTGCATTTATAGGTCAAAAACCTAGTGCTCCAACCTTTATTGATGTTATATGAAACACAAATATCCTTATCAACTCATAAATACTTCATAACATGAATATATACCTCATATTTATATCTTTTTGTGTAGAGGTCAATTAGGATTCAAAACTTGTAGACATCATTGCCAAACTTTAGTGAGCAAATTTACAACTTTGAGGCCCATAAACATCATGCTCTTTTAGTCACATACCCACTTCCTTTTAAAAGGTTATACCCCTATATGGAGGATATAAAATTATTTAATTTAAACTCATATAGGCATCATACAACATTGTTATATGGTATCCCCAAAAGTGCTTGGGCCTCTATTTTGGTGTTTTAGGTATTTTGTCTATAAAACTCATTTCTCTTCTCTTAAAGTGACTTCACACTTTTTATTATTTTATTATGACTTAAAAAATGTTTATTAAGGTATCTCAAACATCTAAAAACTTCATGGTTATTCTTATCATGTCAAATATATCCTGACAACACCTTCATGCCTCTATGTAAGCTTGTGAATGTACACACAACAACATATAGGGTAGTGAAGGCAAAAATTTATCAATGCATATGTCAAATGAACTTATATATGGATATAAAGTAATATTAATCTAATAAAAACCTGACTTAGGTCTTAGACATGTTTGAACATCCACTATAAAATAATCTAGATCTCTATGGGGCCACTTGTAGGTGGACATTTCTATTATACAAGCAGTGACTATGAGAAAGTTGATAATATGCATTATATATGGAAATTAAATGATGTTTAGACATAGATAAACACCTTAAAATTAATTTTTATAATATTTAAGGGCTTCACATGATTTAAAAGCCTTGACTCAATGTATTTATCTTTTTGAGAGCACCTGTAGGTGCACATTCATGGCTAACTATGTATATATAGCATTGATTCTCACATTATTTATTATGTCACTTGGATGGGCTTAGTTTATTTTTAACGTTTTAATTATATATCCAACACATCATGAACTCTTTATCACACCTCCAAGAACATTATAAAGACCTTCATACACCATGACTATAGTCGAGAACAAATAAAAGGCTGACTATGTTTCATATGACTGCTTCCTTAATCAATGAATGATATTGAAAGAATAATATTGGAAGGAGGGTAATTATCATGACATGGAAAATATTAATTACAAAATATCATATCAATAGGCAACCATTATAGAGAAAGAAACCTTTTGCAATAGGTAAAATTGACTTAAAGTTCACTAGTAATATCAACTTATAATCTTAAACTATTTATCTCATGAAATAATATCCAAACATGAAACCAAACATGGGAATAATTAGAGAAGTAATTAAAAATCCTCTATAAGCAAATTCATCAATTGAGTTGTACAAACTAGCTCAACAAGAGCAACACCTGTAAGGTGTGGGAAATAACAAGTAGAAATGGACACTCAACTTGTTAAGGATGGTTCACAAACTATAGGAATCAAATCCTTTATATCCAAAAATTAATGTGAATTTTAAAAAGTTTAACATCCACCACCAAGATCATTTTACCTATAAGTCCTCCTATTGGTTATACTAAGAAGAAACCTACTGACTAGTTTTACTTGCTTAGTGGAATGATGGAGAGATAGAATGGTTTTAACAAATTTTTGGAACTTTAAAAGGATTTAAAGTGTGGAAATAGAGTTAGGAAAGTTTAAGGTTCACTTCAAAATCTTATCCCATGTGTCACTCTCTCTTATAGGCCATACAACCTTTGAAACTCCCTCTTTTGCTCTTTTTTCTTGATTTTTAGTTAACACATATAATTTTGTGTTAGTAATGACATTATTGACAATTAATATGATATGGAACTCCATGAGGTACATTTAAAAGGATATTATAACACTTTTATAGCTTATAAAATCATACCACCTTTATTTATGACCCATTTATGACCCCTAAGTGACTGAAAATGACATAAAGACTAAATTGGACTAAGAGCAAGGCTCATAAGAAATTAAATTACATAAAATAAACTATAATACACCCTATAACATTATATTATATCCCTATATCAAGTTTTGTTCTATATGGGGTTGACTCATTTTGACTTGTCAAAATGGTCAACATTCTTAGTGATTTCCTAAGGGTGGTATGCTTGCTATGCCAAGAACAATTGCCTAATACTATACATTAGGCCATAGAGTCACATGTAAACTATTTTGACACAAAATATAACTTTGACACCACACCAAAAAAAATGAAAGCTACATAAAATAAGACACACCCAAAAAAATCACACATGTGTTCAACTAGAACACTTATGGAACACAACACAACTAAAAAAAAGACACACACCTAATATACTATTTTAAAAAACTTAATTTGAGGTGTAACATCTATTAATACCTTAACCATGGTCAAAAATAGTTCCCCTTACATCTTTTTCACTCCATGAAGGTAGTCTAGCATGAAAATCATGTCCATCCTCAACCACTTGCATATGTGAATGTTTAAGGAGTTTACCACCTCTATGCCTTCTCAAGACTATAAGTGAACTAATTGGAGCCTTCATGAATGATTTTAATTTCTCTCTAAGAACCTTAATTTTAACTAAAATCTTTTTGATCCTTTTCATATCTGATATACACTCCTCATACTACATGATAAGAGTGATGATAGTTACCTCAACCTTTCTATCTTCTTGTGCATGATACAATTGATGTTTGGAAAAATAAAAATCTTTTTATTTATAATCCAATAATTTTGAATGTGAATAAACATCATATAGTGATCCTAACTATCCTTGAAGCATAATAAAACTTTTTGCCTTGAATTCACTAGGTCCTCCTAGGACTATAGACTTTTGAATAGAATATTGATGACCATCTTCTTTCACAACATGGAACTTAATTTCATAATTGATTAAAAAAATCAATATTTTAATCATTAGTATTATAAATAAACACATCATAAATATATTTATTTTGAGGAGAAGGAGTCTTACTTAACTTGTCAAATTCTTGACATATGGCATTGAATCTTTGCCATAAGTCATCTTCTTCTCCCTCATGAGTTTCAACATCAAGGGAAACTCCATCAATAGTAGATAGAAATGCCTCATTTTTACCACTATTTTTATCAATAATATTTTTCAATCCATCATAGTAATATACATGAATCAAATATTTACTCTCAGTAGCTCTTGAGAAAAGATGTTTGACACTTACCTCAGCTCCCTTAAATGGCTCTTCATGTATGATATATGTGCCAAGGTCAGTTTGCTCAAATTATGCATAAGGATAATTTTTATAAGCATATACACCATATTAATGTAGTAACAAGTAAAAAATTCCCTAAATTTTAGAAGCAACATCATCCACATTATATTCCTCCTTCTTATGGACAAGATAATTCAAGTTATAACTTGTTTCAATATAGGGCTCAATATGAAACCTTGAAAGAGGACAAGTTATTATTGTCACCTTGGTTTTATTAAAGTCCAAGAAGGACTAGTTATATGATAGATAAAAACCTATCTTTTCTATAAATTCTCTTGAAAGGAAGATTGCAAAGTGAACTAGGAGGTCAAAAATAACTGTCTTGAAGGGTAGGGAAACTAGAACAATCATGCAAGAAAACCTTCAAATTTTTTAATCAAAAATATTATCTTAGTATGTGTAGAATATAAGTATAGAAATAATTTTATATGAGGCTCATATTTTAGGCCCAAATTATCAGCTACAACATTGGGTATGATAGAAGTAGAAGCTCCACTATCAACTATGTAACTATGTACCAATTTGTCACCCACTATGAGAGTGAGGTAGAATGGTGGAGGTATATCAGCTTTAGTATATGGTTCAACAATTGTATTATGAGAATTAATAATATATAAACATGATCATTAATTTTACTTTAAGGTGGAGGACTAGTAGGAATAGTGGACAACTACTTAAATAATAGCTCTTTTTTGGCCAAGACTATAAAGGACATCCCACAAAGAGATAAATGCTTTGGCACTTTTCAAATAATCCACTCTATTTAGGGTAGTATTAATAACCTTATATTTATTATTTTGAGTCAAAGGATTACTTTGATCTTGATTAATTAAGACATATTGAGCAGACCTTACCATATTTTGATTTTAAGGAGGTCTAGGAATGTTTAGAGCTACCATGCTTAAAAACATGATTTGTTGCATTATAGGAATATTAGATGAGATTATAGGAATGATATTATCACCTCAAGGATATTTCCTCTTGTCCCTTGTGTTTTCTACAATATAATTTCCTTGATTGAGCACAAAAGTATCTTCCACCAAGAAGTTGGTGAAGCTCTCTCCATGAGGATACCAATCCTCACTTGCTTACATCATGCCTTCATCTTAAATTGATAGGAGAGGAGTGACTCCTCCTTGAAAAACTAAAGTTTTCTATCCACTCTCATTATAATCCATGAATTGGACTTTTTTCCAATATTCTCCATTCACTAAATTACTATACACCGACACTATCCTCTTGTATTGGTAGTGGACTTGGGATTATACACATTGGCAGGCCTATTGAAGTTAGGCTTCCCTTGACCTCTTCCTCTCCCATATTATTGAACATATTGTTGTTTATAGGGACATGGATTTTTATTATCACCTTGTTGCCTAAGATTATTCTAACCTTTTAATTTTTGCATATGGATCCATGGCATCATTTTCCTTCTTAGTAACAAATTTAGGCTTGGTATTGGCATTAGGAATTGGAGCAATGTTTGGATTATTATAAGAAGTATTAGGAATTAAATTTGTATACACCTTAGGAGGTAACTTTCCTAATTTAATGAGGTCATTATTATCTATAATGTTAGGTTCATATGGTTCATGAAGAGTGAAACCACCCATGTATTGAAGCATGATAGCAATATCAGTACCAATAGATCTCAAGTATGTAGGGATGACAAAACTAGTAGGTGGTCTCATGAGATGAGGCAATATATACAAGGTGTTTTGAAACTGTTGGGTGAATATTTTGTCATCAACTAATTGAGGATAAAATAGGTGCTTCAACCACAACAAAAGGAGATTTAATCAGCCAAATGTGTAGGTCTACCACATCATAAAGAGATAAATCTCTCCTCTCAGCAAGGGGAGGTTCCCTATGGACTACTAAATGCTAATATAAACTAAAAATACACTCAGGGGTGAAATCATACCATCCATCTCTCTTTTTTATAGATGATGTTCATAGAATAGAAGAGGATTCTGGTGTAATTATTGAAAGGGCACTTCTCTTCTTTCAGAAGTGATATTCAAGAAATAATAGGGTTGTCCCAAGGTAAAAATAGAAATCACAAGAAACCAACTAAAGAAAAAAGTTTTAGTTGTCTCTCCTACTGATTGGGACGAAGGAACATAGTAGGATTAAATGTAGCTCAAATTTTGCACCTAAAAATGCACTGTAGTATAGAATTATGAAGGATAAAGAGAATGTAAAGTCTCTCTAGTATCCTTTACATAAAAAACATATAATGAAAGAAATTATGATAGCACAAAGTCTCCCATAGTTGGTTTTAGGACATCTTCTAGCTTATTTCCACTAATTCTACTTATTTTATTAAATGGACAAGACTGTATTTAGGAAACAGACATAAGAACAATTTCCTAAAAGACACAAGCTTATTCCAACACAAAGTCTGAAAGGTCACTTGCTTTCTTATTCATTTAACAAAAATGATTAATAGTCTGAGCTTAAAGTCTTAGGATTGCCTTTAAATTTGGGTAGAGCTTCAATTCTGATAATAAAAAGATCTCCTTTATACAAAATGGGAGTTTACAATATATAGCATTCCAAGGAAGACTTGGGTGCTTGTTTTCATGAAATCAACCCATGCTGAATTAAATGCCTTTAATATTTATGAGAGAGCCATGCTGGAATAGGGCATCAACCTTGACTTTGGTGTTCTAAATTAATTCAAATGTCCCTTCTTTAGCATGGGTATTTTGGTCTTCTCAATGATTCTTACATGGTTGTACATTCACCTTTACTTCATGTAGAAAAATAGGCCACGTCTTTAAATATTTGTGTTGCCTAATGTCCACCTGGTGGACTATTGCACCTACTAAAAATAAGTTTCTTGAAAATATTTCTAGTTTTCCTTACCACATTTTGCCTTTAATTAGCAATCTAAGCTCTTGGGGCTATCTTCTCACTTCCTCCATTCACTTATTCAGCTCCTTCCTTAGTTGGTCATTGAGCTTGTTCTCAAGGCTTTTGAAAATCAATGGTCATTCCATCACTTTAAAATTGACATCCATGGGGATGTCACTAGTCCCTTTGAACCTCTTTCTAGAATTTTCCACTTCATTCACTCAAGGCTTCCTTTTGAACTTATGAACTCTTTGAACCCGTTGAACTTTTAAACCTTTTAACCATTCTAGTTCAAGGTTCAATGGTTCAACAATTCATTCTCTTTCATTTAAAGCCTTTTATTCTCTTAAGTCCACCAAAGTCATCAAATTATTTAAACCTTTGAACCATTTTGGTTCAAAGTTTAATGGTTCAATGAATCAATCTTAATTCTTTAATTTCTTTTGAAGCATCGAACTCTCTGGATTTTCCAAGTCTATCTAAGTCATTAAAACTTTGAACTCATTGAACCTTTGAACTCTTTTTGGTTCAAGGTTCAATGGTTCAATAGTTTAATCTTCATTCTTTTAAGCCTTCTTTTCTTTAAGTCTTTCAGACTTTATTGAACTCATTGAACCTTGAACCTTTGAACTTTTTTTAAGTTCGAGGTTCAATGGTTCAAATTTCAATCTTAACTCTTCAAAGCCTTCTTTTCTTTTAAGTCCACTGAAGTCATTGAACCATTAAACTCGTTGAACCTTGCAAAGGTGGGGTTCAATGGTTTAATGGTTCAAAGTGGTTCATTCTATTTCTTTGAAGCCCACTGTTAAGTCTTTTGATTGAACTTGGGTGTTGAACCATCCTCAAAACACTAAGGAAATGCCTTAAGTGTTTTAAACTTCCTCTGAAGAAGGCCTACTTGTTGAACCTATGGTTTCCTTAGCTGAAAAGGCTTAGATATTTGAAAAACTTAACTACGTAGAACATTTTTGAGAAAGAAAAGAGAGATTTTTGGTCTGTAGAACCAAACTGATTAGTAGGTTGTCCACAAAAACAAGTGACAAATTTTGGGAACAACAAAAACCTCTAATTTAAGTCATGAATTACTTCCTTGGGATATATCTCTTAATCACCTTGAGCTATAATATAAGAGATGTGTGGTCACTTTCAACTTCAAACCTTGAGGTCAACAACACTCCAAAGTCATCCCATGATGTGATGCATCCATTAGGCAAAGTCCTATACCAGTAAATATATTTCCATTTAAGGGACATGGAAAGGAGTCTAATGGAAATATTATCTTCAATGACATTATGGAAACTAAAAAAATGAGAGATATCCTTGATGTGTTCACTATGCATAATATGACTCTCTCCATTGAATGTGGGTACACTCTTTATGGCATTAAGGGGAATGGAATCATATACTTTAAGATTAATTAGATTTTTACTATTAAAGGTAGGGAAGTCATGAGGCCTATATATGTTTTATTAAATATATTTAATTTCTTAAATATCTTAAATTAATTGGATAGCAAAATCATCTTGCTCCTCAAAGGGTAGACTGGGATCAAGGAATCGAACTTCAAGAAGTTCAGGTTGAATAGGTGGATTGATAGGATTGAAAAACCTACTAGATGATGAAATAGTAATAACCATGAATCATGGATCAAATTTATGACAAAATAATGGCCTTGAACCATATTTTACCTTGAATTGAGTCACCAAATGATAAGTATCACACTAATTTGTAGCTAATGTTTTCAAGACCAACATTCACCTTGACAAATTATGTTGAAGATAATGAGTCCCACTTGGCATGATAAAAATATTTTCACCAAATATTTCACCCTATAGGAGGGTTTTTAATCCTCCTATATATTTTTGAAACATGGGAATACTTTTAGGAATGTGGGTTTACCTATAGGTAGAAGTAGACCTCTAGGTTTAAGGGCTAGCTCCATGAATATACCTTGAAATAATTATCACCTACTTAACTAATTTATTGTAGGAAAAGAGATAATTTTTTTCATGAAATGAAAATAAACTAAGGGGAATGATACACCAAGATAATTTCCACAATACCATAATACTTCTCTCATTAATAAAGAAGGCATACAAACTAGTTTCTAAGTCTTACAAGGTTCTAACATAAGTGTTTAACATAGGGGTGATTTGGATGAGGCAACATAAGGTAAGTGAAATGAAGGGTATATTTTAAACTCTAATTAAAATTATACATATGAAAATATTACTAAAACACTATATACACTCTATATGACCTATTAGAATAGGAACTCTTACATAAACATGAAAGGATAAGTAAATCAAGAATAGAGGATTATCACTAAATTCACCATACATCACTTTACACACTTAAAAAAATGTTAATAAACTCAAAAATATACTTTAATTTATTTTTCAAAGGAAAAATATGATGTCATTATAGTAGGGCTTCACCATACATGGTGTGGCATTATTTTACAAGACCCAAATTGGCTACTACTTATAAAATTGGAGAGAGAGGAGAAGATAATGAAGTCCAAGAGTCACTAGGACATGTGTCATGTTGATAAAATGAGTTAAACATTTAGGATAAGGAAAAAATGAATATATAATGCAAGGTATACTTGGAAAAATGTCCCTTAAAACATGAAACTCCTGAAAGGTGGTGTAGAACTCCTTAATTGCTTGCTAAAAAAAATGCCTTCATCATTTGGACCTTTTATAACGTCCCATATCTGAATAGGGATAGATGTGATTATTTAAATAAGAGGTAGGGTTTTTATACGTGTTATAACATTAATTTGATGTGTCCCTAATCATCAAGATTCTTTAGGATATGAGTTATCACTGCATGTAGTCTAAGTAACGCTTATTTCACTCACATTGCACACTTATCACCAATTTTGCATTAAATTTTATAATATGATCCATAAAAATGAGTGAATTAAACTTATTATGACCCTTCATGAAATTAAATTCATTATTTATACCTCAAAATGCCTCCCACTTGAAATTTTCACCCTCTTACTAGCTTGTACACTATGCCAATTTTGACTAGTTGAGTTGAAGGCACTTGTAGAGACACTTGTGAGAAATTATAATAAAATAAATATACATTATGGATTATCTCAAGTCCCAACCTATCTCCAAAAGTGACTTGCATCCTTTAACTCTTTTTTGAACCTACAAAACACTAAAAACTATCAAAGAAAGCCATTTCACACCCTATTCATATTGGGAGGGTATAAATAAAATTTATGGGGAGGATAATTGGAGATTATTATACAACCTCAAATTATCTCCCAATCCATTATATGAATATTTTATGCATCTCCTACTCAATCCTCCCAATTAGGTCACTACCAAGGGTTTTAGAGGGTCTAGATTACTTTAGCCCTGTAAGGATGTTTCATACATGTTTTATGTCCAATTATCCAAAAAAATTCATGAATTTATTATTAAATACCTCCTTAAAAACTACTCAAATCCTTATACTCCCATGCATAAAATCCAAGTAGGTGTGAGCATCTCAAATGAGCCTGTCGAGCTTTGTCTACCATTTTGTGCAGACCTGAGTTAGTTTGAACCAAGAAATGGCTTCCCTATGGTTTTATTTGAACTCCAACAAATTAAAAACATTTTATATATCCATATAACAATTTCATAATAGGTTATAATTTTATTATATTGTCAAAAGTGCTATTAGACCCCCAAGTGGGCAATAAGCCTAATCTAGACCAAGTAGGTCTTCTTGCATCCTTATGAGTCTAGGCCATTTTGGCATGTTTCCAACATATATGAGGGTTTACCTATATTTTTACATATTTGGAGAAACATTTTGTATCTTATTACAATGTTTTTTCAACCCTCAACCTTCCTTCTCCTTTTCATGACCAATCTATAGGATTGCACCATTGGGGAGTACCCTCTATCTAAGACAAAATAGAGGGAACTTACCCTATTTTTTTAGGAGAAAGAAATGTTAAAGAGGATTATCCAAGACATGGTGATGTTATATGTTTAATTTCAAGGTTGGCTTACCCTCATAACACCCTTATTTACTTAAAACCTCAAGATAGATTCTTAAGAAGGTTAACTGTGCAAGTTTTGACATGCGACTGTAGCTTGCATTATTGTAGTATCTATTTTATCTATTATCTTGTTTTGGGAATATCACATTATGGGAAAAACCTTCAATAATTTTTGTAACATGACAACACTTCTCTTTTCTTTTCTAACTCCCTCATTACAAACCTTGCACTTGACTTGACAGAGGTATTGACTATGTTTCTTTGATTCTTGCTTAGAAGGTGACCCCTATAGGTGCACACTGCATTATTGGACCTAAAACACAATGCATAAGACATTATTAAAGACTTAAAATGTCATTTTATATTTCACCTAGACTTTATCTCAGTATATGCATGTTAAGATATACTCTAAATCAATTGTTCTAGCTCACTACCATAGCATAATCAACTACAGTTGACAAAGTAGGGGTCCTATAGGTGAACATCCACCTTGAAGCCTATGCCACATACCTTTAGATAATTATATAAGGTATTTATAATAATTTTTAATTTTTATGTGTCCTTATCCATTAGGCCTTCATGTCTAGGTTTGTATCATAGGACTGTAGATACCTACAGTAAACTATAGGTGGCCCTTTTGAATAAAAGCACACTTGTAGGTGCATCTATATGTCAAAAATCTAGTTCTCCAACCTTTATTAATGCTATATGAAACACAAATATATTTATTAACTAAACAAAAATACCTAACATGAATATATGCCTCATCTTTCTATCTTTGGGTGTAGAGGTTACTTAAGACTCAAAACCTATATACATCACTACCAAACTTTAGTGAACAAATTTGCAACTTTGAGGATCTTAAACATCATGCTATTTTAGTCACATACCCACTTCATTTTTCAAGGTTATACCCATATGTGGAGGATACAACATGGGTTCATTTAAAATCATATAGGAATCATGAAACATTGTTATATGGTATCCCCAAAAGTGCTTGGGCCTCTAGTTTGGTGTTTTAGGGATTTTGTCCCTAAAACTCATTTCTCTTCTCTTAAAGTGACTTCTCACTTATTCTTTATTGATTATGAATTGAAACATGTGTTTTTATTATATATACAACATCTAAAAACTTCATGGGGATTCTCAACATGTAAAATCTCTCCTTACAACACCTTTATGCCTTTTTATAACCCTGTAGATGTACACAAAACATACAGGGCAATGAAGGAAAGAATTGAAAAATGTGCATGTCACATGACCTTACATGTGGATACCAAGGAATAATGATATAATTAAAACTTGATTTATGTATTAGACTTTTTTTAAAATTCACCATAAAATAATCTATATCTTTATGGGGCCATCTGTAGGTAGACATGTCTATTATACAAGCAGTGACTATGAGAAAGTTGATAATATGCATGATATATGGGCATTAAATGATGTTTATACATATCTCAACATATTAAAATGGATTATTAAAATATTTAATGGCTTCACATGAGCTATATACCTTGACTCAACATAATTATCCTCCTAAGAGTACCTACAGTTACACAATCATGGTTGACTATGTATATATATAACATTGACTATTACAATATTTCTTATGTTACTCTGATGGGATTAGTTGATTGATGATGTTGTAAGGGTATATCTAACATCTCATGAACTCTTTATCATACCTCCATGAACATTATAATGACTTTCATACACCATAACTATAGTTGGGAACAAGTAGAAGGTTGGTTGTGTTTCATATGGCATTGGATTTGATCAATGCATGATATTGAAATACTAATATTAGAAGGATTTTAATCATAATGACATATAAAAAATTAAGAATAACATATCATATCAATAGGCAACCATTGTAAACAAAGAAACTTACTAAAATTGGTGAAAATTGATTACAAGTTCACTGGTAACATCAACCTATAAACTTGAACTATTTATCTCATGAAATCATCAAAAACCATGAAAAAAACATGAGAAACATGAGATAATGAATTATAAATCCTCTAAAAGTATAATTATCAATTGATCTGTATGCACTAGCTCAAAAAAGAACAAAACCTATAGGGTGTGGGAAGCAACAAACAAGAATAGATAATCAACTTATTAAGGATGGTTCATAAAGTATATGAAGCTAATAATTTAAATGAAAACATTAATTTGAATTTTACCAAGTTTAAAATCCACCATCAAGAGTGTTTGACCTAGAAGTCCTCCCATTGGCCTTACAAAAAAGAAACCTACTGACTAGTTTTGCTTACCTAGTGGAGCGATGGAGAGATATAATGGTTTTATCCTATTTTTGGCACTTACAAAGAATTTAAAGCATCTTAAAGTAGTGAAGGAATATTAATGGTCACTACATAAGTTTTTACCATGTGATACTCTCTCCCATAGGCCGTACAACCTTTGAAACTCCCTCTTTTGCACTTGTTTTCTTGATTTTCAATTAACACCTACAATTTTATATTAGTAATGACATTCCTAATAAGGAATATGATAGGTAATAACATGAGGGACATTGATAATGATCTTATAACATTTTTATAGCTTATAAAACCATACCACCTTTATTTATGACCCATTTATGACCCCTAAGTCACTCAAAATGACATAAGGACTAAATTGGACTATGACCGAGACTAATAAGAAATTAAATGACACAAAATAAACTATAAAATAAACCCTATAAAACTATACTATAAACCTATATCAAGTTTTATACTATAGGGTATTGACTCATTTTGACTTTTGGTTAAAAAGGTCAACACTACCTTTAGCTAACAAGTGTTGAAGACACTCCATAGAGCACCTAGTGACTTTGAATGACCAATATACTAGTTTAGTTAGTTTAAGTGATTAAATATATGTATTTTAATCCCCCATTCCATGAAAATTATATTATCACACCTTCCCATTTCTCTATCAAGCTCATGAGAATACCTAAGTTTCCCCTAGTTTGGATTAGAGTGATAGGGTGTTGCCCTTATCATAAAATTTACCCTCCCAACCTAGTTAAATCTTATTGGTAGATTGTTTACACCTAAAACCAACCTTAAGAAGGATACCTTACTCCTAATCCACATTTCTACCCTCTTAATCAGCCCCAACAGAGCATGAATGATATATGTCTAGATTTTTAGAGATAGTTGGGGTAAATTGAATGAGAGTAGGGGCATAGTAAGAAGAATAACTTGTATATCAAGCTTACACTTAGTAGTAGAATATGATGGAGTAACATAGATATGAAGAAGAGTGCTTAGATAAGTAAATCACAACCAAAGAAGAGCAGATGATTATTTGCTTATGTAAATGCAAGAAATTGAATCATAGGTAAGTGTCTCCACTCCTTCCTTTCTTAATTTTAAGTAGGATCCCATTGTGCTCACAACCCATATTATGATGCGAGAAATTTTTTTGCTCAAGTTTCATAACTTTAGGAAAGATAATCATCTATTCTTTTAAGTAAATCTTTTGATTTCAAGGTTCTAAGTTTTAGAGACCCCCTTCCATGAAAGAGACTATTCCCATTCCTCCTCAAAAACCAAAATCATAGTTATGATAGCCTTTTTGGGCCATACACTCTAAATTCACAATGACCAACCTTAATAATCCTCCTTTTTAGCTAGCCAAAACGTTATGTCATCCCATCATCTCCTTATTCAAAGGAGGAGTAGTTATGTGGAGAACAGATGAAGTCTACTCCTAAGAAGAGGAGGGTGCCTCAAGTGAAGAAGAGATAATCATTAGGAATCCCCTCTATGATACCACACTATAAATATCAACCCTACTATGAGAAGAATATATATATATATATATATATATGAAGCAACAGGATGGTGAGTGAAAAACTAAAGTGGCATCAAAAGAAGAGTATCTAAATGAGGAAGGGTCAATCCATACCACTCCAAAATGCATCTAAAAGCTTAGGCTAGAGTTATCTTTGGAAAATGGGCTACCATTTGGTTTTATGGAAGACGAACTCAAAGAATAATAAAACCTTCAATAAGCGTGCATGCCTAGAGAGAATGACTATGATCACCTCAAGGTTAGCTCATAGGCACAATTTTATGTATAGGATGAAGACTCATTTTGAGATGAACTAAAGGAATTTTACTCAAGTCCAAATGATAAATTGACATCCCCTCAAAAGTAGACCCATAACCTATTCTATATCAACTACCAATTTCAATTATATACTGTAAAAAGGTAGGGTGCACATGCAGAGGAGGTCACAACCTCAAAAATTAAATAAGTCCATAGGGGTCTAGGTGTACATCTAAGAAGGAAAAAGTTATCAAAAGGATCATTCAAGTTGAGGGAAAAATACCAATGATTCAAGCCTAAGAAGAAACAAAAAAATGTAGAGGAATCTGTGGTGATAAGTGCTATCAACCCTTGCATGCCCAAGCACATCATAGAGGTGTTTTTATAAGGCATGTTGTATTTAGAGCAACATATAAAAGATTAGTGGGGGCAACCCACTAAGTTTATGAGTTCCCAAACCATAAGCCATATCCATTTTGAGCTCCAAAATATTTGATCTAAGCAAAGAGTGCATCTAAGCACTAAGAAATCTAGGAGGGATTGGCTCAACTTTGAACACATCAACTATTCAGGAAGAAAACTTATGCAAAAATTGATGAAATCATTCATTGAAAGGGAGCCTAGGAAAATGAGATTCCTTGAGCTCTCTTCAAAAGTAACTAAGGAATGCCTACTTCACATTAAATAAATACACTCTTACCTCCACCACACATATCAATAATAGGGTGATGCACAATGAAAAGGATCTTAAAGGTTTCTATTTTAACCTAGGAGGATGAAGGCTCATGTTTGTAGGTTGTATATAGTAAAATAGATTAGTTCACATTATATTTACCTAAGTGAATACAAGAACATTGTAAAGTATTAATTTACTTTTGTTTTCCTCTAATTGTGTGTCACACACCTATTTATTATTCTTCTCATTTTGCTTTATTGAGGGAAAGACTTGATTTAGTTTATTCAGGCATAGGCCAAGTGGGTTATATATTCAACAAATACATGCCCAATGGATTACTCCAAAGGCTACTAGATTCTTACTCACCAAGAAAGTATCACACAAAATTTTATAAAAGTGTTGATTAAGTCACCCCTATATTGAGTATAACTCATAATGATCCTATATAATATTTACACGCATGTGAAGTGTTGAGTTATTAAAATCAAACCATACACAAATGCCTCCCATTTATGCATTGACTAGGTGTAAACTTGAATTCATAAGGATTTCCCAATACATACCCCATAAAGATATCCTTCATCACATGAGCTAAAATGGCATGAAATTTCAAGTACATAGAGCCTCAGTCTTCATATAACATAAGAAGAGGTTCACAATAAGTAATTAAAAATAATGATAAGTGTGCCTATGATATTCCATCTTTATGTCCATTCCTATTCAAAATGCTCCCTATGCCTTCATGATGAAGTCTCACATCAAATATTAGAGTTTTGATTTTGCAATCTTATACATCATAGACTATGATCTATGTTATGCACATGCTAATTCATAGACTAATGTGGACCCTAGCTGTAAATCAAAAACTTGAGAAGACTATTAATGGGGGTTAAAAAAAATGGTAAAAATTTATGCACCATCAATAGAGGACTTCTACACCTACTCCATTCACCTACTTGTGGCTCACTATGCATTCTAACTATTTAACCCTCAGTACATGGATACCCCAAAAACACATGAAGGTTAGGCATAAAGTGAGTACACACTTGCTTCATGAGTATGAAGATCAACCAAAATGTCAAAGATAAATTAAATTCATGCATTCTTTTTCAAAAATAATCTCAAATTATGTAAAATTTGGCTAAGTACCAAGCATGCATAACATAGTGCACACGTAATTCCCAATAGTTGTGCACCAATCCCTCTTACACATGCATTAACAAATCAGAAAGCCAAATGAATCCTATGTAACTTCTATGTCTCCAAACCCAAATGGATCAACAAGTGGAAACAAGCTATAAAGAGGTAGTTATAAAAGAATTTGAGCAACATTAGAGGCCTTTTCATAACAAATAAATGTATAAGTAGTGGTCAGACATCAAAATATGAGTACACGCCACCCTTTTTACATTTATAGGAATCTTCCACTCTTAGACACACACTTGGATCCAAAAAAATCATGCCACCAACTTGTTGACTAATTTTGACCCCTAGGTCAAAATGGTCAACCCTCCTATATTTAAGACTTTAGTTGTCATGTCCTTTGACTTATGTATGGTCATCAAATGCCTTTTAAAATCCTCAAAATGGTCCTTTCAATCTCGTTTTACCATTAATTAGGGTTATTTTGATGATATTAAGGTAAATGTTATTCTTAACTTGATCTCTTATTGATCATTCTATAGCATAGTCAAGTTGGTGAAAGGTGATTAAGTTGTCTAAGGGGTCATGTTGGACATGTCAAGTGATGTCAAGGTCAAATTTATCCCCTCTATTATATACCATGCATAAAAAGATGGAGAATAAACCTTATAACATTCTATCCTAATCTCAAGGTGCTTTATTTCCCATATTATAATGTCCAAAGGAGGTTTTATGATAAAAATAAAAGTGTAAAGTAGGAAATGGTAGATATACAATCACTACATGTCCATAAAAACATTTCAAAAGCTTCATGAATATATAACATTTCATCTCAATTAGTTTTCAAGTAGATCAATCAGTCTTCATGGTAGAAAATAAAGGTTTTTAGCTAGTCTATATAGGTGTGTTAGAGAATAATATTGATCAAGAATGTGTAAAAATACACCAATGTCGCCCAAGCTTAGATCCATGCTTTAGAGGGATTTTCCAATCAAAATAGGTCATAAACTAACCTCCATTCTCTATCAAGATCTTTAGTAGCTTTGTAAACCCCTTTAACTTTATTAACGGTATAAATAGGAGAGAGAATATGAGGGTCTAACATTTTTGGTAGAGGAAGGGACCTATATGGCTTCTAATTTTGGTAAATTTTTCTCATATTGACTTCCCTTTATAAACAATCATTAACAAGGTGAGGCACTCACTATGTTGTCCCCATGCAAGTAGGGTATCTGTCTACTCCATTTTATCCTTATTTGGGCATGATGAAAGAGAAATGGAAGGTTGGAGATATTATTAGGAGTATACACAACATTATACATCATTTTCATGACCCACTACACATGTTTGAGACACCAAGATGGAGGGAATCTTTAGTTTAGGTAGTGTGTAAGTTGGCAATAATAGGTTTCTTGAAACTTCAGGGGCTTTGATAGTTATAAGGTCTTGGTGGAGGATAAAAAATCCTAAAAACCTATTAAATCTCTATAATAATGGATATTAAATCATGGCATAGGACTAAAACCCAAGGAATGGTCATCATTCATAGTCTCATATGCATATAGACACCAAAATTACATCACACACATGTGCGTAACTACCTATGTCAAAACCCCCCTTGAGTCCTATTTCAATAATAAAAATTAGCCTTCCTAACCCATGATTTTACCCCTCACACATTTAATTAATTTAAAATACTTAATTAAGTTAATTAAAAACCCTTTATGCCACCTTACCTGGCCACCTCATCCTAAGACTGATTCTCACTTGATGAGTCACCTCGAGACTGGGTCCCCTCATCCTAACTACCCAAGACTTATTCTCACTTCAAAATTAAATCCCTAATCAGCTACATCCTTCTTAACCTCCTATTTTTACTATTTTGTAATGGGTTCCACACTTGTCATAAGGAGCAATAGAAAATTGGCCAAAAATAGTAGTTTTACCTATTCTAAGGCCACTAACATCAGCCAACCCACAAATGACGTTGGTAGGATCACCGATGTCAGTCATATAAGCCAAAATCCTACCTAATGTTTAAGTTAGTAGAAATCAAGAAAATTCATTCTTACTTGCATTCAAGCTCTTGACATTCAAATTTCAACATCTTGGCTTACTATTATCTTATGTAAGTCAATCATGATCAAGAACTAAGCTCTTAAGGACCAATAGTACCTACTTGTTCTCTCTGTTCAGGGCATCAGTTTAGACTACCTGATAGGAGCCATTAATCTAGCACTTATGATTCAGTCACCAATACAACTAAGTACATCACTTATTTTATAGGTCTTTTAAGGATTTACTTTGTTATCACTTTATATCTACTATTCATTGCTTTACACATTCCTGACTGAACCCTTGTGAGGGAGTTACAAAGCTTCCCTACTTATTTTCCTTTGACCTAACACATCAAACCTCTAACTAGATCTATCTAAATCATACTCTCTCTCTCTCTCATAACTCTTCCTAACTACTCAAACCTGATCAAAACCATTTCCTAGACCCAAAAAAGCCTTTTGTAAGATCCTAGGCAATTATTGCCCCTACTGAACTCAGTAGCCTAACCGACATCAATCACCTTCACCCACTGATCTTGGAAGCATAATTGATATTGATCACTTCCCCACTGACATCAGTGACTATGGATTCCTTAACCTTTCCAAAACCTACCCAAACAACTTCTAAAATATAAATAGAATATACCACCTACATTCTATTACTCTTTACTACACTCAAGTTGTGAATAATGGTAACATTATTTCTCTTTCAATCTCTCTTTACCTCTCTTTTAGTTATTTATTACTCTTTTGTCTCTCAAAAGTAGACTGTCATCTCTAAGAAAGTTTCACACTTCCTAGAACAAGCATGTAGCTTGGAAACCCACTCATTTATCTACTAACAAAAAATTTATGGTAGTGATTTCTTACTTATAAGTAGTCCTCCCCAGCCAAAAAGGAGTGCTCACAATATCTAGATATAGTGTGTAAAGCAATCTAGGTTCATTCTAATCACTTATCCATATCATTCTTTTCTATTTGTCTTTAGACTTGAAATAGACACATTTTAACGAAACATTTTTGGCATGCCTAGTGGGACCCTGAAGTTTTCCTTGGGTTCATTGCTTTTTTTAAGCATTCATATATGTGCATTATAATGAAAATTTCATTTCTTTCACTTTCTTCTTCTCTTCTCTCTTAAAACAAAAAAATTCAACATTTTATTTTCTATTTAAAAGCATTAAACTAAAATTTTCTTTCTTTTCTCTTTGCCTCTAAAAGCAATTTATCATTTTTTCCTCCAAGTTAAAAATAATCTCTTCTTTACTTCTTTCATGCACATTAGGATAGTGAATTTCATTCTCTACTCCTATTTCATATTTTTTTTCATTCAAATGTAAACATTTTATATTTGGGTTTAAAACTTATTACATTTCATTATTTGCTTACTGCATATTAGCTCACCTAGTTAATTACAAGCATTATGAATGAATTTTAGTGCACCTTTGTTACACAAATAGATCACACTCACAAAAAAAAAACATCTAAACTCACCTAAGAAAATTCCCATCAAGATTTCATCACTTGGTGGATCACCTTATCCTACCTGGCTATCCTACTTAGATTTCACCACCAAGGGGAGAACCCACTCCATTCTCTGGTGGAGTATAAACTCTATGAAGAAGGTATACTTTGGGTAAGTGGTCTGGCTTGGCTCTAGGTTCATGAAGTTTAGATAGAAAGATCCTATAACAATCCATGTACCTAGTTTAACATATATTTCCTCTTGAGCAATAAAACTAATCTAAAACTAGCTCTAGATTACTTTCTAGTACCTTTGATAAAAAAAATCTCTTTTCACTAGATGATTAAGGAATAAGCCAACATGAGACTAAAATTAATCTCTAAGAGTTAATAATTAGTGGTTGTATGTTCCTTTTCTACTTTTCTATTGCCTTCTATATTTTGGAGTTGGTAAGGATGATTTCTTATCGATTTACAAAATCAACACTATTTCTAATACTCAATTTTTATAATCTATTATCTCAAGTTTTTAGAGTGTTCTTCCTTCTTACACAGACCTATTACATCCAATGTTTTACCTAGTTTCAACTTCTAGGTTTCTAAAACATTATATTTTCCATCTTCCAGGTTATCACAGTAACCAACATCAATTAACTATATGGATGTTAATAGACTTTAGCTACCAACATTGGTTAATCCCACTGACATCGACAAACTTTTGCTACTGACATCGGTCAAGTGATCGACATCGGTGACTATGTAATTTTCATTTTCTCAAAACAAAAAACTAAAACAACACACTTACCTACACCCAAACTTAATTTTTCCTTATTCTATCACTAATATAGAATAATAAGACTATTTATACTTCCGCTTGCATGGTATTGACATGAGCTCAAGCCAAAATTCTTACTGATTACACAAGCTAGTGACCACTTCCACCATCCCCTCTTACTTCTGATTATGTCATAGATTATACTTCAAATATAGAGCATACTCCTAGCCCCAACCAATTTCCCATTGTGTCTGAGGGAGATCAATATTTTGCTAAATTTCTTGATCGTAATGTGATATCCCTTCATCATTACCTTACTATGAGCTGAACCCAAAATTCTTTGGGTGACCCAATCTATGGTATGCCAACCTTTATAATGGAGACAATTTTAGTTTTAGTTGCCTATACTATTTTCCCCATGGTTACTCAAACCACGGCTTTGACAAGTAACCCAAATATCAACAATGTCCAAAGTTTAACATCACCAACTGCCTAATCCCACCTAAACCCTGGCATGACTTCCCTACTTTCATAGCCACAACTAGTTTAGTCAAGTCTTACCCCATTTTAGAATTTAGTGGCACCTATTCCATCTATGCTCACACCTATAATTACCCAAGTTATGACTCACCCTTAATCTAGTTTAACCATGCTAATAACCCAACCTATAATAACAACATCCAATCAAAGCATAGTCTCTAACCTAATGGGGCAAGCTCATTTTCTTTCCACCCCTCAGCCTATGACTCATTATCCTTACATTTTCCTAACAAAACCTCAACAAACTATGTCATATGCCCCCTCTACTTCTTACCAGGTTCATTATAACTTAGGAGGTATCCCCGAAACTAACCCCCCTCTAGACCTCATTAATATGTTGATGGACAAGGTGTCTAATCTAGAGATATCCATTTTTGGTTCAAAGAATGTGTTATCTTATGATTAGATATGCAATGAACCCATCCATCCTTCTATGCCTATTCTCCCTTATCTAAGCCAATAATAACTCTATAAATTTACTTGTTTCTAGAGTAAAGAGGACCCATAATAGCATTTGCAAACATTTAGACATGCTTATTATTTAATAGGGCATGATGATGCATTACTACTTTGTACTTTCCCTATGTCTCTTTTGGGTGCTACCTTGGATTTGTATAGCTTTATACCTTAGCACTCCCTTTTCTCATTTACCCAACTCACATAAATATTCCTAAACCAATTCTATATTAACATCTCTAAAAAGGTCTCTATTACAAACCTTTATGATATCAGATAATTTAATGATGAGTCTATTGTAGATTTTTTCACTCGCTGGAGAGGATTGATCAATCAACTCTCCTTCTCCTTACCCTAACTTGAGCTTATTGATATTGTTTCAATGGAATGTACTAATCACATCTCATCCACACTCCAGATATAAACTTTCCACACATTTGATGAGGCTTTTACAATGGCATAAAAACTCAAGATTCACATTGTAGACAAAGGCAAAGTCAAGTTGTGCAGTAAGAATCCCAATTCTAAATCAAATGACTCGTCTTCTAAAAATTCTCCTTCTAACAAAAATTATAAAGGCTCTACCAATCTAGTATTCATTAAGTCAACCTATTTCACAACCATAAACCAATCAAATTCCTTGACTTCCCAAAATCTAACCAAGCAATTCCAATAATAATGTGAACAAAGATAATACACTCCCATTGGGGAGTCATATACATCCATTTTGGAGAAACTATTGCAACAAGGTGTCATAATTATTCCTTAAATCAACCCTCTAATATAATTTGAACCCTCTCTTCCTATTATAACTTGGTACAAGGAAGATGAGTTTTACGACTACCATCAAGTTAAAGGCCACAATTCTAATAACTGTAAGACATTTAAGAACATTGTTAAAAATATATTTGATAGGGTGGTCTTGTCTTGGATAATCATAATGCACCACCTTCTTAAAGTATGGATGTGTTCAAGCATCCTTTTCCTAACCATTCACCCACTCAAAATATTGTTCAAACCATGACTAACTCAGGTGATCATAATATCCATATGGTTAATGTGGTCTTTCCTTTACCTCTAGTTCAACCTTCCCCTCAAAAGGAAGCACCTATTTTATTGACTCCTCCACCATAGTCAATGGCATTTATTTTTCCCATTCTTCCTCCCTAAGTAGAAGTGCCTATTTCACCCATTCCAATCCCACATGAGGAAGAACCTCCATTACCACTTCTACCACCGAAGGAGCTAGTATTCCTAGTTCCTTTTGTACCAATATTACCTATTTTTTTGCCTATAGAAGATCACACCTTACCTATTCTACAACCACATGTTGAAGGAAACATCATTTTTGTATTATACCCTCTTAAAGAACCTTATTTTCCTACCTCTCCTCCATCAATAGAGAGTAGTACCCCATCCACTCCACCTTTACACCTTGAAGAGTTAGTTTTATCCACTCCTACATTAGATGAGAGACCTATTGTACCTACTCTAATTATACCACTCTTACCACTTTGTTTACCTATTAAGGATCATACTTTACCTATTCCTTGCCCATATGTTGAAGGAAAAATAATACCTATGCTTTATCCCCTTGAGGAACCTTCTTTTCATACCTCTCCTCCACCCATGGCAGACCATGTCTCTTCTCCCATCTCTATTGAAGAAGACCCCATTGTGGTTCTTTCTCATCTTTGTCCCAAATTAGTAGAGACCAACAATTTCCCTCTTTCCAAAACACCTCATCCTTCTAAAGACACAACTATAAGGCCTATGTCAACTTCATCTAAACCTTTATGATGGTTGGTGAAAAGTCTATAATTTATTAACTCCATGAAGCTAGATCATGTGGCATTTTAAGATCAACTTAAAATTCCATATCCAATGCAATTAATGTCAACCTTTACCGCCAACCCTCTCACTACCCTTTACCCTAAGGTCTTTGACAAAGCTAGAGATTCTTCACCAAAATCACTTAAAGTTCAGCCATCTGTGTTAGAACCCTCACCCTCATAGGCATCTACCACATTAAAGTACGCCAAGACCTTAGGCATATGCCATATCTCTAATTTAATTCATCCATAGGTAAAATTAGATTTAACTCCTCAACCACAAGTTTGAGTTTCATGACCTAAATTATAAAAAAGTGTTAAGATTCCTAGATCTCACTGATCACCTCTTCAACCCTTAACTTTACCATCCATTTTGGGACCACACCCCTCTACTTTAGTTAGAGTATTTCTAACCTAAGAAAAATAAAAGGTTAAGTTACATCCACTATTGCCTTTGCCACCTAGTAGACCTTTCACATCTAATACCAAGATACCTAACACCAAGAAATTTTCAACAAACATGTAAATCCACCACCACCAAACAAGGCACCATGAAAAATTACTCCCATGACTCCTAAACAAAATAAGGTATCCACTTCTATTAGTACAATAGGTGTGAGCCCACTTGTAGGATCTCAGAGCTTTTTCCTACATCAGTTATTAGAATATTACATAATAACTCTTCCACTCATTAATCCTTATAGACCTCTTATAATTAATCCATATTGGTTTAAAGATACACAAGTGTGTCTATATCATCATTCACCTAGACATGATATTGAGAGTTGTAAATCCCTCATGATAGTCATTCGACAACACTTTGATGTTGACACTCTCTTTGATGATATTCCCATTAACCTTCCCATTATTACACCTATGACATCTACAATGCCTCCTATTGTTCCACCTAATTTCAACCCTAAATATATGGTTGTACCCTTTTTGCCACCTCCTTCACCTATATTTTAGATCAACACAGTTAATGTGGCCACACGGTCACAAAACCAAAAAGATAAAGCTAAGGAAAAGGTCACTGCTCTTTGGGCTCATCCCTTCACCAATGGCACTCTTCATCCTAATCCTAATATTTCCATATTGGGTGTCCCTAAACCAACATCTTCAGACATTATTCAAAGCTCAATGGTGAAACAACTTCACCAAAATCCTATGAAAATGTCTTTGTATGAGTTAATCCAAAACTCATTCTAACAAAATCAAGATTTTATTAGTGCCTTGAAATTTATTAAATTATAACCTAATGATCCCCAACCTATTATATCTTTCGTTAGCTCCCTTAATTCCAACTCCTTGATTTATTTTAGTAATTTAGAAATTCCACTTCAACACCCTAAAGATCAGGATTTTGCCCTTTTTATTATCATATATATTGATCAAACTCATGTCAAGAGAGTCATGATAAATAGGGGGCTAGCATTAATATTATCTCCACCCATGCATATAAACATCTAGCTCTTCTTGACAATTGCATATCTCAAACCGATGAGGTACTCAACTCCTTTAATGATACCACAACTACTATGATGGGCAATGTTGTCTTACATATCCATGTAGGTCCCTACATAATTATTGAGCTCTTATATGTTGTAGAAGGAGATTTACAATATAACATACTACTTGGACAACCTTGGATACATGTTATGGCATGTGTACCCTCAACTTTGCACCACTATGTCAAGTTTGAGCATGATGGACAAGTGCATATTATAACCACTAACCCACCTCCATTTAAAACATGCAACATGACTTATAGTACAAATAATGTTCTCATTCCATTGAATACATCATCTTCCCCACATGATACTTCTAAATTTCACACAAGCTCCATTCCCTTGGTTACAAAGATATCGACAACACAAATTCTTGACAAGGATCTCATGGAGGAGACTTTTCAATGTTAATCACTCAGTGAATATAATTTATTGATTCTTGACATGTTTTATACTATAAAAGAGTATGGAAAGATTCACATACACCAAAATTATGATCCCCACATTAGGATGGTCATCCCTTATGGCCCCCATAACCTTCAAAATAATTTCACATATGGGGGAATTGATCAAGATCTTGCTGTCAGCAATCCATATTCTTCACCACAACCATTTACCTATGACTTCTCTTTCCTGAGAAACCCTAGATTCACTCATACCTATCTCTATAGGTGTGCCTAGAAAGGATTTGGTTTGGGTCATTATGAATAAGGTGTCCATATGCCTATTGAATATCCCACTAGCCAAACCATTGAGAATGCCAAAAAGAGGCATAAAGTGGGATATGATGAACCAACTAAACTCACTAAAACTTCCCATTTACCAATTATATAAGAAATATTCTCTCCTTTTCCACCTTATTTTACACATTCACCTATTGAATTAGAGGTATCTATATCTCATAGTTTTTTTTCAATAAATGCCATCCATTTGGGGCCTCTCACCTATCACTAGGGTAAAGAAACAAGGTCCCTTCCTCTCATTCATCCTAAAATAATTGATGAAGAATCTCCCACTATTAACACTATCTAATGTCAAGATGATGATGCAATTCTCACATACATGGGTGTAGATGATTCCTATATCTAGCAGTTGTTCCCATCCAAAATACAAGCTATGTTAAATGAATCAACCATTGACATCAATCTACCCTCTCATGATAACCCTCACATCCTCAATAGTGGCCAATCTTGGGATTCTTTTGAGCAAGTTAATTATGCCACATTTCTTAATGACCATATCAAAGCCTTTACTTGGTCATATAATGACATGCCTAGTATTGACCCCTTTATCATCACCCATAACATTTTCACCAATTGAGATGTTAAACCTATTAAGCAAAAGCTTCACAAGATGCATCCTCATATTTATCTCATTGTCAAAGAAGAGCTCCAACACCTCATTTTTATTAACTTTATCCAACCCGTTGACTACCTATAATGGATTTACAATATTATTCCTATCACAAAAGTGATCAGAGGAATCCAAATTTGCAATGACTATCATGACTTAAACCTCACTTATCTAAAAGATGACTTCTTATTACCAAGTATCGACCAACTTGTTGATCTAACAACCATCCATGAGATGCTATCACTTATAGATAGGTTCTCTAGATATAATTAAATCCTAGTTTTCTTGAATATCAATAGAAAATAACCTTTATTACCCCATGGGGGACTTTCTATTATCAGGTCATACCTTTTGGTCTAAAAAATGTTGGTTCCACTTATCAATGCACTATGACTTACATCTTCCATGATCTCTTGCATAAGATCATAGAAGATTATGTCGATGACTTGCTTGGTAAGTCTAAACTTTGTCAAGACCACTTGATGATTCCCAAAACCATATTTACTCATCTCCTTTAATATAATGTTTGACTAAACTCAAATAAATGTGTCTTTGGTGTTCTTTCCGGTAAGATCTTAGGTTTTATATTTTCTCTCTATGATATTTAGGTTGACCCTACTAACGTTAGATCAATCCTAGAGATGCCTCTACCTACTAATATCAAACAACTCTATAGCCTTTAGGGAAAAATATATTCAATTCACCACTTCATCTCCTAGTTGTCAGATCATTTCTAACCCTTTCACCATCTCCTCAAAAAGGATGTTTCCTTCCATTGGAATATAGATTGCTAGGAAGCTTTCGATGCACTCAAACAATATCTCCTTTCCCCACTAGTTCTTATTCCACCTAAGGAAAATCATCCTTTCTACCTATACATCTCTGCAATAGACCATTATCTAAGTGTTATGATTGCACATCGAGATGACCAACATTGAGAATAGGTGGTTTATTAGATAAGCCACATGTTTATTGATTATGAGGATTGATATACCCATACTAAAAAACTTTGCCTTGCATTGGTATTTTCTACCTCCAAGCTTTTCCATTATCTCCTAAATAAAAATACCTATGTGGTCACCCATACTAATCCCCTCAAATACATGCATTCCAAGCCATATCACAACCAACATTTAGCTTAGTAGCTCATGATCCTTGCTGAATTTGACTTAGAGTTTATTCAATAAAAGTTTATTAATGGGCAAACAATCATTGACCAGTTAGCTACCACCCCTTTACCTAAAAACCAACCTTCAAACCTCAAATTCCCTGATAAATCCATCACAATGCTCTCCACCAATGACATAACCTATCAAATGATGATGTTCTTTGATGAATCTAAATGTCAATATGGTGGGGGTGCAGGAGTCATTCTTATTCCTCTAGATGGTGAGCCTATGCCTTTGTCATTTAAACTAGATTTTGAATGTACTAAAAACATGGTCTAATATGAGGCTTTGATATTAGGGCTTCAAATGGCTTTCTTCTTGGGCATAAAATCCATAACCATTTTTGGTGATTCTCAACTAGCGGTTAACCAAGTTAATGGTTCCTACCTATGCAAAAATGAGATTCTAAAATGATATAAACATCATGTAGATATGCTCTTGGGATCATTTGAATCTTATCTCTTACAAACTATTCCTCAATCTACAAATAAGTTTTCTAACATAATGGTTTTACTTGCCTCACACATACCCTCTTTGTCCTCTTCTTCAAAAATATATGTCATCATGCATTGCTTAACATTACCCTTCTATGTATCACCTAACATCCTCTTTATCAAAAATGTGACATCCAACCCACGTGACTTATGGTACAAGCAACTCATGGATTATCTTTCCTTCTCTATTACCCCTTCTAATCTCTCCAATAATGGGAAATGTGACTTCATAAAATGTGCCACTCATTATACTATGCTAGGGGGACTTTTCTAAAAGTGAGGTTTTGATGGTCTTCTTCTTAGATGCCTCATTAGTACTAAGACTCTATTTTTTATTAAGGAGGTTCATGATGGGATTTGTGTTGGTCATTTTTAATGGTCACACAATTATTAGAGTTTGCCTGACCTATTGTTAACCTATCTACATCTACATAAGCTAGAAGCTATGGCATGTGACATAGATCTCTCCTGCTTTCTAAACTTGAAGTATCGCTAAATAAATGGGAACTCCGTGATGGCCCTCTCATAATAGGCAATCTCATCTAGGGTAGTAGTATATATAGCTAGAGATATAGTTTATGGTGGTCCCATCATACCTATTGATGGCCTAGCTTGTATTAGTCCCTATGGTGGAGGAGGAAAAATAGCCTAACATGTTGCTCTCAAACTATCCATCTCCATTGTCAATATAATAACCTAACCCTTTAACACCTTGACCTATTCCTAGAATTCCCCAACATAGCCTTGTATTGACCCAACCTAGCCCTATAAACTATCCACTTATCCCTATAAGGCTAATACCTATGCCTACATGGCATCTCTCACCTACACTACTACATCCCATGCCTCTACAACTACATCTCTCTCCCTCACCACACCCTAAAAATTTGGTGTTGGCCTCCTAACCTCAAATATAGGATATAAACTAGCCCACAAAGCCATATATGCCACTATATACCCTGGGTCAACTATGCCTAACCCTGATAACATCTCCTCAAAATTTGGACCATCTATCTCTTGAGGCAAAGGTAGGTGTGCCTCTATATCATCCCTCTTAGATCAAGTTAAGGTAGGCAAAACATCCTATAGTAGGCTGAACTACCTCCTAACCCATACCATGGGTACCATCTCTAGCTCACTAGGTCATCTCCCCCTAACCCATAGTGAGCTCTATAAGCCAATAAGCTATTGAGTTTATCCTCTAAATATAGGATATGTCAGGTAGGGTCTCCACAAAATATATACTAAGATTAAACCCTTAATCATGCACCTATAATAAGTAATGTCATGCACTACACCATCCACTCAATTTTGTGCCATATCGTCCCTCTACCATCTAAACCCAACCTTGAAACCAACTATAATCATGGTAGGTAGCCCCAATGGTCATGTAACCATGATATTCTTGTATGCCCATTAATGTATTAAATGGCCAACACACAAACTATACCACCATCATAGTCTCAAACCCCATAACTCTCTATATAACTGAGCCAAAAACACTAGTCCCCATGTAAAAATAGTCCATTTCTCAATCATCTATGCTAGCACACCCATAAATGAAATTGGAAATATACCACCATCTATATCTAGTAGTACATAAACTATGATCCCTATCATCATCAAGATGCTCAATCAATGCTACCCCTCATCAACCATATATAATAGCTCATAGGTGAAACTCATTAAATGATATGTCACCTCATTAACATGCTCATCATATAAGGCCACCATGTGTATATCATGCTCCTCTCTCAAGCACGAGAAGAGATCCTCACCCTAGAGTGGCAACTATAATATCTTATACACATCCTCTGAGGTCACTATCAACTCTTTAATTGATAAATGAAAGGTGTTGGTGGTGTGATCCCACCTCTCGATCAATGCTATCATAAGGCTCACATCTCATGTGACTCTACAATATCACTGCACTCCCCCTATCCCCATAGCTATCATATGTTCCCACTCATCTAGGGTGGTATCCTTCCTCATCCGCATTAGTAGCCTTAGTAGGAAATCCTACAATGTCAACTCTAACCTCACCTACATCCATACACACATAATTCAAGTCACATACTTTATAATATAATCTATCACCACCTTTTCCCCTTCTCTTTAGGAGAACTACATTGGTCTAAGGCCCTAAACTAGGCTATGTCGATAGTACTCAGTTGACATGAGGTCTTCTAAGGATAGATCAACCATATACCCACCTAAATATCTACCCTACTCTCCACTCTCTACCCTAGGCTTCATTGCCTCTCTCTTTCAACCCTAGTCCCATTGCCTATCATAACTCTATGCTTCATGGTTTATATACCTACCACTCAACCTTATGTCCTATCTTTTAAGCCCTAGGTCCTCTAACCTATCTCAACCTCTCTTTTTAAACCATACCTTAGATCTTTTTCCCTAGGCTCTGGGAGAAATACATTAGCCTGAGGCCTTAAACTATGATATGTAGGTAGCACTCAGTCGACATGGGGTCTTGTGAGGCTAGCTCAACCATTAGGCTAGTTGACTACTTCCATTATGGATCCAAACTAACCCTTTTTCCTATTTTACTAGTTCTTCATATGCACTGATGTCAGCTTTAATGCTGGCCTCAATGATTTATAGGCATAAGTATCAATCAATGTCAATAGACACCTATTAACCTTGGTACCATGTCGATTGACATCAATGGACCCTACCAACATTTATGACTGGTTCAGCCCTAGGGTCAAATGACCCATCATCAAAACTATAATTTCAACCTAAAAAACTACCCCAAAATCCCCCCAACTTATCCCCCATTTTCTACCCCTCTACTAACATTTTCTATCCCCCACCTCTAAATTATGCTAAAAAACCCAAAATAACCAAATCAAGTTTCAAAATAACTCACAAAGACTCTTACCTCATCTCTCCATCTCCTCTAGGCTAACATAACTAGATCTAGTGGTGGCACCCTTCCCATTGGGTCCCCTCCTTGCTCTACCATCTTAGTCACTCTCACAACTCATTTCCTCTCCAATGAAAAGTTGTAAATGAGTTTTTTTGCCACCAAACCTCCTTTTGTCAAGTTTGGTCAGCCATCGACATTGACATCCTTGCCCTAATCCACTGGCATTAGAACTTAAGCTGATTGACATCAAAAATGTTTCCCTAAGCCATCAATATCAACAAATTTCTTGACATTAGCATTAATTATTATTGATATTAGTAATGTCACCAATATTGGCACTATTGACTAATGTTTTTACCAACAAGCAAACTCCAACTTTTTAGACTTTACCCATACTTTGGGGCCATTTAGAGATCAAGTATATCTCCCTAACCATGACCACAAACCTAGAGATCACATATATCTCCCCAACCATGACAAATTCCCTTGAAAATCACTTAAATCTCCACCCATAATGACTTTTCTTAGAGATCATGAATATTTCCTCACTCATTGACCCTTTTACACCAACCTTGTATTATTTGTTTTGACTGCTTATATTATTCTGCTATAGTTGGCTATTGTACACATGAATGTATATTAGGTGTTTTGGATGGCAACCACACTTGTCTTATCACCTATAACTCTTTTTATTTTATAGGGGTACTTCCCACCTTAGATACCTAGTACACATAGACCATCGGAGCTATACCTTTGATTGTTTTAACCTTTTCATCTATCACTTACAAGCTATGCTTTAATTATTTATATCTGATTCCTCCTTAACCTTAACTATTCTTGACTTTGTCAATTATAACTCATAATAGTATATGAACCAATAGTAATACCATGTTTTCCTCTACTTACCCAATTCACTTCTTATCAAACTGGTACTCGATTCTAATTTCTCCTCCATCATTTCCCATTTTGAGGGGGGATACCTCATCCAATACTTAAAGCATCTAACTCATATTTTTTTGTCTTGTAACTTGATAGTGAAAATTATAAGACAAAAAGGGGCAAATGTAGACAAAAAAATTATGTCACACACATGTGTGTAACTACTTGTGTCAAAACCCCCCTTGAACCCCATTTTAATAATAATAATTAGCCTCCCTAACCCATGATTTTACCCCTCACACATTTAATTAACTTAAAATACTTAATTAAGTTAATTAAAAACCCCTTATGCCACCTTACTTGGCCACCTCATCCTAGGATTGATTCTTACTTAATAAGTCACCTTGAGATCAGGTCCCCTTATCCTAACTACCCAAGACTTATTCTCACTTCAAAACTAAATTCTTAATCATATATATCCTTATTAACCTCCTATTTTTACCATTTTGTAATGTGTGCCACACTTGGCATGAGGAGAAATAGAAAACTATCCAAAAAAAGTAGTTTTACCTATTTTAAGGCTATTAACTTTGGTCAACCCACAATTGACATCGATCGGATCACTGACATCGATGATATAAGATAAACTCCAACCTAATGTTTAGGTCAGTAGAAATCAATAAAATTCATTCTTACTTGATTTTGAGCTGTTGAGATTCAAATTTTGACATCCTATCTTAATATTTTATTTCATAAGCCAATCATGATTAGGAACCAAGCTCTTGAGGACCAATAACACTTGCATGTTCTCTCTATTAAATGCATCAGTTTAGACTACCTGATAAGCACCATCAATCTGGAATTTATCATTTAGTCACCACTATAGCTAAGTACATCACTTATTCTATAGGTATTTTAATCATTTACTTTTCAATCACTTTATATCTACTATTCATTACTTTACACATTCCTGACCGAACCCTCATGAGGGAGTTACAAAGAGTCCCTACTTATTTCCCCTTGACCTAACACACCAAACCTCTGACTAGATCTATCCAAATCATACTCTCTCTCATAACTCTCGTCAACCTCCTAAACTTGATCAAAACCATTTATTTTTCCCAAAAAAGCCTTCTATAAGTTCATAGGCAATTATTGCCCCTATCAACCTTGGCAGCCTAACCAACATCAATCACCTTCACCCACTGACCTTGGAAACATAACCTATATTAGTCACTTCCCAATCAATGTTAGTGGCTGTAAATTCCCCAACCTTTCCAAAACTTACCCAAATAACTTCTAAAATATAAATAAAATATACCACCTGCACTTTATTACTCTCTATTGCACTCAAGTTGCGAAAAATGGTAACATTATTTCTCTTTAACTCTTTATTTACCTCACTTTTAGTTATTTATTACTCTTTTATCTCTCAAAAGTGGACTGTCATCTCTAAGGAAGTTTCACACTTCTTAGAACAAGCACATAGATTGCCAACCCACTCATTTATCTACTAAAAACATTTTGTGGTAGTGATTTCTTACTTGTAGGTAGTCCTCCCCAGCCAAAGAATAGTGATTACAACATCTAGATATGATGCACAAACCAATCCAGGTTCATTCTAATCACTTATCCCTATCATTCTTCTCTATTTTTCTTTAGACTTGAAATAGGAAAATTTTAGCAAAACATTGCAGTCAAATGGTCTAAATTAAATCAATAAGTTTGTATATCTATACAAGGGTCTCTAACACTATGTTGCCAAGATTTTTAAAATTATAATGATATCCTTCATCAGATTATGAGTAAGATGTTAGGAGAATGCAAGATATAGTTCATAATAGGCTTGGTTTTTATAGGAATCTATATGCTTTAAATTTATCATGATGGCCTAGATTCAATTAGTGGATCTTCAACCCTACCTAAAGTTTCATTTATAGAAATTAATGTTTGTTGAGAGGTTAAAAATGTCCTTGTAAAGTGAATAAAATCTAAGGAATGTTATTCCAAAAATTTTCTTATGTGAGGAGTAAAATAGGGTATGTATACCCTATGATAAGGTTAAGAGAATTAAGGTGATATGGAAAGATCATGATCCCTTTCTCAAGAGGTTGATAACATTTCAAGGTTCACAAACCTTATATTGGTAATCCCACTTCTAGACTCATAGTCCATATCAAACATATACAACCATGGATTCTTATGGATATTGGCACATATGTGGTGAAGGAAGGGGTAGAGATTATGAAGGCAAAGTTATGAGTTCAAAAGAAGAGAAGGGTTTGAGTAGACCTATTCTAGGCTTGATCATTTCTATCTTCTCTAGCTATGATTAAAATTTAGTCCAAACAATAATCTATAAAAATATCATACCTCGAAATAGTTTTAAGGACTATTATGGGTGCTATACAAGTTGGTGTCAGAGGGTTTCATCCCAAAAAAAATTAGGATAATATACTACATACACACCTATAAGTCCCCTTATAGTCAATCAAGGTGATAGTTAATTATACATAAGAATGGCTATCAAAATTGAAGGAAACATCAACTATGTGGTTAATCTATAAGGTATATAGGTATGGAGAAGACTAAGAGAATCCTATCATGATAAACCACTCAAGAGAGCATTAAAAGAGCTTTAAGGAAAGACTCATCCTCTCATACAGTCAAGTGAAAAACTACCCCTATAGGGCATAATGAGAAGTAAGAGTACTATATGGTATATGAGTTAGATAAGAAATTCAAAATTCCAATGTTAGTGGAAAACCTTGTGTATCATGTCTCCACCACTTAGGAAAACCTCAAGGTGTCAACTAAGCAAAAGAGGAGGTCTGTGATCATAGTCTTAGGTAGACCTAACTATTATCTACAAGAAATACTTTAGTATGAAGGTGAAGGAATGGGAAAAAATGCAAGAAGGTGAGGTATGAAGGTGAACACAAAGTTTCCCACTTACCTTATAAACATTCATAGTGTTGTCCACTATAAGGTTTTAGTCCGTAGAGGCAGAAAAGAACCTAATGGCCTTTTAGACTTAAAGAGGCCCAAATAGGTCTGTGACTATAATCTAAGGATAATTTGAATGTTTGAGGAGATAGTGAGATTGAATCAGACTCAGGGTGTCTATGCAAAATATTAAAGTTCATATGCCTCATATGAATCAATTTCATAACAATCTCAAATGCTTTCAAGGATAGAGTTCATGCTCATAACTCAAACAAACCTAGTTTCCACTAGTAGGTAGAGTGATTAAGAAAGGTTAAGGCATGTCTAAACCATTCATAAAGGTGAATTGAAATGGTGAAAATATAGTCTTTTACATGTTCCCTAGAGGCTCCCAATGCCTTCATCTGATAGTTGGTCCTTTAAGGTAAAGAGAGCCTAATAGTCTATTACGCCTATACATGTAGATATGTAGGGTAAAGAGAATAATGTTGAGCCTCACATACAAGTGAACTTGAGAAATGAAAACAAGCTATCATATTTATTTTACAAGTGTTCAATCTATCTCCATTTAATTGTCCTAGACCTAGGAGGTAATGAAAGCTTAATAACCTAAACAAGATTATTGGGCCTAAATAGATCTATGACCAAAAATTAGATATGGATGCATGCTTTGGGGTTTTCAAAAAAACCTAATGGAAATTAAAATAAAACATAAAAAAGGTTTTAGGATGGTAATACTCTCAATTTAAGAAAAATGGACACTAAAATCAACTACCAAGGTTATACAGACTTGATTGCTTATAACCCTAGGTAAGGAGATGAGGTATGAAGAACATAGATTTAAAGGAGGAATTAACCCTAAGTATGTTGTAAACATTGAAATTTTTTATATTAGTTTAAAAATCCATACAAACTTCATTAATAATATAAAGGTCTACTTAGGTCCCCAATGCTACTGTCAACCACTCTAGGCATAACAATGAACAATAACTTAAGACAACCTTACATGAATAAGGGTGTAGAGATAATGGTATATGAATATGAGGGAAGGTATATATAATGTAAAATAGGTGTAAAATATTCTATGATGTCATTAAAACCAACAATAACTACCTACATGTAACTCAGGGCCTAAAAGGTAGTCTAGGTCTATTAGGCCTAAAACTAATCTTATGACATCAAGATCCCACCTCCACTTGGTGACATGTATATGTACCCATAGGATTTAAAGGAATTAAAGAGGGTTATTATTATTTTTTAGACCTTGATAAGGATTTTTTAAATAGGATAAATCAAGAAAATGTCAAATATGGTCTTAACACCTAGTTCAAACTATATTACACCTAGTCTGCCACCTCAAGCTACCACTGCCAACACTCACATCATTCATCATAAAGGGAATAAAAACTAGGGATATTAGGGGAATATTTAAACCCCCATGTATGCAAAATACATGAAGGAAATAATTTTATTAAGGGAACCATCTTTATAAATCATCACTGAGACTGAAACTAGGTTCATAAAGCTTGTAAAGGAATGGAGGTCTACCAACTTGCACTCAGTACTCACCATAAAAGTTGCATGGGAACAAGATAAATTTATGGGTTTTAGGGGGGTCTGTGGGATAAACATCCATGGCCATCATTTTAGGTTTGGAGGTCTATAATTTATGATCCATCATTAAGATGGTGAACCTCTAAAACCCTTCTTAAACCCTAAGACAAACCCAATTTGGGAAAAATTTATATATTTGAAATAAAAAATCCTAAATTGACTTGGAAAACATATTAATCTCATATTAAACTTATAGGATAACTTATATGTGGTACTTTTCAATATGGAGATTATATAGACACACCTAAAAACTTTGTTTTTATAAGGTTTTATGGTATTTTTATGGTGTATATCTATTTTCAAGATTTTATATCATGGGATAAGGTAATATGAGGGTTATTACACCATATTATTCCACAATTTTCTCACATATACCCCTAGAAAAACCCTTGTAATTCCACACCAAATAACTAGTCTGCAAAAGCTAGTACAGGTGGGTTATTCACCTAAGTAAAGTAAAATTATAGGTGTGATCTACTTGTAAATCCTAAATATTTTTATGAAATGTTCATTAATATATAAATAATTCTCATTCACCTATTATAATAGGTTATATTTAGGTTTCATGGCCACTAAACACCTAACACTAAGCCACTAGGCCTAATTGCCTAAGTAAGCCTACTTGGTCAACACATAAGAAGTTGTATATTGGCATAAAGAGATATTTTATGAGTAAATACAAGTAAATTAACACATTTTAAATTCCATCATGAAGGAAAATAGACACATCTCATAGTCATCATGGAGGAGAAGGTAGTTTCAAGTCTAGTCAACATGCACAAAAGGGTGAGTTATTTAGTAACTCAAGATGGCCTAATTAAATATATTTAATCTAATTATAAATATCATGAGGAGAGGTTATTAACCATATTTTACCATATAAATTATTTTTAAAAGAAAACAAATTCTTAAATATCCTCTATCACTCCATCTCAATGCCTAAAGGGCCCATTGAAGACCACCAACACATGAAAAGACATATAAGGATTATTATGGGTATTGTAACCTATTATGTGATGGAATATGGTCATTTATGACCTATTATATTCACATATATGATAATTTCCCTATCTTTATCTTCTCATTATTATATATATTGAGTCCCTAATGCCATTGTACCCATCCCTTGGCTAGGTGTAGTAATACTTTGCCAAAATTGTATCTTGAAAACCTTGAGAATCAATAAAGAAATGTTTGATTAAAAACTTCTCTTTTAGCATTAGTGTGTTACGATTTGTTGAATTTAATAAAGTGTGATGTTTATTATAATTTTTAGGTCTTCTCTTCACCTATTTTTCATAATTTCATCCTATGTAAGTCATGTGATGTGTTAGAGTGTGGTAGTTGTTTTGAAGAGTGAGCTGGTTGATAGTGCCCCAAGTAGGCCTATTTTTCATTGCCTTCAAGATATAGACATTACACATAGCCTTCAAATGAAAAAATTATGTTTAATATTTAATTAATAATCTTATTTCAATCATTAATATTTCATCTCATTCACCAATTATTTTTTGAATATCAATGAAGAGAGGATATATGAATATTGGTGCATCATCATATTTAGAATAGGTTTCCTTTTAATTTTTTCACTCTATTTATTTTCACCCCAACATTAGTAAGTCTCAGTGGTTTTGAGATATAATATATGCACTAGGGTATATATCCTTATAATCTATAGGTTTAACCCAGCCATAGGTTATCCACATCCTTGTCTATTCTCATGTTACCCTAACCTAGGAGGTAGGCCTGAACAACCTTGACTTAGGGTGTTGGTTGGAGTGTTAATAGTTATAGCATACTTGGTGGGACTAGAGTGTTAGGGAATTGAGGATTTATTTATTCTTTTATTCAACACATATGACATTGGAGGCATCAATTTAAACTTTAATTGCAACTCCATGTGAATCTTAGCTAGTACAGATAGGCTAAGTGCCTCAAAATCATAAATTGGTATGTATTATCATTCATATAATTAAAATGTACCTTGTATTCCTTCATATCAAGCTTATCAATATAGTTTTTTTCATGGCCTCTCCATAAGTATACCTCAAATAACCCCATACTATAATGAGCCATATTAGCCATACTTCTCTCCTCTTATCCCAATTTAGCCTCATTATTAACCTATTGTTCCTTATAGTAAACCTAAGCAAAGTGATGATGATTTGAGATTAGAAATTGAGAAGCAAGGATTAAATGGATATATTAAAACAATGTATTAGTCATAAAAAGGAAGTTGAATATCAATCCTTTATCCATTATCAAAACATCTTTGTAAATTAAAAGCATCCAACCAAGGTAATCAACCCTTCTCCTTTCCTTACCTCTATGATTATTAGAGACTCTTTAGTTCATAATTTCTTGTTTGATGATAAATAAAGTAGTTAATTTATTCCTAATATAGTAAATGATAGTTTGAATTTGATATATGAAAATAATTCTAACTTTGAGCTGCAATGGAATGGATCAACTAAAAGGATATTTGGCCTCATCAAATACCTATAACTTACATTTCATGCTTACCCCAAGCTCTCAATTGCACAAGACATTATTATTTCAGATTTTCCACCTTGTTTTTCTCTATGTTTGTCTAATGGATTTATTTCTAAGATTGGGGGATAATTATCCTTTGATTTATCTTATATGGTCTGCAAGATTGGGTATGGTGTAAGAGTTAGAATTTGATCTAGACTACTCTCCAAGATTCATCTTGAACCTTACACACCAAACATCTTTACAAATTATCTTTATCATCCTACCCCTAGTCAATATCCTTGTTTTATAGACCCCCCTTAAGATCCACCCATGATTTCTTAATATCCTATGCTAACTTCATCTTGGAGGCCTTCATAGAATAAAATCCTAGATTATGTCATTCCTATTCCTGAGAGAGAACTTTCTCATATGCATATTCAGAATCAAGAAGAGAAGTGTATGGAGGCTAGTTTAGGAGATGTGTCAAGTTTCCCAAGTTCCCCATATGTCCTTCATACTATAGTAATTAATTATAATCAATATACATTTAAGTTTGATAAATTAATTGAAGATTGGAGGAAGAAGGATGTAGTGTCCTCAACTGATTTTATTTCTCTATCTTTTCAACAACATCATGATCAACCTGATAATCCTAAGGCTCCAAGTTGGAAGATCACTCTAGTATACATCAAAAAATTTATTGATGTATCTTTCCATACCACCCTCTCTTTTTGTGAAGAGGATCCAAGTGAATTAAAGGAATAGTTTGAGCATCTATGTGTGGGAAACAATTTGTCGACTAACTAATGAGGTGGAAATCCTTCAAGAGTTTGACCATGTTGTATTTATAGGTGAGTTTTGATTAAAAATTATAACAAATTCCACATCTACATTCCATAATTCCCCTCCATTAATAACAATCCCTAATAATTAATCATTATTAATCACATATGTTATGTGATAGTAAAATAAAATCAAATAAGTGATGTTAGTATTCATGTACCTAACAATGATAAATTGTTATTTTATAATAAAATGAAATCATGGTATTTATTATCATAAAAATAATGTGATTTATTTATAATTTTCTTTGGATAAATAATGGGTGTGTTATTTTGGGTAAAATAATAATTGTTTCATAAATATTGGTTTTCAATGAGAGAAATATAAAAATGTGTCAAAGAATGTGCCTTGACGATTAATGGTGAATTTTTATGTATAAAGGATTTATTTAAAATTAAAATTCAAGTTCAATATCACATTCTTAAACTCTTTATGTATAATTTATTTTCAATAAAAGTTTACCTAAGTATACTAAAGGTATAATTGTCAAAGAAAAATAATGTTGTTGAAAATTGACATGATGACTAAACTAGGAGATTATGTTATATAATTAATTTATACCTTTCTACTCAAAAAATTTCTTTTGAAATGCAATTCATTAATTCAATTCAAGCATTTTTTTAATTTTTAAATCTCAACTTAGACCAAGAATTTAAGGTTAAAAAAAACTCCACATTGTTTAGTATTTTATACCACAATGTAGGGACCATATCCTATCCTAAAAAACATAATTTTTTTCATTTAATTAATGTTTGTTTATGAATATAAATTAGGTATAATTTATCCTATTATATATCCTTTAGGAAAAATGGTAAAAAATCTAACCATGTGGGTTAGGCATCCTTTGACAAATGGGCAAGCATCTAACCATACGAGTTACTCAATCCTTTGACTGATGCCTTTTCTCCCTATTTACAAAGTATCGATCTTTCTCTTCTTTGTGTTGATCCCATCTCCAAGTGTCAGTCCCTTCTGCTCTCTTTCTATTCTAAACATCAATTGATCTACTCTTTTCAATGCATCAATCCCTTACTCTATCTCTCCTTTATACGTCGATATCTTTCTTTTTTTCCCCTCTTTTATGAAAGCATTCATCTTTATTTATAAATTTTCTACCTAATAATTTTCCTCCTCATCATGTACTATCATTATTTATAACTAGTTTTCAACTTAAGTCTAATGTATTTTAACTTCAATTCAATAGTTTTTAACTCTTTATTATGAGGTAGTCAATGGTTTTATAATGATTTATTAAGTGGGAGAGGTAGGATGTTGATCTAGTGTTCACCCTGGATCCATAGTTTTAAATGCTAATGCTACATTTGACATGGTAGTGATTGCATCACCATAACATGAGTTAGGATGGGGTGATCACTCTTAGGGAGGTGGAGTTACATTAAATATCTCCATGATAATATACGTATTATCAAGCTAAGATTCAATGAAAGCTCTGGGCCACTATTCAAGAATTGGGAGTTTATAGTGCATGAGAGATGAGAGACCATGGATGATGGAACCTTTGCATGTTAATAGCATGAGTTAAGGTGGTAGAGTACCAGTTAAGGTAGTTTAAGTTAGCTTAGTATTAACTTAACATTTGTTAGGTATAGACAAACATCTAACCATATAGGGTAAGGCATCTATTATCCTTTGCCAAATGGGCAAGCATCTAGCCATATGGGTTAGGCATTCCTTTTCCAAATGGGAAAGAATCTAACCATATGGGTTAGGCATCTACACACGAGTAGGTTATGCTCTGGCCAAAGAATTGACTTATTGAGGTCAACCATATCTTAAGTCACTCACTATTCACCACTCATCTCTAATAGATAAGCACCAAGGTCACCATGATAGAAGTATAAAACATATAACAAATAGTCACATTATGCCTCATAATTTGGTGTAAAGCCTCAAGAACTATGATGATCTTGTTGGGTGAATATTTTGTCACCAATTAACTGATGGGAAAAATAGGTTGTTTCAACCACAACATAAGGAGATTAATTAGCCAAATGTGTAGGTTTACCACATCAAAAGGGAACAAATCTCTCCTCTCATCAAGGGGAGGTTCCCTATATTTATGAGGTACTATATACTATATATATAAGCCAAAAATAAAACTCAAGGTTAGGACAACACCATCCATCTCTCTTTTTTATAGATGATGTTCACAAATCAAGGGATAAATCTTGGTAAAATCACTGGAGGCGCTTCTCTTCTTTCAGAAGTGATCTACAACAAATAGTAGGAATCCTTTATGGAAAGTAACTAATAAGTAAATGAGATAGGGCATAATAACTAGTAAAATGAGGTATAGCACAAAGTCTCCACCTCAATTTCCAAAGAGTGAGATATAAAAAGGATAATGGGGGCATAAAGTTGTCCTAAGATCCTTTACACAGAAACAAAAAACAAACATGCTAAAGACAATTGTGGTAGCATAAAGTCTCTCCATAGTTGGCTTTACGACACCTTCCTGATTACTTCCACTAGTTTTGATTATTTAATTAAATGGAAAAGAATGCATTCAGGAAATAGACATAAGAACAATTTTCTCAACAACACAAACTATTCCAACACAAAGTCTGAAAAGTCACTTACTTTCTCATTCAAATAATGAAATATGATTGACAATCTGAGATCAAAGTCTCAAGGAATGCCTTTCAATTTAGGCAAAGTTTTGCTTCCAATAAAAAAAATATCTCCTTTGCATAAAAAAAGAGATTACAATATATAGCACTCCAACAAAGACTTGGGCACTTTGTTTCATGGAATGACCCATGCTGCATTCAATGCCTTGAATGCATTTTCAGTTCTATCAAGGGGCCATGCTAGAATAGGGCATCAACCTTAACTGTGGTGTGTCAATTGATCTCAAATGTCTCCTTTTGAAGTATGGGCTACTTGGTCCTCTTCCTGATATGTGCAAAGTTATCCACTCCCTTTTATTTAAAGGGAGAAAAATAGGCCACACCTTTGAATGCCCATGCTCTCTAATGTCCACCTGCTGGACTATCACCTACTGAAAATAACTCTCTTGCAGATATTTCTAGATTTCCTATAGATTTCCATTTTTCCTATTGAAAATTGAGTTCTCGGGCCATCTTCTTGCCTTCAGAAGGCTCTTTCAGCTTCTTTCTTCAGTTGTTCACTAAGTTTTATCTTCAGATTCTATGCCATATTTGAAAATAAATGGGCATTTTATTACCTTGAATTTGACATCCACGAGGATGTCATTGGTCACTTGGTCATTTAAACCAATTTGAACCTTAAACCTTTGAACCTTTAAGGTGCATAAGTTCAATGGTTTAATGGTTTAGACGGTCCTCTCAGCTCCTTAGTTCAATCACTTCCTTGGTTCAATCGCTTACTTGGTTCAATCAGTTGAACCATCTCTTTAAGCTTGTCTTTGGAATCTTCCGCTTCCTTCCTTCACTTGAAGCTTCCCTTTGAACTTTGAAATTCCTTGAATCTTTAAACTTTGAACCATTTTGTTTCAAAGTTCAATGGTTCATTCTCTTTCTCAGAATCCTTTGGTCCTTCAAAGTTTTTGGATCCTTTTCTTTTATGTTGAACTCATTAAACCTTTAAACTTTGAACTCTTTTGGTTCAAGGTTCAATGGTTCAATGGTTTATTCTTTTCTCTTTGAATCCATTATTCTTCTAAGTATCTTTGAACTTTATTGAACTTGTTGAACCTTGAACCTTTGAACCATTTTGGTTCAAGGTTCAACGGTTCAATGGGTTAAATCTTTCTTCTTCAAAGTCTTCTTTTGTTTAAGTCTTTTGATCTTATTGAACTCATTGAACCTTTGAACCCATTGGACCATTTTGGTTCAAGGTTCAATGGTTAAACCATTCAACCTTTACTCTTTGAAGCCTTCTTTTCTTTAAGTCCTTTGAAACTATTAAACTTTGAACTTGCCGAAGCACTTAACTCTTTTAAGTCTATCGATGTCATTGAACCTTTGAACCCATTAAACCTTTAGAGGTGGGGTTCAATGGTTCAATCTTTTGTTTGAAGCCTGCTAATGGACCTTTTGGTTGAACCTCGATGTTGAACCAACCTTGAAATGCCTAAGTGTTTCAAACTTGTCCCTTTATGAGAGCTCACCTATTGAATTCGTTGAACTTGTTGAACCTACGAGTCCCTTAGCTGAAAAAACTTGAATAATTAAAGAATTGGAGTGGTCAGAACATTTTTTGAGAAATGAAGAGAGAATTTTGGTCTTCTAAGACCAAAATAGTTGATATGTTGTCCTCAAAAATGAGTGACAAATTTTGGGAACAATAGCTGGCTCTAGTTGGGGAACTTCCATCGATTGTAAAAACAATCGAAGGGAGTAAAAACTAGAATCTCCAATGCCTTAAAGTATGCCATTGGGCTACAGAGTCATGATACCCAAAAAGAAAGGCACCAAAAAGAAATGAAAATGAATAATAAAAAATATAACTAAAGACTATACAAATATACAAATGTACAAACTAATCTTATCTAATACTTCAATAATTGAAGTGATTCAGATGCTACCCATTGTGAGGCAGAGAAAAGGGTGTGCCATATTGATACTTTAGTATGAAACTATTTTCACCATTGAGCTTATGAATAGAAAATGGGCCTCTCCATAGGGAATCAAATTTCTTATGCATTCCCTTTGGTTCTCTTCTCTTGTCTCATAACAGGACTTGGTCTCCAATCTAGAAATCATGAGTTTTTGCTTTTTAATCGAAGAGCTTCTTCACCAGACTTTGATGCGTAGCAATTTGGTCCACCACCATAGTTTATTGCTCATCTAGCTCAGTTAGGTACATGATCCTTTTGTCGATGGAGCTTTCATATGTCTGGTCCTTGACCACCTTTACTAATTTTAGTGCTGGTAATTCTAAGGTTATTAGTATCTCTACATTAAAACCATAAAAAATTTGTAATGGTGACATACCTATCACCCTCTTGGGTGTAATTATATCTACCCATAAAGCATCAACCAATGCTTTATGCCATGTTCATTGGTTGTCATCCACCAGCTTCCTGATGATGGTCACCAGGTTCTTATTTCTCATTTCTGCTTGGACATTCCCTTGTGGAAAATAATTAGAGGAGTGGAGAGGGTAGTCCCATAATAAAAATAGAACTAAGTAATATCATGGGAAGAGAAACATGCTGCATTATCTGTCACAATCTTGGTTTGGACCCCAAACCTAGAAATGATGTTTTCCTTGAGGAAATTGCACACTACTTTTGAAGTAGCATGCTTAGTTGGAATAGCTTCCACCCATTTGGTGAAGTAATCTGTGGTTGTGAGGACATAATCATGTCCAATTCTTGAATATGGGATTACAACACTAATGAAATTGATTCCCCATTGCTGAAATGGCTCTTCTATTATCACTAGCTTAAGAGGCAAAGCAGTTATCTTGGGTCTTCTAATGAGCTGTTGGCACAGTTCACATCTTCGTACCCATTTATACACATCTTGAAATAGGGTAGGCCTATAATATCTAGCTCATAGAATCTTATGGGAAATTACAAGTGTATAAAAATGTCCTCCATAGACCATATTATGGAAGGACTCTAAAAGTTGGTTCTACTGCTCTTTATCCATGCAGCAAAAGAACACTCCATCGAGGTTCCTCTTATATAGGCCATTATCCCATAGGACAAAATTGAAAACTTTTAAATTGACAATCCTCTTTTTTTTACAAGATAGGTGAGTAAGACACTCACCATAAGTAAGGAAATGAGAAATACATGAATACCACTCATTCATGGTGGAGACAAAGAGGACTGTTGGCGTGTCTTCAATTTATGCTTCTTCATGCCCTATTTCTTTTGGTCTATTATCAGAAATCAATTGGCAGAGACCCCTTCCATGCACAAGCCTCATTGGTTTGATAACAAGATCAAACTCCTAGATTTTAGAAACTCAATTTCCCTTTTTAGTTCCAAACTCCTATTGAGTTGATATGGATTTGATTGTGGTATCAGGAACTAGGGCAATAGTGTCTGAATTTAGGATGTAAAAATGGAAGTGCTTTACTACCTTTACCACTGCATAAGCATGCTTATCAAAATTTGAATATTTTAGTTCATGAGCTTTGAGAGGACAACTCATTAAAGATATGGGAGATTCCACACCTTCTTTGTTTTGTTGAACCAAAATTGCTGAAAGTGTGTGCTCGAAAGCATAACTATACATTGTGAAATCTTTGATATAATCTAGATAAACCAGAATTAGGTCATGGGTGATAGCTATCTTGATGTCTCAAAATGCCAATTTGCCTTCTTTAATCCAGCTAAAAGTGGCCTTTCCCTTCATCATGTTCACAATGTGGTGAGTCTTCTCAGTGAACTCAAGAATGAACCTTCGTAAAAAATTCACCTTTTCAAAGAAAGAGTGAACTGTAGTCTTACTTATGGGTAGAGTAAGCTCCTTGATGGATTTGACTCTTTCTGAGTCAATATTTATGCCTTCTCAAGATATAATGTGTCTGAGAAGTTTCCCTTTTATTACCCCAAAAATAGACTTCTTAGAATTTAGAAAAATGCCATTCTGGTGACATCATTCTAGCACTTGTTGCAAATGGTGCACATGATTAGGATGATGCTTGGAAAAGACTATTAAATCACCAAAGTACACCATAATGAACTTACCCATTTTATCTTTAAAAGCAAGGTCCATTACTCTCTGAAAAGTGGTGCCAACATTTATTACACCAAATAGCATCCTTTGATACGCAAAGGTGCCCCAAGGTGTGGTGAAGGTAGTCTTATGTTGGTCTGCTTTACCAACTTCCACTTGATTGTACCTTGAGAAACCATTCAGCATTGATAACATCTCTGAACTAGTCACTATCTAAAGGACTTGATCCATGATGGGTAGAGGGTAATTATCCTTTAAGGAAGATTGATTCAAATTCCTAAAATCCACATAGAGGTGAATTTCACCATTCTTTTTTCTCACAGGAACTATGTTTGCAATCCATGTGGAATGATGGATTGGGAAAATTATTCTAGTGTTCAACATTTTCTATATTTTAAATAGAATAGTACTTGATATCTTTGGATTGTACTACCTAGATTTCTACTTGTAAGGCACCGAATCACTCTTGAGAAGAATTTTATGGTGAATTTATTTAGGCCTGAGTGACTTCAGATCATCATAGGAGTATGCCAAAACATCCATGTAATGGTGAAGTAGGATAGTAAATTTGAGCTTCTCCTTAGGAGTGTAACACTTCCCAATGTTCACCATCTTGGGATTTTCTTTGGTACTCAAATTTATTTGATCAAACTCCTGGGAGGAGCTTGAATCCATTTGTTGCTATTTGATGAACCTATCATGCTTATCAAATAGTTTCTCAAGGGAAACTAGTCTTTTGGGAATTTTATTCCCTTTTAGCTATAGGAATTCTTCACCTACATTTGAACTTGTTTTAGGGGTTGATTCAAGTTTTTGAGGCTCACTACCTTCAAAGTGAAGTTGTTCAAAGTTGTCTTTTTAATCTAGAAAGGTGATGATTTGGTTGTTTCCATTGAACACTTGCTAATGATTGGCATTGTTAGGCACACTTGGTCGAAAGAAAAGTTTGATATTGTACCTATCTCCCTTAAAATTTGGGTAAGAAACCAAGATATTTGCAAAAATAGCTAATGCAATAGCTCAATCATTGAATTTCTTAGGTACTACATAGATACTAAAAGCATCAAAGCTTTCAATTTGATCCCAAACTAGATTGCGGTAATGGTGCAATCTCTCATTTTTGGTTCAATATAGGTTCCTAACCTGGTAAACCACCAACTTAACATCTTCTTTGGCATGAAGGAGTTTGATGCCCCTATCTTGAGTGGCCTTTAAATTGAGCAGCAATGATTCATATTTAACAATATTATTGATATTGTTGAACTAAAATTTATAAGAATAGGGGAAAATATCTCCTTGAGGAGATATCAACACAAATTTGGCTCTTGAGCCAATAGAAGAATAACTGCCATCAAATTTGAGAAACCACACATTATCAGAAACTGACCTTTCCTTAGATTTTTATTCATTTGGAGGGGAGGATTCCTCTGAGCTTGCACTGTGCTTTATTTAATCTTCTGTTGTTTTGTTTGAACCAATTTTTAGATTATCATCTTCAAGAGTTTCATCAGTTATGATAGGAACATCCTCTATAGTCAGGAAGTAATTACCCATGCCTAAAGACTCAAATAGAATTTGAGCTTTATGCACTGATGTTTGAGTGACAACGTATTTTGCCTCCTTCTCAGGGAGCAATCTCTACATGACACATTTAATCGAGATCCTCGCTTCAGATAGGTCCATACTTAACTCACTACCAACATCCTTGAAAAAATTTCACCCAAGAAGAATTCCATATAAGGCTGGGATGTTAGCCACAAGGACTATCATCTTAATTCTCTTGTCTGAGAATGCCATAAATACAAATTGGGCATCCTTGATTTATCCTAGTAGTGGTACTTGTTTGTTCTCCATAGAGAAACATCTCCCAAAGGTCTTGGTTAGTGTGAGTCCAAGAGATTCTACCACTTTGGTAGGCATGACATTGTCAGATGCACCTGAGTCTATGATGCAATTATTTAGCTAGTGTCCATTTATTAGTAGGGAGACATAAAATGGTTATGTCCTCCTGGGAGAAGTAAGAGGAGTAATTACAAGGTTATTCTAGGTGGATGTGGGATTTACCTTTGGAACAACTAGACTTATAGGGATGGTTTTATTTTTTACACACTGAACCAACTTATCCAACTAATCAAGGTTAGATTGTAAGAATTCAAATTCGATTATATCAAATGTCTAAAATGAATCAGGAATAAGGGAAGGAAATTCATCCTTTTGGTTTTTAAGAGGGGGGACTAATCTATGAAATTAAAGTTGAAGGTGAAGGCATACTTGAGGTACTTACTTTTTTAGTGATCATCGTGTCCTTTGATTGAAAAGGCAGAGTGGTTCCCCACTTAGCCATTGAAATTGCTGGTTGAGATCGTTCATCTATTTTTCCTTTATCAGCTTGTTGGGTTGACTAGTTTTGGGACCAGGTGAATACAACGTATGATCCATCAAATGCTTTACCTTTACTTCTAGGTTCATCTTGGTAATTAAAAAAACCAATGTTGGAGTCACCAACTAATTATTCTTCTCCCTCTGTGAAGAGATTAGAATCATTTTCTGGGTTTAACTCAAGGAAAGAGAAATCAAATTCTATTTCAAGATATCTAACTATTGAATTAGTTGGAGGTTCTTCAATGGCAAGTTTCCCCTGTAGGGAAGGAAGATGATTTGGATGCCCTTGATTTCTAGCAGAATTGCCTTGGTATGACTAATTATGGAATGTCCTCCTTGGTATATCTCAGTATGAAGGAGGAGTAGACATTCCTTGCACCATTTGCTTTTTAGGAGATAACAACTCATTTGCCAACTTCTACACCATTGGATCAGTGGTGCCTTTCGATGGATATTCAGAGGATGAAGAAAATTTACCTTTGTTAGGATCTCTCCTTATCTTCCCCACCAAGATGAGATCATCTTCCACCTCAATGGCCAAATCCTAAGTTGTAGCAAGGTTTATGTGGCCAGCACATCTTATAAAAAAACTCACTTCAGATAGTTGAGAGTTTATGAAGAAGCATTTGAGATTCTCAGGTGTTGGCTAAGAAATTATAAGAATCTTGATCCTCAGCTTGTCAAAATTAGCTATGAAGTCCCTCATAGGTTCATGAGGCTCTTTCTTCATTTGTGTGAGCTAGGCTAGCAAGGCATGCACATCTTTTGTAGGCTTAAACCTAGCTTCAAATTTGTCTTTGAGAGTGTTCCAGTCAGTCACTGATCAAGCCTACAAATGGTAGAACTAGTTTGCAGTAGCACCTTGTAATATCTCCACAAATAACCTGACTACTACGTCTTCATACTTCACACCTATCACACCATAGGCTATGTTAAAGGCTATAATATGTTCATCAGGAAGAACTCTCCCATCACCAAAGAGTTTGGGGAAATTCTTCCTTGAACTGTGTGGTAGCTCATGAAGAAGTGGGGTTAAATTGAGTGGGCCAAAAGAGCTACCCCAAGGGCCTTGAACTACCATGAATTGACTACTAAAGGGAGGTATAACAAATGTCTAAGGGGTATGTATTGACAAAACTCTGCTAAAAATAGAAATGGATGCTTTACCTGGTAATGGAGACCTGACTTTTATAGAAGGAAAACTCCTAGTTTGTTGAAGGTGAGATGGAGAAGGAAACATGTCAAAATCACTTTTTTGTACCAACTCGAATACAGGGTCAACAATACCTTTAGATCTCTAGCTTCTTGTATACTATGGATCCACCAAAGTTTGAAACTGAAATGGATAAGGATAGGGACTGCTTCAATTTGAAGCTTGAGGCTTCAAACTACCCAAAATGTTCCCCAACAGAGTTACCAAATTTTTTTGGGTGAATATTTTGTCACCAACTAACTGATGGGTAAAATAGGTTGTTTCAACCACAACATAAGGAGATTAATCAGCCAAATGTATGGGTTTACCACATCAAAAGGGGACAAATCTCTCCTCTCATCAAGGGGAAGTTCCCTATAAATATGAGGTACTATATACTATATATATAAGCTGAAAATAACACTCAAGGGTAAGACAACACCATCCATCTCTTTTTTTTTAGAGATGATGTTCACAAATCAAAGGAGAAATCCTGGTGAAATCACTAGAGGCACTTCTCTTCTTTTAGAAGCGATCTACAGCAAATAGTAGGAATCTTTTCTAGAAAGTAACTGATAAGTAAATGAGATAGGGTGTAGTAACTAGCAGAATGAGGTATAGCAAAAAGTCTCGACCTCAACTACCAAAGAGTGAGATATATGAAGGATAATGGGGGCACAAAGTCATCCCAAAATCCTTTACATAGAAATATAAAAACAAACATGCTAAAGACAATTGTGGCAGCACAACGTCTCTCCATAATTGGCTTCAGGACACGTTATTGATTACTTCCACTAGTTTTACTTATTTAATTAAATGGAAAAGAATGTATTAAAGAAATAGACATAAGAATAATTTCCTCAACAACACAATCTATTCTAGCACAAAGTCTAAAAAGTCACTTGCTTTCTCATTCAAATAATGAAATATGATTGACAATATGAGCTCAAAGTCTCAGGAATGCCTTTCAATTTGGCCAGAGTTTTGCTTTTGATAAAAAAAAAGATATCCTTTGCATAAAAAAGAGATTACAATATATAGCACTCCAAGAAATACTTGGGTTCTTTATTTCATGGAATGACCCATGCTGCATTCAATGCCTTGAATGCATTTTTAGTTTTGTCAAGGGGCCATGCTAGAATAGGGCATTAGCCTTAACTGTGTTGTGTCAATTCATCTCAAATGTCTCCTTTTGAATTATGGGCCACTTGGTCCTCTTCTTGATATGTGCAGATTTGTCCACTCACTTTTATTCAAAGGGAGAAAAATAGGCCACGCTTTTGAATGCTCGTGCTCTTTGATGTCTACCTGGTGGACTATTTCACCTACTGGAAATAACTCTCTTGTAGATATTTTTGGATTTCCTATAGCTTTCCATTTTTCTTGTTACAAATTGAGCTCTTAGGCCATCTTCTTTCCTTCAAAAGGCTCTTTCAGCTTCTTTCTTCAGCTGTTCACTGAGTTTTCTCTTCAAATTCTATGCCATATTTGAAAATAAATGGGCATTTTATTACCTTGAATTTGACATCTGTGGGGATGTCATTGGTCACTTGATTGCTTGAACCACTTCAAACCTTGAACCTTTTAACCTTTAAGGTGCATCAGTTCAATGGTTTGGGTGGTCCTATCAGCTCCTTGGTTCAATCACTTCCTTGGTTCAATCACTTCCTTGGTTTAATCGGTTGAACCATCTCTTCAAGCTTGTCTCCGAAATATTTTGCTTCCTTCCTTCACTCAAAACTTCCATTCAAAATTTATAATTCCTTGAACCTTTAAACTTTGAACCATTTTGGTTCAAAGTTCAATAATTCATTCTCTTTCTCAGAATCCTTTGGTCCTTCAAAGTTTCTGGATCCTTTTCTTTTCTGTTGAACTCGTTGAACCTTTAAACTTTGAACTCTTTTAGTTTAAGGTTCAATGGTTCAATGGTTCATTCTTTTCTCTTTGAATCCTTTATTCTTCTAAGTCTCTTCAAACTTTATTGAACTCATTGAACCTTGAACCTTTGAACCATTTTAGTTCAAGGTTCAACGGTTCAATGGGTTAAATCCTTCTTCTTCAAAGTCTTCTTTTGTTTAAGTCTTTTGATATTATTGAACTCATTGAACCTTTAGACCCATTGGAAAATTTTGGCTCAAGGTTCAATGGTTCAACCATTCAACCTTTACTCTTTGAAGCCTTCTTTTTTTTAAGTCCTTTGAAACCATTAAACTTTGAACTTGCTGAAGCGCTTAACTCTTTTAAGTCTACCGATGTCATTGAACCTTTGGAGGTGGGGTTCAATGGTTCAATATTTTATTTGAATCCTACCGATGGACCTTTTGGTTGAGCCTCAATGTTGAACCAACCTTGAAATGCCTAAGTGTTTGGAATTTGTCCCTTTGTGAGAGCTTGTCTGTTGAAGTCATTGAACCTGTTGAACCTGTGAGGCCCTTAGCTAAAAAAGCTTGAATAATTGAAGAATTGGAGTGCTCAAAACATTTTTTGAGAAGGGAAGAGATAATTTTGGTCCTACAAGACCAAAATAGTTGATATGTTTTCCCTAAAAATGAGTGACAGATTTTGGGAACAACAGATCCAACTAGGATCCTTTTGAGTATATCATAGATTTATTATCTTTATTTTTTTAATCTAAACTAGGATCTTTTTATAATGGTCTTTCCTTTTTATTTAAACTTAATATTTCTTAGCACACAACCCCAACCCCATCCTAATCACCTATGTACTAGAAGCCCTTCACCTCCCTGACTACATACATACCTGATTCCAAACATAATCAAGGTGTAGTATGCATGTAGTTCTATTTTATATTTTAAGTTTCATGTGAACTATAAATCTAGGTATGTATCCCTTTATATGGCTTAGTTCCATAGATAGTTCCTCTATGATTGCTACCCAAATGGGAGCATAAAATTATCAGATTAAGTGACTGAATACTTGTTTAATTAAACTAGCCTTAAATATTAACAAGAAATAGAAATGAACATTTGAAAGCTACATCCCCTTTCTAATTTTTATTTACATCAACAATGTTTTTGATCCTTGGTTAGACAACCTAAGCTGTATAATTATTATTTCCAAGTTTCATTATCTGAGAGCCACATGGTTGGTGGTTTCTTGATAATAATCAGTTTAACATTCTCAATCTAGGTTTTTATTACTCCTTTTTGGTGGTACCAAGTTTTGAGTAAGAAATGTAATTTATCCATTTCTATTTTATAAGTTCACAATTTAGAATCATTTAAGGTAGTTCAAGTTGTTTTCTTATCTTAATTAGTGTAGTTGACCAAGAGATATTATCCCACCCCTTAGTCTTAATGACATGACATGGCCCTTATTTATCCCTAATGATTTAGAGGAATGATACCCAGATATCATTTCTAAGTTGTGTTAGGCTATGGATGCAATAGCTCAAGCATGATGTCATTACCTATAAACATGAGCCAAAGGCACCACTTAATATTGAATGCTATGTAGTTTTATTTAACCTTAAATTCTTGGTCTAAGTTTTGATTTAAAAATTAAAGAATACTTGAAATAAATGAATGCATTATATTTCAAAAGCAAATTCTTGAGTAGGAAGGTAGAAAACAAATCTATAACATGATCTTCTAGCTTAGTCCTTAAGCCAATTTTTAACAAACATTAAGATGTAACTATTCTCTATTAATTTTTATAGATATGCTATTTCATTAGATTCCATTAGCTAATTAAGTTATATCTCATTTATTTTGATCTATAAGGGTCCATAATAACATCCATAACTAAATAGTGGGGCACTTATGGTCATATAGTCTATAATATAGTTATACTCATCATTCATTAAACATGAGGGTTGATATGTCACAAAATGTATAAATTACCATGTATAAATGCACATTATCCATATAAGTATTTGGTATAGTATGTATACAATCTTACCCAGGTAAAAATACCAGTTTATATATCATAATAGTTTGCTTTACTCTATATATAATTATATGATATAAGCATCATGACAATATCTTATCATTCATTATTATTCACAAATATGTGTCATGACTATGATATATGTATATCATCTCAAATATATATCAATAATATGGTGAAAAATATGTTGTTATCTACACTAATTGCTAATTTAGACTATATTAAACAATTTTCTAGCTTAAAAATGAATCTAGTGTAATTAAAATAAAAACCCAACCATTTCAGCTGAGAGACAAATTCACATTCAAAGGAAGGGAATAATTAACGTGCTAATAAAGTTACATGTATAATGTGATATTTAATATGTATGATAAGGGAAATCCCAACACTTTTCATATTCAAATACACTCGTATGCAAAAACCAATGAATCTTGAAAGAAGAATAATGAATTTAATGCATGGAAGGTCTCACAATTTTTATTATCCTATGTTGATCTAAATATTTTCTACTTACCTTTAATTACAACTACAACCCAATGAATTTTACAAGACACCACTTACTTATTATATGCTTTTGGCACACTAGAGAGAAGTTGAAAAGGATTTTCCCAAGCTCGACCTCACCTATGCTACTAAAAACCTTCATTGATTCCTTCCCTTCCAAATGTTGATTCCTTTCCTCCCTATTTGTAAAGCATCTATCCTTATCTTCTTTGTGTCAATCCTCTCTCCAGGTATTGGTCCCTTCTCTCTTTCTACTCTAAACATCGGTCGATCTACTATTTTCAATGTGTTGATCCCTTGCTCTCTCTCCTTTATACATTGATCTATTTATTTTCCTTCCCTCTTTTATGAAAGCATTGATCTTTATTTATAACTTTTATACATGTTAAGTTCCCTCCTCATCACATGCTGTCATTATTTTTGTCTGGTTTTCAACTTAAGTCCAATGAATTTTAACTTGAATTCAATATTTTTATAACTCTTTCTTATGATCCATTTGATGGTTTTATAAGGATTTATTGAGTGGCAGTGGTAGTATATTGATTTGGCATTCACCCTGGATCCATAGTTTTAACTACCAATGCTATGGTTGATGTGGTAGTGATTGCATTGCCATAGCATGAGTTTGGGTGGGGTGAAATTTCTTAGGGAGGTGGAGTTACATTAAATATCTCCATGAAAATATAATTATTATCAATATAAGATTTAATGAAAGTTGTAGCCCACTATTCAAGAACTGGGAGTTTATAGTGCATGAGACATGAGAGACCATGGATGATAGAACTTTTGCATGTTAATAGCATGAGTTAAGGTGGTATAGTATCAACTAGGGTATTTTAAGTTAGATTAATCTTAACATTTGTTAGGTTAAATTAAATGTAATTAATTTATAACCTAAAATTATTTATAATTTATTTGATAGTTTTAAAATTAAAATAATTAAATAAAATAAAAGTTCTTTTTTATTAAAATGACCTTGAATTATTCTAATATTATCAAATTGATAATATTATTCTCTAATCCTATGCACAGTATTTATTACATGAATATGAAATCCATTCAAAAACTATTTCATGTTGGTGATTAAATATTTTAGCAAAGAGAGTAATAAAAAAGACTGAATATTCATCCCTTTTATTTTCCCTTGTTCAAAATTGTATATTATGATGACCTTATATATATTTCTACGTAAAGAAATACCTTTAATATTTTAATGATTTAATTTCTTAACTCTTGGAATTTTTAAAATGAAAATAAATTTGTACCTTGATTTCTTGTGAAATCCCATCGATGACCTGATAGCTCTTTAAAATTAACACAAAAGTTAACTTAAAAATAAACTTATCCTAACAAAAAATACTAAATGATGTCCAAACCAACTTAAAGTATGAACACGAGTCCACAGTATGGGAAGAGAGGTCATGACATCCTCCCCTTCTTAAATTATGCATTGTCCTAGTACACTAAAAAAGTTTTATTAAGTTCATTACTTTAAAATAAAAATGAAACATGTTTTTCATTTCTTTGGTATCCTCCCAAGTTACACTTCCTTCACTATATTGATCCCACTGTACATTTCACTGATCAACCTCTTTATTATTTAATTGGTATCAGTGCCTCTCCATCACTCTATATGGACCTATTATTATTCTACTTGATTCTTAGACCTACAAAGCATTATAGTTTAAAATGTGTTTATTATCAGGGACATATTTCTTAAGAAGTGACATATAGAAGACAAATAATGAATGTGACTCAGCTGTGGGGGTAAGGCCAATTGATAGGCTACTTGATTGATTCTCTCTAGGATCTCAAAAGGTCCTAAAAAGTGAGGAGATAACTTCACCTTCTTCCCAAAAGTTATGGAACTTTTATGTGCTCTGACCCTTAAAAACACTTTGTCACCAATCAATAATTCTCTTTGAACTCTCTTCCTATTTGTGTATCCCTTTTATCTATCTAATGCTTCCTTAAACCTCTACCTTATAAATTTCAGCTTTTCCTCCATGTCTTTCAACATTTCAAGACTGATTACTATTCTATCCTCAAGGTTATCCCAAGTAAGTGGCATTCGATAGCTTCTCCCATATAGAGGTTCAAATGGAACCATATCTAAATATGTTTGAAATGAGTTACAATAGGAAAATTCTACCAATGGAAGATAAGCTTCACATTTGGTTTGAAGATCCATATAGTACATCCTTAGGAGGTCTTCTACAACTTGATTTGTCCTTTCTATTTTCCCATCTATCTTTGGATGAAATGTGGAGCTAAAGTTCAATTATGTTCCTAAGGCTGACTGTAGGGTCATCCAAGACCTTGATGTAAACCTATAATCTCTATCTGATATGATATTTTCTATAACCCCATATAATTTAACCTTATCCTTCACAAATTAGTTGGCTAAGGTTGGTGCATCATCAGTCAAGTTCTTAGGTATGAGATGTGCCACCTTAGTAAACTTGTTGATTACAACCATATTAGCATTATGCCTATAGGGTGTCATAGGTAATCCTTGTATGAAATCTATGTTGACAAATTTCCATTTATATTATATAATGTCATGCAAATATAAAAGTCCCATAAGATGATCATATTTTTCTTTAACCCTTTGACATTACAAGCATTTCACTATATATAATATTATATCTCTTTTCATCCCTTACCAAAAGTATAGTTTATTAAGATCAGCATATAGTTTATTTACCCCTGGATGACTTGAGTAGGGTGCATCATGATCTTCAATCAAAATTATCATTTTTAAGTATTCTACATATAGAACATATATCCTATTCTTATACTTAATCAAACCCTCATTGTCTAAGGTATATCCTTTGGTTATTAGGTCTTCTATATTTTATTCTATCATTGTTCTCACTTGATTATACCAAGGATCTTATTTTTGTCCTTCTAGTATTTTCCCTTTTAGATTAAATTTAAGTGTTGTTATATTCATCAGGTGTCTTATCCTACTCAAATAATTAGAAACCCTATTATCTTTTCCCTTGATATACTCACTTTCAAAATCATACTCACTCAAGAACTCTAACCACCTTCTTTGCCTAACATTTAGATTGGGTTGAGTGAATATGTACTTTAGACCTTGATGGTTAGTTTTTAGTTCAAAATGTTTTCCAATAAGGAAATGTTTCCAATTATGTAGGGTATGAATAATTTCCACCAATTCTAAATCATGAAGGGCATAATTTACTTCATGGGTTTTTAATTTCTTAGCCTCATACACTATTATGCCATCATTCTGATTGAGTAATCCTCCTAATCCTTCAATGAATGCATCTGTTACAACCATGAAATGTCTATTTGGATCAGGTACCTTCAAGATGGGTTTCATCATCAACTTTTCCTTTAAAATTTAAAAATCTTTAACACACTACTCTAACCATATAAACTTCTTACCTTTCCTTTGCAATGTCATAATCGGGTTGGCGATCCTAGAAAAACCTTCAAAAAATCTCCTATAATATCCTGCTAACCCCATGAAACTCCTTACTTTTGATACATTCTTAGGGATTGGCCATTTCATTATTGCCTTTATCTTGTCTAGATTTACTACAATTCCTTCTTTGGATATGATGTGGCCTAGATAGTGGATTTCCTTCTTAAAGAATGTATATTTGGATAACTTACCATATAGTTTATGTTTTCTCAACCTTTGAATAACTAATTGAAGATGTGCTAAGTGCTCTTCCTCATTTTTAAAGTAAATTAAGATGTCATCTATGAACACCAAGATGAAATTATCTAGGTAATTATGGAACACACTCATTAAGTTCATAAATGCTAAAGGAGTATTTGTTACCCCAAATGGTACTACAGTAAACTCATAGTGTCCATATCTAGTCTTGAAAGAAATTTTTAGAATATCCTCCTCCTTTATTCTTAGTTGATGATATCTTGATCAAAGATCTATCCTTGATAAAAATATTTATCCTTTCATTTTCTCTAAATGGTATTCTATACGAGGTAGGGGATACCTAATTTTAATTGTGATCTTATTTAGTATTCTATAATCAATACATAATCTTAGAGTTCCATCTTTATTTTTAACAAATAAGACTGGTGCTCCCCAAGGAGACACACTTGGTCCAATTAATCATTTTCTCAAGATTTCCTCTATCTAAATTTCAAGTTCCATCAACTCAATGGTGTTCATTCTGTAGGGTGATCTAGAGACTGGCTTGGCTCATGGTATAATACCAATGGAGAAGTCAAATTCTATCTTATGGGGAATTATGGGTAAATATTTAAGAAACACATCCTCAAATTCCCTTAAGAATGGATGTCCTTCTAAGGTCGGTTCATCTTTTCTTTCATATTTATCATCTATCATCACCATGAAAATTAGATCTCCCTTCCTTCTCTCTTTCTTCATCTTCATAGATGATATGGTTTCTACTTTTATGGGCCTATGACACCCTTGAATCATGACCCATATCCATTCATCACTATAACACCTAATCAACTTGATATAATAGTCTATTTTATATTGGTGGTTGGTGAGCAAACTCATCCCTATTTTTACATCATAGGCTCCTAAGGGTGCTAAAAATATGTATAAACTTGTCTCAAAATCTAGAAATTATATTATTGCCTTAGGTAGACATTGAGACACTTACTTGACTGCCTTATCCCCATACTAGACCATCCATGATGAATTTATTCTATTCATTGGAAGAGAAATTTTTATTACTAATTCTATAGAAATGAAACATTTTGATGATCTGGTATCTATGAGAATTGAAATGGGTTTACCCAATAATATAACTGTAACTTCAACTGGTACATTCTAGTATCTAGTTTGGTGATTCCTTACTACAACATTGATCCTTGTCTATGGTCCCATCTAAATTTAATTAGCCCTTATCTATCCCTACATCCTTGGGCACTCTTAGGCAAAGTGATTTCCTCCAGAAGAAAAACATCCTCTTGGTGGGCCTTTTGTTACTGGGTTCCTTAGGGCATTTCCATAAATCCATGGAGGATACATTGGGTGATTTTAATTCCTTTGATCATTCTTGTTATTATCTCATCCCATATTATTATACCTTAAAAAATTATTTCTTTGATTTTGATTTCGTGGGGGTGATTTTGTTGTTGGATTTGTTCTTGGGTTTTTATCCACATCTTGATTTCTCCTAAAATCTAGTTTTCTTTTGAAGGCTCTGTTTATGTCATTGTTAAAGTTTTGTCTTACTACAGCTAGGGATTGAAACTTCCATTCTTATTTGAGGGATTTTTATAAAACTTAATTCATTTTATTAGGGATATGTATATCTAATTCCACTCCTATGTTTGCATTCAATCCTAGGTTAAACTTTCTAGTTTAACCTCTTTCATCCTTCTGGTACATGGGCACATACTTAAGTAATTTGGAAAATCTATCCCAATATTATTGGACTGACATGCCTCCCTACCTTAGGTTGTGAAATTCAGTCATATTCTCATCAAATAATAATTAGGGTAACCACCTCTTCCTAAAATGGTAGTCAGACTAATCCCAAGTCAAATTTTCCTTGGTTATTCCATTTAATCCCTTCATGTTAGTCGACTAGATAGCTACCTCTCCTACCAATTGGTAGGATCCACACAACACCTTAGTTGAATCATTATAGTTTCTCAAGTTAAAGTACTTCTCTATCTCATTTATCCAATTCTTATCTCCTTCACTTAAATATTTACCATCAAACTTAGTGGGTAAAATATTCTTTAAATCCTTGCTTAGATCAGAAAATGGAACTTCAATTTTGGGAGTTACAACCTTCATTTCATTGACTAGTGGTGGATCTTCTTCAAGTGGATTATCAAGGTTAGGTTCCATTATGTTTTATATATTTTCTTTCCTTGACCTAAGATCATTAATCACCTACTCAAGTGAGTCTATTTTATCTCTTTGTTTGATCAACAAATTGATGAGGGCATCTATCCTTAGTTCTCTATTTTCTAGAACATATTGTTTAACATTATCATTACTGGGTTCTACGTATCTCACATTTTCCCTTCAATTCTTAGTTGATCATCTAGGTATTTCCATTTGGTTTCCTAATAGAAATAACACAATCCCTTAAGTTTTCATTCAAGATAATTGATAGCATAAATCTCTTTTGGATAACTCTATTTTTCTCTTACATTCTATTATTGATCACAGTCACACATATGATTGATAAAAAGTAAGCATTTGATAATATCATTCATATTTTTATTACATAGAGTTCTTACCTTTATAGAGGATAAGATTTATGACTATAATATATAGATGTCTATATAACATTGATTCAAAATTCTTCTAAACAAAATCTTCTTCATCCAGTTCCATTTCTTTGATAACTTCATCTTCTAAGTGAACTACATATCAGTAGCATTGGTTATATTCCTTACATACTTTAGGGATTATGTAAGTTTCATCATAACCTATTCCAAATGGAAAATATCTTATTGTTGAGGGCCTCTTAAATGGATGTCTGAATATATGTTCAATCATATATGTTTTTTGTTTTAACTAGCTCCACTTTCAAAGGTTTGAATTTACTCTAGATTGTAGCTATTGTATCCAAGTCAGAGATGTAAATATGTTATTTTAGAGTGGAGGGAAGTTAAATTTTCCCCTTGTTATTTATTATTTTTCCTTTTCCTTTCCTTGAAGTTTTTTGATGAGCCATGTCTTGAACAAATAGTTTTAACCAAATTAGTGGTCTCATAATTTTTAATTTTCTCAACAAATTAACATCAATAATTAATTTTTTACTAAGCATAGGTCATAGTAGGCTTAAGGCCTAGCTTTCAAACCTAGGATCTGATACCAAAATGTAGGGAATGTATATTTATGTATAAATATAACTCAATGATGTAGGGAATAAATATTTGGCAAAGGATATCTGATAAGATATTTGAGCATGAAGGGAAGTTCAATGATGTAGAGTAGTCACAATGGCATGATATTGAAGTTGATGAATATAAAGCACAAAAAATTTCTCATCTAGGAGATAGTCATGAAAATAACCTACATGAACCCATTATTAAAGCTAAGAGAATTTCAAGTGAGTTAGATGATCCTTGGTAGCAGTTGTATCATGAATTCTTAGGTGAGATCAAAAAACTCAATATGACATCTTAGAATGATGGAATATAACAATAGGTTGAGGTATCAAGTGAAGATACCACTATTGGTTTAGAACTTTAAGAAGATAATTTAGGTTTAGAAACATAAAGGAAAGATGATATGGAGCTTGAATGGATTGATGAACTTCCATTCTCCATAGGAGATGAGGATGACCAAGTTGTAGCATAACATGAGCCTTGTCATGACTCTGTGGAAGAGTTAGAAATACTTTATTATCTTAATGCTTCAAAAGTGAATGGTAATAATTATAGTTAACTCTATGTATTTTCAATTGATCATGAAGAGATTGACTTTTGGGAAGACTTAGGGAACTTTTGTTCAAATTTAGATAATCCACTTATACCCTATGAGGAGCTTGAGAAGGGTCTTAAAGGGAAAACCATGGTAGTTGATCCTTTTGAGTCTCATAAGTAGAATCAAGTATATCCTAATGACATATGAAATTACTACTTAGACATGTTCAATAATTTTGAAGAATTTGATAGGCAAATGACTCAAGAAGAACAAGAGCAAGTTGTTGATGAAGAATGCAAGGTTCCTAGTGAACCACTATGATTTGAGGATCCTATACAAGGGGTTTAGTTACAAGGTCTAAAAAATTATGATAAATATGACATTCTTCAAGATTAACAAGAAAATAATTTTAAAAATCCAATTGAAATAGAGGTTATGGTTACTGCCCTTATTAGTTAGATGTGATCAGATTGATATCTCCTCACATTTCCAAAGGTGAACATTAGAATGAGGTAAAGGATAAAGATAAAGATGAATATGTCTACATTAGATACATGTTTTTTCTTACTACTCCAATTGAGGATAAGACAAATACAAAGATGTTTAAGCAAGGAGTTGATCAAGTAAAATCAAATCTTAACAAACAACCTAAACACCATCCTAGTTCATTATAAGAAGATGACTTGAGAATATTTCCATTTGATCGATGAGGATCAATCCTAAAAAGTTAGTTATATATATTAGGTGTGTTCCTCCTTAGTTTTTGTGTGTTGGTTTTCCATAAGTGCTTTATAGCACATGTGTCTTTAATTTATTTGGGTTATTATTTTTCAAAGGAAATCAATTATTATTTTTATTTAAGGGTTTTATAGAGTGGGTATCTTAGATAATTCATGGATATTATGTAGGAAGTTCTAGGTTCTCCTAACCAATAAGTAGGTCAACCCTAGGAGTCATCAGTGATGTTGACTAATTTTGACCCCCAAGTCAAAATGGTTGATCCCCATATATTCAAAAATTCCATTGTCATGCTTATGAGCCTATGTATGGTCATCAAACACATTTTAAAATCCTAAATATGGGAATTTAAATCCAATTTTAGCATTGATTAAGGTTGTGATGATATTAAGGTAAATGTTATTCTTGACTATATCACCTTATGATCATTCTATAACATAGTCAAGTTGGTCAAAGGGGATTAAGTAGTCTAAGTTGTAATATTGGACATTTCAAGTGATGTAAAGGTCAAATTTATCCCCTATAGTCTATACCATGCTTATAAATATGGTGAATCAACCTTATAACATTTTATCCCACTCTCAAGGTGCTTTATTACCCATCTTATAACATCCAAAGGAGGTTTCAAGACAAAAAAAAGTGTACATAAGGAAAAAGAGATGGATAGTCACTAAAAGTTTGTAAAAACATTTCAAAATATTTAGGAACATCTGACATTTCATCTTAATCAATTTTTAGGTAGATCAAATAGTCTTCATGGAAAAAAATAGAGGTTTTTAGTTGGTCTATACATGTGTGTTAGAGAAGGATCTTGCTCAAGCATGTTTACATCTCCCCTAATGTCTCCTAGACCTAGATCCATGATTTGGAGAGAGTTTACATTAAAAATAGTTTAAGAACCTACATCCTTCTTCTATCAATCTCTTTGGCAACTTTGTAAACACCTTCATGTTTATGAATATTATGGATAAGAGAGAGAATATAAAGGTATTAAATTTTAGGTATATGAGGGGAACCTAGATAAATTCCATTTTTATGAATTTTTTATTATATTTCCTTCCTCTCATTTATGAATAATCATTAAAAAGGTGAGGCACTCACTGTGTTGTCCCCATCCAAGTAAGGTACCTATCTACTCCATTTTCTCCTTCCCTAAACATGATGAAAGATAAATGGAAGTTTGGAGAGCTCAAAAATAGTATTCAAAACATTATACATAATTTTAATGACCCAATTCACATGTGTGAGCCACCAAGAGGTATGCATTCTTTAGTTTAGGTAGTATGTAGCTTGGCAACAACAAGTTTCTTGAAACTTGAGGGTTTCCAATAGTTATTAGGTCTTGGTGGAGGATCAAAACTCTTTAAAAAATTATTGAAGATATTTAATAATGGATATTTAGTCATGGAATGGGACTAAAACCAAAGGAATGGTCATGATCCATAGTTCATATGTAATAAAATGGTCTAAATCAATTCAAGAAGTCTACAGATTTATTTGAGGGTCTCCAACACTATGTTTCTAATATTTTACAAAGTATAGTGATATCCTTCATTAGATTATAGGTAGGATGTTAGGAGAATATAATATTTATGGCATACCATGCCTAATTTTAATAGGAACTTGTACGCTTAAAAGTTGTCATGATGGCCTAGATTCAATTAGTGGATCTTTAGCCTTACTTAGAGTTTCATTTATAGAAATTAAGGTTTGTTGAGAGGTTCAAAATGTCCTTGTAAAGTGAATTAAAGCCCAATAATATTATTCCTAAAAGTTTCCTATGTGAGGAGTAAAACAAGGTATGTATACCCTATGATAAATTTAAGAGAATTGAGATGCTATGGAAAGACCATGAGCATTGCCTCAAGAGGTTGATATCATTTCAAGGTTCACATACCTTATATTATAAATTCCACTTCTAGACTCACAATCCATTTTAAACCTATAAAAACATGTATTATTATGGATATTATCACATATGTGGTGAAGGTAGGGGTAGAAAGTATGAAGGAAAAGTTATAATTTCAAGTGATGAAGTGAGTTAAAGTATACCTATTCTACATTTGATCATTCCTACCTTTTGTATCCATGACTGAAACTCAGTCTAAACAACCATCTATAGAAATATCATACCTTCAAAAAGTGTTAGGGATTATTATACATGTTAGGTAGGTTAATGTCATTGGGTTTTATCCCAAAAAAAAATTAGGCTAATATACTACATACACATGTACAGGTCCCCATATAGTCAGTCAAGGTGATATTCAAGTACACACATGACTGACTAAAAAAATTGAAGGAAACATCAACTATGTGGTGGATATATAAGGTGTAAATGTATGTAAAATATTAAGATAATCCTATCATGATAAACCACTCAAGATAACATTGAAAGAGCTTCAAGGAAAGACTCATCCTCTCATATATTCAAGTCATAAACTACCCCTATAGGATAAAATGAGAAGTAAGAGTAATATATGGTATATGAGTTAGAAAAGGAATTTAAAATGACTATTATAGTGTAAAACCTTGTGCATCATGCCTCCAATTCTTAAGAAAACCTCAAGGAGTCAACTAAGTAAAAAAAGAGGGTTGTGCTCATAGTCCCAGGTAGACCTCACTATTATCTATAAGTAAGACCATAGTAGTAAGGTGAAGGAGTGGGAAATCATGTAATAAGGTAAGGTATGAAGGTGAAGATAAGGTTACCCAATTACCTTATAAATAGTCATAGTGTTGTCCACTAGAAGGTTTTAGTCCTTAGAGGCAAAAAAGAGCCTAATGGCCTTTAGGCCTAAATAGACATGTGACTATAATTTGAGGATACTTTACATGTTTAAGGATATAGTGAGGTTTGAGGAGACTTATAGGGTCTATGAAAAATAGGTATGGTCATATGTATCATATGAATCCATTTGATAACAATCTTAAATTCTAGAAAGGACAAAGTTTATGTTCATAACTCAGAGAGACCTAGTTGCCACTTACAGGTAGAGTGCTCAAGAAAGGTTAAGGTAGGTATAAACCCTATATAAATGTGAAGTGAAAGGGTTAAAATATATTATTTTACATTTTAAATAGAGTATCCTAATGCCTTCATCTGATATTTGGTCATTTAAGGCAAGGAGAGCCTAATAGTCTATTATGCCTATACAGGCAAATATGTAGGGTGAAGAGAATAATGTTGAACCTCACATACAAGTGAAATTTAGAAATGAAAACAAAGCATCCTATTTTTTTCCAAGTTTTCAAACTATATCTATTTAATTTGCCTATCCCTAGGAGGTAATGAAAGCCTAATGTCCTAAACATTCTTATTAGGCCTAAATAGGCCTAAACAAGTATGCAACTAAAAATTAGAGATGGATGCATGATTTGGGGTTGTATAATGGTTTAAAAATCCCAAGGGAAAGTAAAGGAAAACATAAAAATGGATATAGGATGGTAATAATCTTATTTTAGGTTAAAGGGACACTAAACTCAACCACTAGGGTTACACAGACCTGACTAGTTATAAACCCTAGGTAAGGAGATGAGGGTATGCAGAAGATAAATTTGAAGGAGGACTTAAAACTAAGGATGTTGCCAACATTGAAACATGTTATAAGATTTTAAAACTCAATTAACACTAAATTAGGAAGATAAATTTCTATTCAAGTACCTAATGCTATTATCAATCATTTTGGGCATGATAGTGAATAATGACTTAAGAAAAACTTGCATAAGGGTGAAAATATAGTGGTATAGAAGGATAAGGGAAGGTAAAAATAATGTAAAATAAGTGGAAAAGATGATATGATGTAATTTAAACCAACAATCACTATCTAAGGGTAACTTAGGACCTAAAGGGTAGTCTAAGCCTAATAGGCTTGAAACTAGTCTTAAGACATCAAGATCCCACCTCCACTTAGTGACATGTATAGATCCCCATAGAAAATATAAGTAATTGAAGAGGGTTATTATGATTTTTTATACTTTTATAAGGATGTTTCATATAATAAAAAACAATAAAGTGCCAAATCTATTCTTAACACCTAGCTTGAATTGCATTACACCTAGTCTACCACCTCAAGTTGCCACTTTTAACACTCACATCTTTCATCATAGAGGGAATAAAAACTAGGTATCATAGGGTAATATGTAAACCCATATGTACTCAAAAGTCTAGGAAAGAAAGACATGGATTAAGGGTCCAATATTTATAAATAATCACTAATACTATAAATAGATTTAAAAAGATTGATAAGGAATGGAGGTCTACCAATTTTCACTTAGTACTCACCATACAAGATGCATGGGAGTAAAATAAATTCATGGGTTTTATGGGGTTATATGGGATAAACATCCATGGCCATAAGTTTGTCATTGTAGTTTTGTACTTTATAAACCATCATTAAGATAGTGGACCTCTAAAACCCTTCTTAAAACCTAAGACATACTTGATTTAGGAAAACTTGATATATTTTAAATTAATCACCTTGAATTGATTTAGAAAACATATGAAAATCATATTACACTTAGAAGATACCTCAGATGTGGTACTAGTCTATATAGACATTATATAAACATAAAAAAAACTCTATTTGTATAAGGTTTTGTCTTATTTTTAGGGTGCATAGTTATTTGGAAGGTTTTAGATCATGGGGTAAGGTAGTATGAGGGTTATTCCACCCCCTTATGCCACAATTTACATTTAACCCTAGAAAGACCCTTGCAAGTCCACACTAAATAACCAATATACAGAAGCTAGTAAATGTGGTCTAATCAACTAAGTAAATTTAAATTATAGGCATGATCTAATTGGAAAGCCTAAATATTGGTATTAAATCCTCATTCAGATATAAATCATTCTCATTTACCTATTATAAGAGGGGTTTTTTAGGTTTCATGGACATTAAACACCTAACATTAAGCCACTAGGTCTAATTACCTAAGTGAGCCTACTTGGTCAACATAAAATAAGTTGCATATTGACATAGAGGTATATCATAAGAATCAATACAAGGAAATTACCACATTATAAATAACATAATGAAGGACAACAAACAAACCTCATAGTCATCATAGAAGAGAAGGCAATTTTAAGTCTAATCAACATACACAATAGGGTGGGCTACTTAGTAACTCATGATGGCCCAATTGAATCTCTATAATGTCTTATAACTATCATGAGGATAGGGTGATTTAACATATTTGGGTGCATACATGATTTTAATGTGTCCAACCATGTCTAAACTAGCCTCCACCACTCCACTTGAATGCCTAAAGGGTCTATTGAAGACTACCAATGCATGAAAAGACATATGATGACTATTATGGCTATTGTAATTGTTATGTGAGTGGAATATAGTTATTTATGACATATTATATACACATACATACTAATTCAACACTCCTTATCTTCTCATTTTTCTATATATTGAGTCCTTAAGTCCATTTTACACATCCCTCAACTAGTTGTAGCAAAATTTTGCCAAATTGTATCTTGAATACCTTTAGAATCAATAAAGAAAGTATTGATTGTAGAGTTCTTTATTAGAATTAATGTGTTATGTCTTTTTGAATTTAAGAAAGTGTGATGTTTATTCTAATTTTTAGGTCCTCTCCTTTACTTATTTATCATAATATCATCTTATGTAGGTCATACGATGTGTTAGAGTGTGTTGGTTGATAGTGCCCCAAGTAGGCCTATTTTCCATTGCCTTCAATATATAGACATTCCAGATAGCCTTCAAATGAAACACTTATGTTTAGGAGTTCATAAATAAGCCTATTTTAGTCATTAGTCTTCTATTTGATTCACCAAGTGTTTTTTGAATATCAGTCAAGAGAGAATAGATAAATATTGTTACATCACCATCTTTAGAATATGTTTCATTCTCATTTTTTCACTCTATCTCTTTTCACCCTAATATTAGTAGGCCTTAGTGGTTTTGAGTTATAATATATGCACTAGGGGAGCTATCTCATTAAAATAGATGTTTAGCCTAACCATAGGTCACCCATAGCCTTTGGTTATTCCCATGTTACCCCAACCTTAGAGGTAGGTCTGAATAACCTCATCTTAGGGTGTTGGTTGAAGTGTTAACATAAATCTCAAATTTGAATCACCAAGCATAATTTTAGAAGCATAGGCATGATGCCATAATAGAATTAAAATATGTATCTACCACCCCAAGTGGTGTATTGATTAAAAAATGGCTTGATCTTATAAAATCCTTGATCTTCATTGTAAATAGGATCAAAACATTTTAGGCAACCTCACACTACCAAATTTTTTTCCTCTAAGAGTATTTATGTTGGATAAATCTTGCAGGTTAATGATAATTAAGTTCACCTCTCTCTATTCTTCTTATGATCTATATGTTAGTTATGTTTGTTTGTCCTTGTTTATAGGTAATGTTCATCCCTCTCATCATTATCCATTCCTAATACCTTTGTGTATAAATTGAAACTGAATTGTAGGTCATATCTTATGTGCATTCATGTTTGTATAGACATTATATATGGATCATTTATCATCCCTCTCAGTGTTTTACTAAATTCCCAAACCTTTATGTAAAATACTTATGCATTTAGAGTAGCCTTGGTGGATTCTATGTGATAACATATTATTCTCAAAGACTTTTAGTGTGTTCATCACAATAGGAGTACTCACTCTATTATCAGTGTGTAACCTTTTTATTTTAAAAAAAATCCTTACCTTCTCCCTCCCTTTTCCCTCAAAAATGTTAGGTTTAGATTAGTGGTAGATTTACCTTTATTCTCTTTAGTTCTATGCACTGGTCCTAAACCAAGTGCACTTAGAATAGAAGGAATCTAACCCTCTGGAGTCTAGTCCCAAGGAGTGAAAGGGTCCCATGCCTTGGGGACATTCCAATTATTATGATGAGAAACTGATTTTATGCATGCATAGGTGAGTGATAACACTTCTAGGCCTAGTGCCAAATAATTTATTTTTTGTGAAAGGAATTTGCACTCTGCACCCTACTAAAAACATTCCAACATAGTGACCATCCATGAGTGCATGTTTCAAATGATAATAATTTCATCATCACCTTGAAGGTCTATAAGATTGGTGTTTGACTCAATATGCTTAGGTGACTACATTTTTACAAGATGGCCTTTGTGTACTAATTCATTTTTATTATATTTAGTTGGAGGTGTGAGAGTATATTTTTTCTTCTTTAGAACCTAGGGTTAAGGATATTGTTGCAATATTTGAAACTATTATGTACCACTTTCTTTTGTAAGTTTGATGAAAGACACCATCCTTTCCCACATTATTTATAATAGTTTAGTAGAAGGGTATGTGCATGGTCATCATAATAAGATAAATGCAAGACTACCTTCTTCAAGTAAATCCACTATTTGCACAATTAATGATCCTATGACTAACTTTGTTAAAAATATCTTAGCCTCTAACTTGCATTGAGATGCTTCATATCTTATAATATCAAAAAGAATAGAAGGAGGTGGTTGATTAATATCAACTCAAAGGCATTTTATTACCATATTTCAAACTTGGCAAGTGCATACTAATTTACAAAATAATAACTCCTTCTCCTCCTCTTTATCAAACACTTTTTCTAATATCTTTCAACATTGATTAAAGCACTTCCTATTCTTCTACCACAAAATTAGGTAGATCACACTCAAAAACTATCCTTAGAACCATGGGATTATCAACCCATGACTTTGATTGATGGGTTATTTTATTTGGTGGTGGTGGTGAGGCTATGAACTCAAGTGATTTATTCTTAGCTTTCTCTTGTTTTGGTGGAGCTTGTGGCTATGTTGGTTGTGACAGTTGAGCATGTTGCTATATTTTTTTTGTGGTAGTGTTTTATCCACTTTTACTTATTCAAAGTTTATCATAATAACATGCAATGATGTAAATGACCTTGAAGCTATGTATTTTTTCCTATATACTTCAAGCTTTGTTTTAAGCATTGAAATAAAAAATGGCATTGGGGTCACAGTTAGAATATCCAACTCATTTATATAATTTTGTGACTGAAGCATGTTATCAAAAATATCACATTACATCTTGTGGGATCCTAGGGTGTGTTCAGATCAAATCTAGGAATTTGAGTCACCATATCTTAAATCTACCCAATTTCTCATAATACTACCCTATTTTGGTCCATGTAATATTTTTAAGGGAATTGCCAGGCCAAAAGTCTATAGTTACATTAACTAGCCCTAGTGGATATTTCCATTGTGTGAAACACAATAAAAGAACTAGAAATTGGTATTGAAATGTTTGTGTGCTTATCACAAGTACATTTTCTATGTTAGTGTTAATATTTACTACTAAAAACTTAGGAAACTGAATTCCTTCCATAGTTTTGTCATGTGATAGGTAATATCAATTATGCCTCTTGTCTCTTGATTTGATTGCTTGGTGATTTGATAAAATAATTTCATGATGCATTATACCATGATTTATAGTGAAGCATCCTTAATTTAGTTAATGGGTATTCATTACCATACCCTTGTGGTATATTTTTACCTAATTCTAGATGGATTGGTGTTGATGTATAATTATAGGGGAGGAGAGATTTACCTCGATTGGGAAGGCTAGTGGCTCATGCCATGGTGTACTTAGTGATCTAAATTATAACATATTTAGCCAAGTGTATAACCCATTTATTGTATCATCTCAATAAAGTCATAATAACCTCATCTAAATGCCCAACTGTAGGCAAATTAGTCAATATTTTAGTGTCAGGGCTTCATAGTGGATTTTAAAGTGTGAGGGCTCTTACTTGGGTTGCTCCTTGAGTATCCTAGGACAAGAGAGTAATTTTTACTAAATATATAAAATTTAATGGATATATATAATTTTAATTATTTTGGTAAATACCTAAACTAATTGCCATTTTCTCTTTTTATGCATTTGATATCACAATCAATAACTAACCTCTCTCTATGACTCAATTAGTGCTATGGAATGAGTAATTACTTTGCTTAGTCATGATTTGGTTTGAAATACATTTGAGATTAGGTATTATTAAATTAGATCATAGAATCCTCTTGTTAGTTAGAGTTATAATTTTTTGTCATTATCCATACCCTACTTTTATATAACTATTGACACCCAATTTCATGTCACCAACTACTTTAATGAATTGACTGCTTGTGCACGAGTCTTCCTTTTTCAAATAATTACCTTAAAAATTATGTTTTGTGTTTATAATATTTTATTGTATTATTTTTTATTTATTATATGTAACTATCCTTTTTTTTAATCAGTTTACCTTATGAATCCACTTGTCCATTTACTACTAAATCCACTTTAAAAATATGTTTTTTTTTGAAATGTCATGTCATTAATGGTCTAACCTAACCATTGGACTTCCTTTAATTGTAATTATATTTTATCCACATTCCTATACTTAATTAATAATATTAATGTAGTTACATCCAACTATATTCTATGAGTTGTCTTTGAAATGTGATCACACCCTATGATGATAACTACTTCTTGGTGGTTGCAATGTGTTATGCTACAATGAACATGCTATACAAACATTATAACCTAAGAAAAAAAAATAGAAAAACAATATTAATTAAAATCCTAACTACATGGTTCTACTCAACACCCACTCAATTAGCTAAATGATAGAGATTAAAGATAATATGGTTTAAGCCTACAACCATTTATACATCCTAGTAATATGGTTTGCTAAAAATATTTCAACACTATGGTACCCTATGGTGATACTTCATGAATAATATATGGTAATTTATAAATAATTCATAACTTTCCTATGAATGATTTAAATCTAATCTCATAAATAAATACCATTTATTCTAGGTAAAATTACTTGGATTGCAAGTTATGATTATGCCATGATTTTTGAATCTTTTCACTAATCTATGATATCCACTATGACCTTTGTATATTTTATTCCATCTTTATGAAATCCATCAACTATGCCTTTAATGAGTCTGAATCCTCTAATTTCATAATTATTGTAATGTGTAGACTAGGAAAAATATACTCCAAAATCATTACTACCTCAAGACCATATACTAATTGAAATGGAGTGAACCATGTATATTTCCTGTAATGTGTTCTATAAGCCCAAATAATCATAGGAATTCAATCTTCCCAATCATCCCTTTGAAAATTATAAATTTTTGTTAACATTTTCCCCTATACTTTATTAGACACTTCTGCCTGTCTATTTGTCTATGGATGGTAAGCCATGCTTTTATGATGTGATATCATGAAATATTTAGTGAGGGTATTAATAGTAATATTTATGAAATTCATGCATCTATAACTTACCATATTAAATATACATCTAAACCTTGTGACAATGTTTTCATATAAAACTTTGGTGGCATCTTTCTTACTATAGCTTGGAGTGGTAGCGGTTTCTACCCATTTAGTGAAATAATCTATTAAAGTAATAATATATTAGGCATGAATATGATTATTTGGAGGAACTATAATTCAAATGAAGTTAATTCCAAACTATTCAAAGGTTTATTCCATAAGCATGGGTACCAAAGGCATTTTGTCGCATTGATTTGTCTTGCCCATTCATTGATAGACATCATAGTGTTTAACAACTATATGTGCACCCTAGAATAATGTATTCCACCAAAGACCAATTTGTAATATTTTCCTTATATTGGGTTCTCTTGTGAAATAACCCCTTGAAATTCCTTAATGATCCTCTTCAATAAGTTATGGTCACTCATGCTCTAGAGGTACCCTATGCAATACATCATCTTTGCCAAGCTTGTACAATAATCCATTAATAAGGCTATACAATATGGCTAGGGTGACCATTTTATTCTTATCTTTATTAGTGTAGTGTGTAGGAAAATTTATTTATCTAAATTAATGTTCAATTTCTTATATGTTATCAAAAACTACAAAAGTTCTAAATAAATGTGTATCTAGGGATTTAACTTCAAGTTCTTTTGGTTCCTCCCCATTATGAAGTCTACTAAGGTAATTTGGATCCACATTCTCTTATCCTAGCTTAACATTAATTTAGCATTGAAATTCATGATAGAGCACTAACCATGTTGATATGCGTCCTCCTAATATTGGGTTATTAACTAGGTATTGCAATGCCTAATGATCTGTGAGGAATTCAAAAGGAGTAGCCAATAAGTAATGCTAAATTTTTTGCATTGCAAACACCATGAAAAGTGCTTATCTCTTTATGGTCATTTAATTATTTTCTACATCTAATAGTTTCCTGCTAACAAACTATATCGGGTGGTCTAACCCACCTTTACTTGGTTATGCTAAGACAACTACTACTATGGTACCATAAGCATCCACGTATATATGGGATGGATTCTTATAGTCAGGAAACATTAAGATCAATGATATTACCAATATTTGATTTAACTCAATGAATTTTATTTGACATTATGGTGTCTATTTGAATTTGGTATCCTTGCACATTAATTTCTCCATGGGCATAAATATAGCTACATGCCCTTTTATAAAATTTTGATAATATCCTGTATGACAAAGGAATGTACACACTTTAGTTCAATTAGTAGGAGTTGGCATTCCTAATATAACAAAAAAATTAGTTGGGTAAACCAAAATACCATCATTACACACAACATGGCCCAACAATACACCAAAAGGTGTAAAGATAGACACTTATTTAAATTTAAAGTGACGCACAAATCTTGACATCACTCTGACATTAGTCTTACTTTTGACAAGTGTTATTCAAAAAAAAAGAAGACAAACTAATAATCCAACTAGACTTCTGTGAAATAATGAATGAAATATTTGAATGCATTTATCATAGCTCTAGAAAATCATAAGGTGCATTCTTTAAACCAAATGGCTTACCTTCTATGTGAACTATCCCCATTTAGTAACAAAGGTAGTCTTAGCCTAATCCTCCTTTACAATTATAATCTAGTGATATCTACTAAAGTCATCCATAAAGGACTTAAACTATAAAAGGAATTGGAAATGGATCATTAGTGCAAGCATCATTGAGTGTGTGATAGTCCCTACATGCCCAGATATATCCTATTTTATTAGGTTAAACAACCGTGGGACTCACCCACTCTGCCTATTCAACTAGATAAATGATTCTAACTTCTTGAATTTAATAAAGTTTGGCCTTTAATGATTATTCAACTATAGTTGATAAATATTCTACTTGCCCATGACATAGATTTTTATTTATTTATTTGCATGGTATAATGTATTAATGGATTATCATCTTCAAAAAAAAAAGTTTGAATGAAATATTTCTAAAGTTGTGCCCAATGTTTGATTTCCCTTATACACTCTTGATGTATATACCAAGATGTTGATAGAGGTTATAGGGTGTGGCTGAATATGTGCAACTAATATCATGGATATAATATTTATGTGGTCCATATACCCACACACTAATAAATGTGTAATTTTATTCATTGAACTTATTGAAATAATGTCCATTTTAATTTGACACTAGCTATAGCTGAAACCTTGCATGCAAGACTTTGGATTCTTCCTCCCACTACATTTTTGAGTATTTGTGTATTATCCACCATGTTGAAATAGGTTTTTTAGTACATAGCTGAATGCACTAAATCTTTGATCCACTTATGGTACATGGTGTTCAATATTGAATAAAAATAGATTGAGATCCTATGTCACAAAGAATTTAGGTATATATAATTCTATAATGAAAACCACGCACAAAGGTCACATCTCATTATCTTTGCGAGACAAATTCAAGATGTGCATTTTTGAGTCACCACTTATGGATGATGAATATTCTAAAGGTAAAATAACTAATGGGGTTGGTTCAATATATTATATCATAGTTACGCTAGTATTATATATGACTCCTTAGTTAGATCTTGTCATAGATTGCATTGAAGGAGAAACACAATCTTTAATGTAACCTTGCCTAATTGGAGACTTTGTTATAATAGGTTTAAATACAAGCTATTGTTCTTACTATGTAGTATGTGGTTTCCAATCTTGATACTTGATAGACTACACCCCATTTTTCCTTTCACCTTTCCCCACTTTAAACCAACTATTGTCCCTATAAGCATAAAGAGACTCTATCTCTTTTAGGATGATATATATATCTTTTTCTCAAATTTATTTAGGGGTATGACCATTATTTTATCTTTTAGATGAACTTATAAATGATTGTGCATATTATTGATGTCATTTAGAAATTATATGTCCATTCATTACTAATTAAGGTAGGGTAATGAGTCTCTACTATCTTTACGTCTATGACCTCAAATTCCATAGACTAATATCAAGCACATTAATTTCAACATATTCAAACTTGTCAATGGGTTCAACTATACCATAATCTACCAAACTCAATGTTACTAGACTGTATCTCAGAGTTGGTTGACCAATGGCTTCGCAAGTTGATTGGGGAATAATTTTGACTATGATTTTGAAATCAAATATTGCATTTAGAATTTCATATCCATCTAACTCAATATCCATTTGTGAATCCATAGTCCAAGGGTTCTTGGTCCTGACATACCAAACTAGTTTATTAGCCCTTATTTGTCCTCATGTTGCACACTTTAAGAGATTGTATAGGAGATTAATGATGTTCTAGGATGTATCCTCATTACATAGTGTACTAATTAGTTTCATTAGATCTATTGAATTAGTCATAATACCCTCTTGCCTCATTATCCTAATAATTTTCCCATACATTTTAGCATTAGTGGTTGTGTTATCATTCTCAAAAACTAGTTTCCGTTATATTTCCTATAATACATGTGTATCTTGATACATTAAATTATTTTGTATAGTAGGATTAGGATATTTATCCCACTAAAATTTTCTAATGCCATGATCCTAAGACATTTATAAATAAGGTAAGCCTTGTTAATCTCTCTATTGACTTGTGATGGTTTGAACAACTACATTTTCCTTTGGTTGTGCATTAATCATTTTTACATTATGCACTAGCTTCTCATTTCTTTATTTCTTCAAAAATAGAAAATATTCTATTTTATGTTGACCTTTGACCCAAAAATATACATAATAAAATTTAATTTTAGGGTTGGTGGGTGGGTTTTTTCATAATGATTATATGCACTACGTAGATAACATGCATAGGGGTCGAGCTTGCCAATTATAATTTTTATGACCTCCTTAATATTTTCCATGATATTTCCCCTTATATCCCCCTCTATAACCACCTATATTTTGTTTATATACCCAAATTTTTTATTATATATAACATATCCTCCTTACTAATTCATCTGTGTATCAATCCCCCATATTGGTGCTAAGGGGAACTTAGATTTTAGTTTTCTTGTTGGTTCTAAAGATTTGTATTGTTCTAGGGTTACACATATTGACTAGAGTATTGATATGAGGTAGGTGATGTATTATTATAACTTGATGGGCACTATAGATGATACTATGGTGATGAAGGAATTATATATTGAGGATATGAAGGAATCCATCTTTGACTACCTTGAGTCACATTTATCATCTCCACATCTAGTCTTGGAATTCCTTGCTTCATAGTTGGTATTTGTTGAGCCACAACTATGAAGATTTTATTTTTTATATCTTATTTTAATTTTTGTAAATATTGAAATATTGTCTCATCATGATTTTTTGTTTTGAAAAAATTATAGTACATTCTATGTGATTTTTAGATATATAGTTAAAGAAGATGGCACTTAGATGTAGGATGTCTAACTAACCTACAATTCACAAAATTTCATTTTCAATTTTAAATATTCATTTATATGATGTCCCTCTCATATATATTATACACACCTTCATCCTAACTTGGGTTTATCATTTTCATGCATCTCATTCATCTTCCTCATAAAAGCATCTGACTTAGCTTGTACTTTTGATCATGTTGATGGAAGATCTGAATAATCTTATATTTGATCTACCCATATGGTAGTAAATCGAGCATTAGGATTGGTTGAAAATTAGGATTTCACAATAAAAATCCTTATTATTTATCTTATACCCTCTATGAATTGATCATATTTGTCTTTATCTTCTAAAATAAAATTAATTTTGTTCATCATATTAGAAAACCTACGATCATATTCTCCAACTTTTTTTCTATATTTTTGTTGAGTTTCCTTCAAGTCTTGAATAGATTGACTAAAACATTTTTTACCTTAAATTTTTATACTAAAAAAATCTTTAACTTATGTGAGATTAAGAGAATTTATGTTTCTTTTGAAAATGAACTCCAAGGCACATCTTACCAAATCTCCTATGAGTTCACACTTCTTCACATCATCCGATGTTACCCTTTTTATAATCCATTTCACTTAAAAAGTTACCAAGTATTGTTTGGGGTATATAGACCCATATATGGCATTAAAATCATGAACATACATGTATTAAGCATCATATCTAGTAAGCTAGTAGTTGTTACTATAGATGTTTGAATACTAGCAACTACGACTAGTGGTGACTATACACTTGTTATTTTGATGTTAGGTGAATGTGTAGTGTTCAATATGACTACAAGATATTGCGCACTAAAATTTTCAAGAGTAAAAATAAATATTGATTCTTATAGCTTCTTTATTTCTAATGCCTACTTGGTTAATACACTGAGCTTTCAAAACTTGTTAGTAAAATAATCAAAACAACTTGAATCTACTTTGCATTCTATAATTTTTCTACATTAAATAAATAAAGTGGGATTGGGTATGCATACTTTTTAAATTAATGAAATTTTATCTTTAACTTATTCTAACTTTGAACTTGAACTTACAATATTACTGTTGACCAAATTTGACCCTTCTAGTCAAATTAGGACCCCTATAGGTAAAAACTTGAACCTTGGATGTTTTAATGGGTATAATATTATGTCATAAGGTGTATTATATGTAATTTTATGTCAGTTCATGTCACATTATCCTTGGTATTGGTCATTTTTAATATTTATGTCTTTTTGAGTCATTTTGGGGGTCAAAATAGAGCATTAAATGACATGTACAACCTCTTTGGTAAATTTGAAGGTTTAAAATGATTATTTTGTGCCCCATGTGTCCTCATATACCTTAAAAAACCATTTTTAATAGAAAAATATTAGTTTCTTTTGAGAAAAGGGTAGTTTTCATGAAAAAGGAGAGCATTTAATGAGGTGTACAGAATTATATGGCCTCTTATAGTTGATGACACTTCAAGAGTGTCAATTTATCTTCCACACTCTTGTTTCAATGATTAGTTTGATCATAAGCTTCAAGAAATTGAGAAAATTACTTCTCTCCTTCCATTAGGCTTGGTAAACAAGAATGGCCCTCAGGTTTTCAAAAAGTATGGCTGGCAAGAGAGGTTTTAGGAGAAATGATCTTGGGGTTGTATTATACACTTAGTAAAATTACATTTTATGTTTGGTTATAGGAGAAATGTGGATTTTACTTTATGAATCATTCTTCAAAAGTTACCCTATCAAATTTACTTGCCAATTAGTTTACCCTACATGTTTTGCTTTTGTTTGAGATGGTTTGTGTAACTCAGTGAGTGGGATGGCTTCTAAAGGTATTTTAATCCAATATCACATATTACCCATACTTTTTTTAGGTTTGAGGGTGTTTTAATGATCCAACTAGCTCAATTTACAAAGATGAGTGAATAAGTGAAGATGTAGTCATTTTTTCCAATTACTAGAGATTTATTCTATGTTATGGTTCCATATTGATGTGAAGTTATGTATTATTGCTCCTAGATCCCCATTAATCATCTTAATGCCAAATTAAACTTCAATAATCATTCCAAGATCTAAAATAGGAAATAAAACTCATAAAATAGTCATCTATAGTAGTTGTATAGCCTACCATTTCTTGTAAGAGCATGGAAATTGTGTTTGAGTGACCTATGAGGTTTGGAAGGTTTGAAAATGATTTAAAACAATTTGGAAGAGTGTTTATAAGATTAAAATCTAGTATAACCTCAAGGAGATATTCCAATAAAACTTGTGGCACTTTGGGACAATTTCCCTAAAATGGCAGAATAGAGGTCCATGACCTTTTTGAGGTTTCTCATATGAGTCTACATTGAGTTCTAATACCTCCTAATGTGTTTATGTTGGATCTACCACATAATAGTATCACATTAAAAAAGGAATACCATAGTTTATTTATGGATCATAGTCTTCAAGAGCATTTAATATGCTAATTAACTCACTAAAAACATTTAATGATATCTACAACAGTCCAAGCTAAGTGGTTTCTCATAGCTATGTGGTGGATTTTGGTTTTTGAGACTAAGATAGATGAAATTATTTCATTAATAAGCATGCATTAGTAATTAATTGAACATAAAATTGAACCATTGAATAACTCTGGACCTTATAACACATTTCTAGTCTGTATATTAAGAAATGTCTTCCTACAACCTATAATTCAGAGTTTCTTAAGGCTCAATGTTGGCAAAGTATGAAAGGATAGGGTATGTTTAGTGTTTAGAAGAGAGATTGAGAGAATTTATCAAGTTATAAAGGTTTTTAGGTGGTCAAATATGATGAATTTCAAGTTATAATTCCCCATGTCCCTAATAGGCTGCCATAGTCATGCTAGTCCTTCAAGGTATAAGTTTAAGTAATGAAGGAAAGAGGAATAACTTTGAAAACATGTATTATATCTTATGAGACTAGGATGACATCAAGATACCTAATTATCATTAGAGGAGAGGTATATAAAATGGTATCAAGACTAAATTATTCCCACATAGGATTTTCCAAGCCAATATCTACATATAACCAATGTACCTTATCTTAAGAAGTCAAGAAGTGCAAGTGCCTAGTCTGAGTAAGTTTACTATTTGGAAAAGTATGAGAAACCCTGATGGGATTATAATAAGGTATAATACATTCACAAGAGTCAATAATGGTAAGTATCTTTTATATGGGTCTATTTTGAAGTGAAAGTCCGTACACTTTTCTTCTAACACTTCAAGTTGCTAAATGGTGGGAATGAGGAACCTAGAGGTTAAATATTGTTAATATGAAATTATTAAGGTCCTAAAACATGAATTAAAGGTGTGAGAAGCATAAATAAATATATAATGGCATCATAATAATCTTCTTGGGAGAATGATACACATAAATGCTAACACAATCCTATTTTAAGGGCTATTTTAGAGAGTTTGGGGTGTTTGAGGATCAAATGAAAGGAGATAGACTTTCCTTTTTAGTAAAAAGAGTCCTTGGTACCTAATGTATTATAAAAAAACTCATTTTTACCTAGGTAAGAGGGAAATAACCCATTTTTATATCTCATAGGTAAAATACTCTTAAAGAACAATAAGCCTATCTGAAGAGTATAAAGAGAGGAGAAGGTAAGTGGATGAGTTATAGAATGATAGATAAATAAGGTAATATTGTGAGAGTTTAATGAGGCATGGAAAAACAAGATAACCAATGATTAGATTAAATAAATTCAATAAGGTGCCTTAGGCTTTCAAACATGTAGGTAGACCTATTAGGCCTTGACTAGGCCAAAGCCAAATGGAAGGTCAGATTCATTTGTAATCTTAAGTGAGCACTCCAATAGATTGACCAATGTTACTAGGGTGAAATTAGGTGTGTTAAATCATATATATTGTAGGAAAATAATAGTAAATCCATTTTTGGGCTCACAATCATATCAATCTTATGTAAAATGAGGAAAACATGAGAGGTCAAATTGAAGAGCTCATAACTATATGGTCATGGTGCATGGAATCTCAAGCACTTGTTGAAGGTTTAAGGGGGTCTTGAAAAAGGGACTTGTGTAATTGGTTGAGTCATTAAGTCCTCAATATTTATGAATGATCCTTAAGAAACCAAAATGGCTTAAAACCCTCTTAAACCCTTAGTCTAGACTTGATGTTAAAAATGAAAGAGATAATGCACCAAAATGGCATAGTTTGCCTAGAAAAATGATTGGATGTTGTAGAAGACTTAGTCAGGCTCCCTATCATTAGGATGAGTTGTATGAAATCCATACATATAGGGTATAAAACTATACTTTTTGAAAATTTTATGTGTTTGGCAAGTTATAGAAGGAGTCTAAACATACTAATCACACAAGAGGGAAGATTGAGACTTAAGATAACTCCCCATATACATTTAATGATTTAAAAAAACTTCTAAGTGTTCCTAAAAAATCTATCATCTCAGCCAATTAGAGCTATCAAGTGAACATGATGGTGATAAGTGTGAAAACTTCAAGTGGAAGCCTATTTAAGATGTGTTTAATGCTTATAAGGTCATGGATGGTCTTAACACATGGCATCCACTCCTTTGTATATATTTTCATGGGAAATGAAATCTATTTTGGAAGCCAAGTGTACAAGGTATGTGAAAGAAGAGTTTTATTTGATTGTAGATGGTGATAAATCATTTTGGGAGGAATCCTAATGATTAGGACTGTAACCAATGCATGAAAATGTGTGTCCATATCCCCCCTTATCAATGAAATCATTATTTATTCTCTTATTCAGTTATGGGGCATCCAAGAAGCCCAAATGAGGAAGGTAGTTTTTGAGATAATAAAAGGAATGTCATGCCACATTACAAGAGTTTCATGCCTTAGATTGACACTTATGTTTCCTAAAATTGCATGATCAGTTTCACATTATCTTCTTTTTCACCTATAACTCTTCTTCTCAACATGACAAGAGTCCTTGTGATGTTTGGAATTATTTCTTCTCTTCTCTCTCTCAAGTTATATAATAAATAGCCATTTTAGTTATTATAAGGATGTTCCACCTAAGTATGTAAAATACATACTCATTTTCATACCATAGATCAATAAAGACTACTAATTTTACCTCTTTTATGACTATTCATATTATGTTCACTTTAGTAATTGATCATTCTTAGTGATGACTATTATTTCCTTAGAATTATTATCTCATTCTCTCACCTATTTATAACTTTAAATATTATTCTTATAGGTTAGGTGAAGTGTTATATGAAGTGTCAAGGTTGAGTGAGTTAGTATATTCAATAGTAACATTCTAGGCCTCTTGTCTAATTCTTCCTAGCCTAAACATTGATCACAAGCTCATAATGAAATACTGATGTGAGAAGATTTAGATTAGAGAAGTGTATGCCTAGTTAGTTTATTAGTCTCTTATGTGACATGTAGATGGTTTTTAGTCTTCAATTGATTTGGTGTATCACCACCTTTAGGATAGTTTACTTTCAATTTTCTCTCCCTTTTCCTTGCAAATATAGGTGTATTAGTGATAAAAAATTGGTACATCAAGGGATCTATACCTATCTAGAGATTCACATCATTCTTAGGCTACCCATATCCTAGAGGTGTTTCAATTATTCCACTTAGATGAGAATATTTAAGACATATCATCAAATGGTGCAAATCCAAGTGACAACACTTTTTGGCATGCCTAATGGGATAATTAGTCTAAAAAGTTGAAATATTTTTGGTGTTGTCTTTCAACACATCAAAATTTAGAGGCATCTATCTAAACATCAATGGAAACTCTAAGATTACATCAGATAGTGAAGTATCCCATGTAATCCTTTTGAAGATTGTTGATAATCATTCCTTGTGTTATTTCTTCCTAATAAAGTCTCATAGATGGTTTTTGTGTTGAGTATTGTCTTACATAAGTTAATGAGGTATCCCAAGCCTATGAAACTAGATATCAACCTTTTTATGAACACTATCATCTCTAACATGATCCTTATTAGCCTTATAATGAGTTGTATCATCCCTACAATCAGGCTCCTCAATATCTTGATTCTCCTAGTCAACCTAGCCACTTCTCAACTTAGTCCATTTCAGGTTTCAAGAAAACTCTCTTGGGTTATGAGAGGTACATGATGGATATTAACACACAAAGGGGAAATGGACAAGAATTTTCTAGTCATCTCATTCATAATGTGATAAATGCATTAGAGCTGGTTAGGAGAGAGTGGATACCTATTGAGAGAGCAAATTGGCAAAGGCTCGCAAGTGAGATGCTAGATGTGAGTGACCTTATTTCATCCTTAGAGGATAAGATAATAAATCATGAATATTATCCTCAACAAATATATCATCCCCCATATACACTTCCCCAAGATTGATATCAGTCCTACATGATTCTTACTCATGAACCCAATCAAGCTTATCAAAGTCATCTTTTTCCCAATCAGCTGGAAGAGAGAGTTGGAAAGACAAACCTTATTTTTGAAGAAAACCTTGAGAGGTAGATTGATTTAGCCAATAATAAAATGAATCAGTCCATTTTATTAGTAAGGGAATTGAAATCTAGGCCCCCATTTACCTCTCCTATACTCACTTATTCTCAAGAAGGAACTCCTGTATTTGAAATTCCATGTTAGAGACAAGGTGGAGAATCCAAGCCTAAAGAGATCCCAAGTTTATTGGGAAATTAATCCACCCCTAAAATTTCATCACCATATCAAGAAGAGACTCATAATACTAATTCCCTAAGATGGAATAAGATAATGGAATCATGAGAAAATAAGGGGGATAAAATCCTAGATAAAGAGTGTGAAGTTGAGAAAGAGCTTGATCCTATGCAAGTCTATCCTATCCTTCCTCAAGAGACCTATTGTTTTCATATCAGCCCTATTTTATGAAGATATTTATCAACTTAAATAGAGAATTTACCAAGATATCCTATCCAAACAAATTGAGGAGTTAGAGTTGAGAATGAAATTGTTGAGTCAAGGTGTGATGAAAGGTTTAGATCCAAAAGAAGATCCTATGATTAAAAACACCCCATATAACCTTCCTCAAGAGATTACTCAAGATAAATAAGATTTAAATGAATAAATTTTAAAATGGAAGGAAGAAAACAAAGCTATTTTATCCCAAGGTCTATGTTTCCTTCCTTAAGAACTCCTAAAAGGATCCCTTACAATTCATTCTCAATCTGATATTGAGTTCTATATACTACCTCCACCAACTAGTTCATCTTGTCCTCACCCTATCACACCTTGCCATGATGTAGTTATGGTGTGGGAATATAAATTGGATTATTTGGTTGATGAGAATTTATAACTCTTGGTTGAAGAAAACATAGCTCCTTGGTAGCCTCATTGGGCTAGGTCACCTAATTGCTAGATGCCTAGTCTTGGAATCACCAAGAAGGAGAAGGAAATTTTGGATATTTCAACCCTTGAGAACCAAAATCAAATTATAATAGTTGATATGCAACCTAATATTCCTAAATATTTTCCAAATTCTAAATAAGAAATGAGTCTTTGTGTTGAGTTTTCTTGTTGTGTTGATAATGAAGAATGCCTTCCTTGTGTCAAAGAAGAAATATTGGATGAAGTCATTTTGGATTATAAAGAATAGGATGAAAGAGCTTCTATTATTATTAAAATTCATGATGATTATCAAAGATAATATAAGGACTTATGGAAGTAGTTTGTAAGCATTTGGAATGAGTTTGAGTCTCTCAAGGGGTTTACAACTTCCTTAGATCTGATTGAAAGTGATGGTAAACAAGATGACATTTTTAAAAATGTCATCGATGAGCTAAAGAAAAATTTATCTCAGCCTTTTAAGGTTAAAACAATATTATATTTTCCTAAATATTCCAAGGAACAAGAAACTTCTACTCTTGAAACCATGCCTACAAAGAAGATGTAATTTGATCATGAGATGAAGAGTGGGAAACAATATGAGGTATGTGTATAAGTACAAGAGGAATACATTTACATTGGAGACCTATTTTAATATTGTGTAATTGAATAATATCAAGTGAAGTGCCAAGAAGTAGGTCTGATCTATCAAGTATCTAATCTAAAGAGAAACATGCTTGGCACTATGATTCATCTCTTGAAGAAGGAGATTCAAAAAACTTTCTTTTTGATCCAGGAAGGGAGGTATGCTTAATTATTAGTTGTACATAGTGGTTTATTTTTTTATTTCCATAAGTTCTTTTATTTCCCTAAGTACATAGTGGTTTATTTATTTTTATTTCCCTAAGTATATAGTGGTTTATTAGTTGTACATAGTGGTGTGTGTGTCTTGTTAGTTTATCTGCTTTATTTTATGTGTGTCCTTTATTTTATGTGGATGATGTATTCAATTGGTCTTATCTTGACAAATATTGTTTTAAATTATAAAAGTCTTCTTGTTTTGTTTCAAACTTTAGATGACTCCCTGATCCCAATGGACTAATAAGGCTATTGGTCTAGTTAACATAGTAGGCATGTTACCCCTATGAATCACCAATTTGTTATCCAAAATTGACCCTACAGGTCAAATTGGGACCCATATAGGTAAAAACTTGAACCTTATATGTTTTATGGGGTCTATTATTATGTCATAAGGTGTATTATAGGTCATTTGATGTCACATTAGCCTTGGTCTTAGTCATTTTCAATATTTATGTCTTTTTGAGTCATTTTATGGGTCAAAATAGAGCATTAAGTGACTTGTATAGACTCCTTTGTAAATTTATAGGTTTGAAAGGATGATGTTGTACCCCATGTGTCTCATATACCTTAAGAAACCATTTATAACTAAAAAATACTAGTTTATTTTTAGAAAAGGGTATTTTTCTTGAAAAAGGAGAGTATTTAATGAGTTATACAAAATTTTACGAGCTCCTAAAGATGATTAAAATTGATGAGTGTCCCTTGATCTTAAAAAATCTTATTTTAGTGATAAATTTGATCATAATCTCTAAAATTTTTAGAAAATTTCTTCTATCTCCTTTCACTAGGCTTGGCAAGCAAGAATGGTCTTCAGATTTTTAGATGGTATGGCTAACAAGAGAGATTTCAATAAAAATGATCTTAAAAGTGTCTTATAAACTCATACATATTACATTATATTTTTTTTAGGATAATGGTGGATTTTGCTTTATGAACCATTCTTAAGAAGTTAGCCTATCAAATTTGCTTGCCAATCTATGCACCTGTAAGCTATGCTCTTATTTGAGATGGTCTATGTAAATAAATGAGTGGGATGGATTATATATGTATTTTAATACCATATAACATGTTACCCATACTTTTGTTTAGGTTTTGGTGTGGTTTGATGTGCCAACTAGCTCATTTTACAAAAAGGAGTGAATAAGTGAAGATCCAGTCCTTTTTTCCAATTGGTAGAGATTTATTCTATGTTATGGTTATATAATGATGTGAAGTGATGTATTATATCTCCTATATCTACATTTATAATATTAAATTCTAAATTCAACTTCAATAATCATTCTAAGAGCCAAGAGAGCAAAATAAATTCATAAAATAGTCATCTACAATAGTTGTACAACCTATCATTTCTTGAAGGAGCATAGAAATTGTGTTTGAGTGTTATATGAGGTTTGGAAGGATTTAAAATGATTTAAAACAATTTTTAAGAGTTTTGAGAATATTATATTCTAGTGGAACCTTGAGGAGACCTTGTAAGAAAACTTGTGGCACTTTGGGACAATTTCCCTAAAATTGTAGAATAAAGGTCCAGGCCCTTTTTTGAGGTTTCTCATATGAGTCAAAATTGAGTTATAAGACCTCATAATGTGTTTATGTTGAATCTCCCACAAAATAGTATCACCTTGAAAAAGGTGGACCCTATTTGAGTTAGGGAGCGTAGTCTTCAAGAGCCTTCAATATGCTAATTAGCTCACTCAAATCATTCAGTGATATCTACAACAATCCAATCTAAGTAGTTTATCATAGCCATGTGGTGGAGTTTGGTGTTTGGGAGTAATATAGATGACCTTATTTAATTGATAATCATTTTTTTTTCATTAAGTGAACATCAAAGTGAACCATTGAAGGAATATGCACCTTCTAGCACACTTCTAGTCTGTATATTGAGAAATGTCTTCCTACAACCTACAACTCAAAGATGTTTAAGGCTAAATTTTGGCAAATTATGAAAGGATAGGGTATGTTTAGTGTTTTAAAGAGATATTTAGAGAATTTATCAAAGTTCCAAAGGTTTTGATGTAGTCAAATATGATGAATTTCAAGTCAGAATTCCCCATGTCCCTAATAGGTTCCTTTAGTCATGTTAGTCCTTCAAGGTGTAATTGAAATCATGTGTTTAATATTATGGGAATAGGATGACATCAAATACCTCATGATAATTAGAGGAGAGGTAGATAAAATGGTATCAAGCCTAAAGTAGTTTCACATAGGATTTTTCAAGCTAATATCCACCTACAACTAAGGTACCCTATCTTAAGAAGTCAAAAAGTGCAAGTGCCTAGTCTGAGTAAGTTTAATATTTAGATAAGCATGAGAAACCCTATTGGGATTATAAGAAGGTATAAGTCATTAAAAAGAGTCAAGAATGGTAAGTATCCTCTCTTTGGGTCTATTTTGAAGTGACAGTTTGTACACTTTTCTTCTAACACTTTAAGTTGCTAAACGGTGGGAATGAGGAACCTAGAGGTTAAAGATTATTAATATGCCATTTTTAAGGCCATAAATCATGAATTGAAGGAGTGAGAAGAAAAAATAAATAGATAATGGCATTATAATCATCTTCTTGGGAGAATGGTACATAGAAATGCTAACAAAGTCCTATTTTAAGGGCTATTTTAGAGAGTTTGGGGTGTTTGATGACCAAATTAAAGGAGTCAAAATTTCCTTTTTAGTAAAGAGAGTCCTAAAAACCTGAGGTAGATCTAAAAAATTCATTTTTTCCTATGTGATATGGTAATACCCCTCTATTTTGTCTCATAGGCAAAGCACTCTTGAACAACAACAAGCCTATGTGAAGAGTATGAAAAGAGGAGAAGGTAAGTGGATGGGTTAAAGAATGATAGATAATTGAGGGAATATTTTTATAATTTAATGATGCATGAAAAAACAATATTAACCATTCTTAGAGGAAATAAACTCAACAAAGTGTCTTAGGATTTCAAAAATGTAGGTAGACCTACTAGGCCTTGATTAGGCCAAAGCCAAATGGAGGTTCATATTCATTTATAACCTTAAGTGAAAAATATAATGGATTTAAACATGTTCCTAGGGTTAAATTAGGTGTATTAAAGCATATATATTTTATGAAAAGCATAGGAAAGCCATTTTTTGACTCACAACACATTAGTCTTGTGTAAAATAAGGAGAAGAACCCAAGATGTCAAATTGAAGAGCTCATAACTATATGGTCTTTATGCATGGGAGTTCAAGAACATGGGAAAGGTTAAGGGGGGTCTTGAAAAAGGAATTTATGCAATTATTTTAGTCATTAATCCCTCAATATTTATGAATAATCCTTAAGAAACCAAAATGGCTTAAAACCCTCTTAAACCCTTAGTCTAGACCCAATTTTGAAAATGAAAGAGATAATGAACCATAATGGCATGCTTTACCTATAAAAATTATTAGATGTTGTATAAGACTCATTCAAGATCCCTAACATTATGATGAGTTTTACGTAATCCATATGAACATGGTATACAACTATACTTTTGGATATTTTTGTGTTTTGTAGGTTCTAGAAGGCATCTAAAGATACCAATCACATGGGAGGGAAGCTTGAGAATTAAGATAACTACCCATGTCCATTTCATGATTTAGAACAAATTCTAAGTGTTCTTATAAGGGCTCTCATCTTAGCCAGTTAGAGTTGGCATAGTGAACATGATGGTGAGAAGTGTGAAAACTTCAAGTGGAAGCCTTTTAAGGCATACCTGATGCCTCTAAGGTCATGGATGGTTTTTAAAAATTTCATCCACTCCATTGTATGGATTTTCTTGGGAAACTAAAGCCATTTTGGAAGCCAAGTGTACAAGGTGTGTGAAAGAGGAGTTTTCTTTAACTGTAAATGGTGATAACTCATTTTGGGAGGAATACTAATGATTAGGACTATAACCAATACATGGAAATGTGTACCTAGATGAGGAAGGTAATTTTTTGAGCCAAAAAAAGGAATGTCATGTCACATTACAAGAGTTTCATGCCTTATATTGACATTTGTGTTTCCTAACTTTGCATGATTAGTTTCACATTCTCTTCTTTGCACCTATAACTCCTCTCAGCATGACAAGTGTCTTTGTGACCTTTGGACTTAATTTATTCTCTTCTCTCTCTCTAAATTTCTATAAGAACTATCTATTTTGGTTATTTTAAGGATTTTATACCTAATTATGGTGAATCCATACTCATTTTCATACCATATATAAATAAAGACTATTGATTTTACCTCTTCTATGACTATTTATAGTGTGTTCACTTGAATGATTGATCTTGCTTAATGATTAATATTATTTATTTAAAATTTTTATTTCATTTTCTCACCTATTTGTATCTTTAAATATTCTTCTTTTAGGTCATGTGAAGTTTTCTATGAAGTCTCAATGTTGAGTGAGTTAGTCTATTCAATATTTCCATTCTAGGCCTCTTGTCTAGTCCTCCTAGCCTAAACATTCATCACAGCCTCTTAATGAAATATTGATGTGATAAGATTCAAATTAGATTAGTATATGCCTAGTTAGTCTCTTGTTCTCATGTGTTATATACATCTAGTTTGTATCCATAAATTGATTTAGTGTATCACTACCTTTAGGATAGTTTACTTTTTGTTTTCTCTCCCTTTTCCTTACAAATATATGTGTAGTAGTGATCTAAAAGTGGTACATCAAGGGATCTAGCCCTATATAGATATTCACCTCATTCTTAGGCTACCTACAACCTAGAGGTGTTTCAATTGTGCCACTTGGATGAGGAGAGTTGATAAATCTCCTCAAAGGGTGAAAATCCAAGTGACAACAATTACTACCTTCAATTTTAATGTTTTCCCAAGAACTTTCCTTCCTAGTTTTAGTTAAAAACCCTTCCCTTAATTATGATCTACCTCCATTTCCTAACTATTTTATCTCTGCATTATTTATTTCAACATCTTATTCCTCATCAAGACCTTTATAATATTCCATGTACCCTTTCCTTCTAAAAATTTCCACATCTTCTCTCAACAACCTCTCTTCTCTAATTTTTTTTTTGCATTTATCTAGCTATAGCACTTTCTTCTCTACTCCTAGTTCTATTCATATTTATTGTGAATAAAAATTATGTAGATGGGAGATTAGTATTATTTTAGTATAATAAAATAAATCAAAATAACACACTAAAATCCTAACACCTCTAGCTTAGGGAGAACATATTTAATAAACATACAAATCAAAGCACAATTAGAACACAAAATAAAACACTCTTTTGCCTTCCTAAGAGATCTAAATAGCTTTTTGAAGTGGTTTTCTTGGATTGTGAATCAATAAATCTTCATCAATGGAGGTTTTTTGGCTTCACCTCTCCTTGGCACCTTGGCACCTTGGCTTGGTTACTTGGCTTATGATTTTGGCATTGTAACATTACTATCATGAATATTATGGAGTAAATATTGCATAATAACTCTAAACTATCAAAGGTTTGAAGACATTTAGGCATAATAAATTTACACCAAAAGAGATTAGCTATCAATAGGTATGTCCTTGTATTTATAGTCTCCAAAAGTTAACTCTCACCTAAGGTGAGTTAAGGTTGAGTTTAAACATGGAATGGGTTTAAAATAATCCTAGGAAAGTTGATGTTAACTCCAACTGAGTTAAAAAAATTTACGTATTTATGATTTTAAATTATTAGGAATGGATCTCAAATTAGATATTTTGGGATATTTTGGAAGAGCTTAAAAACTCATAAAGGTAATGATGAAAGACTTGATATTTTGATTTTTGGAATTTCCATTTTTATATATTCATTGATTACAAATGGATAATTCAAATAATTATTTATTATTTTTTAATTATTGGATTCATTTTGATTAGTATTTTATTTCTTTTAATATTTGATCAAGTGCCCTATTTAATGGGTCTACAAGCCAAACTACTAGTTGTTAGTCACAAGGTGACTGAGGATGAATCCATGAGAGATTATTGTTGCATACAATCTAGTATCCAAAATAGGGATGACTGCACATTATTTTGAGCTTTGGTGAATGATGCATGAACAAATTTGGAATGTTTAATAATTCCTAGGTTTAATTTTCAATGTTTGGTAGTAATCAATTTGAAGTCTAGTGGGAAGCTAGTTATGGCCATAATTGGTTGTCTATAGTTTACCCCTATTTAGGAAGGCATTGTAAGTTATAGGCATAGTAATGTCTTATTAAATATTGAAAAGGTCATGTATGTTTAATTACCCAACAAGATATGGATGAGATATTGATGCCTCCTTGAGGGAGTAGTAAAAAAATAAGGTTGGTGATTAATCCCTCAAAATAAGGAAAATAATGGGACCAAAAAGTAAAGGTGAGTGGAAAAGACTAATTTAGCTAAAGGCAATTATAATCAGTGGCATAGTGAGCTATGCCAATTGGGTAGAGAAAAAAAAATGATTTTACCAAAGGTGGTTATAATAATTGGCATAACAAGGTAAAAATATAGTGAATTGCCCAAAGGCAGTTATAATCATTAGCAAAATGAAAACAATGATTTTCCTAAAGGTGATTAGAATCATTGGTAGAATGAAAGCATACCCCAGTTGGGTGGATAGAGACAATAATTTTCCCAAAAGTAGTTATAATCATTAGTTAAATGAAAATTTAACAAAAGAATGATTTTCCCAAAGGTGGCTATAATCATTGAAAGGAAAACAATGATTTGCCCATAGGTGGTTATAATCATTGGTAGGATGAAAAAATGACCCAATTAGGAAGATAAAGATAATTATTTTACTAAAGGTAGCTATAAGCATCATCACCTTGATAGATTGAAACATAATGATTTTCCCAAAGGTATTTATAATCATTGGTAGGATAGTTGGAATGAAAACATAATGATTTACCTAAAGGTAGTTATAATCATTGGTACTACAAGTGGGATAATATGTCAAATTGGAAAAGGTGGCTTACATACCGAATTCATACTCACAGAGTAGGAGTAAGCCAATACATAGGAGAAATATGAATTTGGGAAACTAGTATGGAGATGCACATCCTAAATAACAAGGATTAAAATTATTTTATGATTTAATTACTGTATATTTGGGAAATGGTTTGGATAGATTAGAAATGTTTAAGGTAACCAAAAAAAAGAACCATGACCACATTGATTATAATATTTAAAAAGATGATTTTTATTTTATCACATGATGGTAGGCATCATGATATAATGGACTATGATGATATAATGGAATATGATAATGTAGCCAAAATATGTATATGGATTGACACACAATCTAGTGAATAATAAAAATAATGCACCAATGATAAAAACCATGATGATAATGTTGACATATGAATATGGATGGACCCAAAAATAATAAATAATGAATCAAGAAATGAATGAATATATACTTAGTCAAGGCAAGACAATGAAAGCAAACAAATAACCAAGTAAAAAAACACACAAAAATCTTGAAAGTAAAAGGAACAAAAAATATCATGTCATCAACCAAGTCAATATCTATGTGTGAAGGATTAATGGAATGAGAAATAGGTGGTTTTCCTAAGTAAGGATACATGAAAAGGTAAGTTAAAACCCCTAATTTTAGTGGAATAGAATATAACCAACAATGGATTTTACATAGGATAAATGTTTTCATATTTTGAGGCTATATATCTCTCTAGGAGATGGTAAGCCAATTTTCTAATTTTTAGGATTTGTAAAAATTTTAAATGTTTTTTTGAATTTGATAAGTATATTAACTCAATATATACTTATGAGAGATGACATGGTATAAATCATAAAATAATTAGAGCATGGCTTAGGTTACTCATAAAATGGTGAGAGCATTGGAAATAGGGTGACTGAGTTAAACTCAACATGAATCAAGTGTTACCTACATAGTCCCATTAGAACCTCAAGTCACTGTAGTTAAGCCTTAGAGTGGAGGAATTTGAATAGGTATCATTAATTTCTAAAATTAGGCAAATGGAATAGTATGGCATAGGAATATCAAGGTGGGACTTCAAGGCATGATAAAGGTGTTATTCGTAATTTTCCCATAGGTAGTTATAATTAGGAAATAACAACATAGGTTAATGATACTAATTCTCCCAAAGGTAGTTATAATTAGTACCACAAAGTGAGACAATGATATGCATAAATGTGGTTGTAATAAAAAATTATTTAAATTAAACAAAATAAGTAATGAAGGATGCAATTGCTGAACCATTATCATACTAGTCCAAAGTACGACCTCTATGTAGAATACTAAATCAACTATTAAAACTTGATTTGAATCCTCTCACTAAAGGTTCCTAAAGAACCAATAGAATGGAACCAAGGTTAAAGAGGTAGGGTATGGATAGTGAAAAAAAAACTTTAGTTAATAGGAAAGGTATGGTATAATGGTTTATGGTATGTGAAAAAGAATGTGACACCATGGTAATTGGCTATAATGGTAATAGGGTTGCCCACAAGTGACAAGGTAAAAAGCAGGGTATGAAATAAATAAAAGGTGATATAAAATGGTAAAGGAAATATAAATAGTTCTAGTAAGGTAAATTTTTCTATTTTTGTTGTTAATTTAGAGATGCACATCCTAATTAGCATATGATACAACTAGAATAGTCAACAATGTAAATAACTAACCCACACCTCTTCTGAATAGTTACTCTGTCAAGAACCTACTATAGATTTAGACTCTAATAATGTTGTTTTTATCTTTTTTGGTAATTGATTTTATTTCCTTCAAACATCGAGACAAGATGTATTTGTGGCTTTGTAAAGGAAAGTGCAGCCCGTGATGGTTAATATAGATATATATTGGCTGATAGGTTTAAAATGAATAAATAGATTATAATGGAATGCATAATGGTTGGGAGACAAAGGAAGAGTGGAATTTTAAAGTACACACAATGTTTTTCATTTTATATTCAACATAACTATAGTTGTGGTAAGGCCAAAGCCTTCTGAATATGCTCTTAATAGGATAACCATATTTTTTCATTGTTAGAGCATGAGAGTAGCTACCATATGATTATATGGTAGATTAGAATTTATTTAATAATTTAATCATCAAGTAGTGAAGAACTATCATGTTTATTTATTATCACCTAAAATAGGTTTTAACCAATAAATTTTTCTTTATTTTCCCCTAACACCTTTGATAAGGTTTCACTAACGAATGTTGACATTTGATTTTGATTATCTTCTACTACCTTAAATAATGTTTCATTAGAAGATGATGAGTTTAGACTTTGATTTTCCTCTAGTGCCTCCAAAAAATTTTCACTAGGATATTTTTATTCTTCTACATGAAAGTGGTCTTGTTCTCCATGATATTTTCAACTGATATGTCTCCATGGATGCAGTTCAATAAGGTGTGATTCTATCAATCCTAATAAATACTTGTGGGGGGTGGAATGTCAATATAATGGTTAAGTTGGGTGGTGTTAATGGAGTATAAAATGGTAATGGAATGGAAAGAGGAAACATAATACTTATATAAGATACTAGGATAATTTATGTCAATTCTAAAGTATTCATCCTCAAAAATCATGAAAATATAAAAAATATATTCAAATTCATCTACAAGTCATGCATAACAAATATTGTAGCAACCACAAATGTATTCTAATTTTGAAGTTGAGTCTGACCCAAGGGACTCTAAATCTGATGTTGATATTGATGTTGATTATACTTTTGATGCTAAATATGATGTTATCTTAATAATAAAACCTAAATTTAATGTTGATTCTTCATCTGTTGTGGATACTGATACAATGATGTCTTGTTGAATGTTTGGTATTGGATAATTAATAGCCTATGATGGCATAATGGGCTCCGTAAAGACTAGTTTGTCAAAGTGAGACTCCACAAAAAGGGGGAAAAGGTCAAGAAATAACTCCATATAGATTGGATTATCAAAGGGAGGATCTTTAAAAATAATATAATGGCTAAGATAATGATTTTACTAAAGGTGGTTATAATCATTATGAAGTGACTAAGCAAAGACTAGATTGTTAGAGTGAGGCTCCTTGACAACAAGGATAGTATCAAAAGGTGATTCATCATAGGTTGACTCATCACAAATATGTGTTTTAAAAAAAACATCATAGATTGGTTAGTTTTCTTGTCCTTGGTTTATAATTATTTGTAAAATATCATTTTTGAACACATCTTGGTCTTCAAATGATTAGATTTGTTGGATTAGTACTAATTGGCTCTATTGTGGCTTGAAGACTATAATTATTTTTATAAAGTGGGGGAAGGTATAAAATTAAGGAATAATGATTTATGGTTGGATAATTATCTATTTATAAATAGGTTCATATAAGATGGGCTTAACAAAGATTGGTTTCTAGTCTAGGATGGTAACTGTGACCTGTCTAGTCATAGATACAATAATCCAAAGGATGAGGGCTTAGAATGGTAATGACATGGTGTTTTTAATCTTGGTTTCTCATTAAATACAAAGGATGAGGGCTTGCAATGGTAATGGTAGGGCATTGTAAATCTTGGTTGCTATCATGAGCCAAAGGATGAGGTCTTGGAATGGTAATGGTAGGGCATTATAAAGGGTGGTTGCTAATGCAATCCAAAATAATTTTTGAGAGTAGATACTAAGAGGGGGGGTGAATTAGTAGTTAACAATATTTATTCAATTCCTTAAACTCATTCATCATACATGAACATGAAAGCATATACATCAAAACATGAATAAGAGCATACATCATATGAACACATAATTTATGTGGTAAATCCCCTAGGGGTGAAAATCCACTCTCAAGCCTAAATAAACAATGGAATAATATATTATAATATTAATAAAATAAGACACTTTATACTAGCACTAATTGATCAAAGAACATCCACCCCTCAATTTAGTCTAGCTCTAACTAGACCTTTAGCTAGCTCTAACTAGCAAGGAGGCTACAACCCCTTAGGTGATTAAGCACCCACCCAACCACCTCTAATCTAATTTCCACCATTTATAGTATATCTTATATAATTGATGATGACCGTCTCTTTATCTAACACTTGCAATTCCCTTCATAAACCATTTGCTTAACCAAGTCACACTTTAGAATTTTAGGTCTAATGACTTACTAGATCATGAAATGATTAGTAAAACATGACTAATTATATTCAGCCTATGAAGGTCCTCAATGACCCATATTTTTTGCTTGACTGATATCTTTCCTTCACTTGAATGCACACACTCTCACACCTCCACAAATAGGCTAATTTGACCTTGTAAATATATCACTCCATCATCTAACCCATCTTGGTTAGCCAAGATAAATCACATACTTGTATCACACTTAGAAAATATCCTCATACATGTCATAAAACAATCCATAGGTCATCCATACTTCAAAACAAGATCAAGCCTGCTTTAGATCTCAATTAGGCCTAATGCATTAGCCCTTATAGGTCATTAAACGCATATGACCATATCCATGAATAATAACCCTCAAAAATGCTTCAAACACATCAAAAAATCCTCCAATAGATAATTTATCACTCCCACATGGGTCTACAACATATGAAACTCTAATTCATACCTTGAACCAAGCCTTTTAGACTACTTGCTAATAAGCTTAGAAAATAAAGTCATATAAAACTGAAGAATATAGAATATTTTATCAAAAACACACCTAAAAAACACATGTATAGGTCATAAATTAATTTATAAACACCTTAAAATACATTATCCACCATCAAAAATCTCACACAGGTACAAACCAACTCAAACAAACTGATTACTCAAACTAGTTATGCACACCAAAAACTCAATCAAAGATCTTTGACTATTCCAACAAAACTAGAGACAAAATACGAAGACCAAATTTATGTAATAAATATATGTCACTCATATAATACCACAAAGGTCTCACTCACCTCAAACTCTGATCAAAACAACTCAAACTAGCCTCTCCAAATAGGCCACTTCAGACTGCCTACAAGCTCCAAAAATTAGTCATGATGAACATGACATCTAACACTTGTGTAGACACTTCCTTGATATTCCAATGCATTAATGTGATCCTATAAAAACATTAGAACATTTACAATCACAAAATTCATATGATTCAATGTCCACTTTTCTACTGTAAACTATTCTCACTGTCATGGGTTCTAATATCTTGTCTTACACAGACCAGTCATTTTGTGAGCTCCTTCTAGCTATTTTGTAAGTGACATCAACAATTACACATAAGTTAACTAGGAGGGATTGGTATTTAAATAAGACCCTAAACCATTTTTTCCATCCCTAAACACCTGAAATCAATCCTTAAATAGGTTCTCACTCTAAATGGCTTTTGTTCATTATTTACTCCATTTCCACTCTAGCAACTAGTCAACTTAATTGACTTAGATAATTGACACAGTTAATTTTTATTGAAAAAATAACTCTATGGAATTAAATAATAAGTCATATCCTTAAATTTCCAACAACTCTTATGTGTTGACTTAGTCAACCCTACTTGTAACACTAATTTTTTTAGAAACAATCATATTTATGTACCTTTTGCTCACTACCCTAGCACACCACTACCACTTGGAGATGCCTAGAGGAGTCCTCTATACTTTCCAATAGTAAAAATTGGTCAACCAATCCATTATGGGTCCTTTATAGCAATATATCTCCAATCATTCCATTATGAGGGTTTAAAAAGGGTTTCTAACTAGTTTACATTCTTAACAAATGTTGATAAAGATTTGTCCCTCAATCTACCTAAAAAATACTTAGAAATGATTCTTAGGTCCATGTGACACCTCTTTTAAAAGGCTTAGGTCCCTATGCAAAGTATACATGAACTAGATAATGTTGAAACCTTCCTCTCAATCTCAAAATGCACCATTTGAGCCACCTCTAAAACACATGAAGACTTTTCTTAACTCTCTCTCATTATATAACCTCAAATATCATCAAAATGATTGAACAAACTTTCCTAACCATATCTCATGAAAAAACAAGCTTCATCATCCTACAAACACCCTTTTACCCTTCACAAGGCCTCATAAGCCCACCTAGGCCAACTAGGTTAATGGCCAAACTATCTTGTAGACCACTATCCATATCTTTCAAACCATACACTTAACCTCCCAACATCTTTTACATGTCAAACATGCATATTCCAAGCATAATAAGCTCTACCAAGCTAGGTTTTCTTCATGACTGTTCATAAATGACCTCATTAGCCCACCTTGCCTAATAGGCCTAAAACCACCAGACTAACTTGCCTCTTGAATATACTTGGAAACTTATACATTGAGCTCATAAATCCTTAGATATCTTCAATCCACTCATGATATATACTAGAAACAATAACCAAGATTACATAATGCATATACCTCTTACCTTATCAGATAACCTAGCAAAGTCAAACACATAAAGCATAGGATGAATTACACTCCACATGAACACCATATGAGAATAATTATCCTAATAGTATCATACCAAGAACATGTTAAATTCTCTCTCTCCAATCTCCATGATATCCACTCATGCTTCCATAGAACCAACTACTCCCACAAGCTTTCACTAGCAACCAAGACTGAGCTGAGTACTAAGATCATGCATATTAGACCAAAGAACACTCCAATAATATCCCAATAATATCCCCATCAATGAAAACACATCACTACTACCAATTTAACAATAATATCGCCATTTTTAATTAATGGAAACACGTCCTTTACTCTCTCCCCCTTTGCTAAAATGACAAAGTGGACTCATCTATAAAATTGGCTCTTCTATCTTTAATCAAGAAAATTAATAACATGACCAAGAGAACATACATTTATATCTCATCCTTTGAAATTCAAAGCACACCAATTGTTAATAATATATGACAAAGCAACCATAGTGCTTCCCCTTGGACCAAGCTCCCTTCAAGAACCAACTTAGGTCATAGCTCCAAAAGACCTATAAGATCCTTGGACCTGACCAATAGGAAAGCACACTAGCTCCCCCTTAGACCAATGCCACTTGAGAAACAAATAACTTAGATCCCCCTTTTCTAAACACTAAACTCAGACCTTTAAGTCTCCATGAGATTAGATAATAGTGAGGCATACTTCCTTCCTAGATCTTTGGACCTGTCACCAATTGCTTAGTAACATAGCTTCCCCTAAGACCTTTATCCACTTTAAAGGCTACCCATTAGTCTATACAAACCATTAATAACTATAGGACCTAAAATAATAGCTACCATCACTTCAAATAACAATATGAGCACCATAGCACTATGTAATCTCTCATACCTTTGCACTCAATGCACTCTGTAGAACACCAAGGGAACTCCAAGTATAGAAACAAAACTAAATCATGCTTATAATAAAACAAACTAATCAATTATAACCAAAAAATCCAACCTTCTTTGTAAATATATCATAAAATTGCTCAATTTCTCCACTAGGCCTACTTAGACCCCTTATAGCCTTATCTAGCCACTACAAACCTCATAAATTTCTATCTTAATCACTCTAAACCATGAAATTCCATATTTTAAGACCCCTACCATTCCCCCATAGACATGCTAATAATTATCTTCCAACTCATCCTCCTTAGTATACTTCCTTCTTTAGCCTTACTGGCCAATTAGGCCTCCTAAAAGACCAAAAAATGAATAACATGAAATATGCTTACCTTCATACCACTATAAAAGTTATTTTATCTACCCATTTTTCCCTTTCAACTTATTTTAAGCTTCCATCCTCCAACTCCAAATATAGGCCACTTTTTCAATCATGCCTTAAATGACTAGCCATTTAATATAAACCTTGGTCAAAGGTCAACCTCCAGTAAACATAGACACCTAAGATAGATACCACACCTAGAGACCATCAAAACACACTACCATGACAAATTACAAGCCTACACACATTTGGGAACCATGACTTGCTTTAAGCCACCAAATGCATGCTCTTGAAAAGAAAAGCCTGTGGTCACTCAAAAACTTCCATATAGTAAAATTAAATTGTCCAAAATGTGAAACCATTTATATCATGTATAATAAACATATGTAGACCTTATTGATCATAAAAAACTTCATGACATTCATCCAATCTCATGGACATTCCTGAGAACCACCAATCTGAACTTGTAAAGCCATTACACACAACTATCACCATGACCAATAGATCAAAAACATACTTGAGTGCCTCTTAATCATCATAAATCCTTATATCCTAATTAGGCATGCCAAAAATAACTTGAATCAACATTCTCCAATATTTTATCTATCTTAAATCGCCAAAAGAGCACCTTGGGCACCTTCTAGGCAGTCATCACTGCCACAAATGGTCAACTCACACTTTTGACCATATAACACATGTTTGAACTCATCAAGGACTCAGATCACCTAGGAATGATTCATGAATATATTTATCATGACTTGATAAAAATATCCTCATCCATATCCTTTAGATCACTACTCAACCAAGGCATAAAAAATTGATCAAAAATGCACTTTAGGACTAGGAGACCTAAACATACTTTTTGAACAATCATCCTTACTTTTTTCCTCTTCATTGACCTATAGGATCAATTAGACCTCCTTAAGTAAACTTGAACATCTGAGATAATCAAGAACAAATACCATATGATCAGCCATCTATCCTTCAGACACCATAAGCTATTATGGCTAAGAACTCTTCAAAGCATTTCATGAAAACACACAATCATAATTTTTTTTCTATACACCTGCTATCTATCAAACATTTGATAAGCAATATTTCCTTCAAAACACTCAACACAAGATACCACAATGATAAAACTCATACCATATTACTTTAAGGTCATAAAAAACCTCTTAGTCGATTGATCTCTTCATGAAAGCCCTTCAAATTGACTCAAAGAATCAACCTTATCCTCACAGTTAAGACCCTACTATAAGAACTTAGAATTCTGACAACAAAATAAAAAACAACTATCAACCTCAAATTATTCAAGATATCATCATAATCCTCTTGACCTTATGAGGTCACCTTGAAAATAAAGAAATAAGATATTCACCATAAAACCTTAGAGACCACTTTCAACAATCTCCTTCAATCTCATAAGCAACATTGGTCTTGAAGGCCAATCAAAAACTCAGTCCCTTGACTATACAAGCCAACTTGAGCACCCTAAAACACTCCACCTTTATATTTTTTTCCTCTCACAATTGATGATGCTCTCTTTGATCTCTATCTCTCTCAAATTAGCCTCTTCATGCAAACAAGCTATCTCTTCAATCAATCACATCTACTTTTCATCTTCCTTTCTTATTAGGACTTCAACCATAACAAACTAGGTATTCATACTTCTAATCACATTAATAACATATCATTGACATGTCATGCTACTATACTCTACTTAATTATTCTTTCAACCCTCGATAATTCCTTATATCTTTCTCTTGCTTGCAAACTAGGTCACTATTTGCTCTCTTTCATATGAGCACCTTAGACAGTCAATAGATGAACCCAAGGCATGAATTTATAGCCATTCTTTCTTCTCTACCCTACCCTTCAATATAATTTTATCTTCAATATATATGACCTTACTCAAAAAGCTTCATTAGATCTCATACCCTTATTAAGTTTCATGGAGACCTAATACAAATAGGATTATCTTTCAATATGACTTCAAGGTTTTTTTATTCTAACAACCTAGGTCTAATTTTTTATTAGATTCAGCATAATTATTCTTCATTGTAATATGCATTCTTTATCAAACCTTCATTCTTGAAGAACCATTTGTAATAGTAAAAAAATTATCTTGGGTTGAGCAAAGAACAATCCAACTCTTGATATCCATCTTCATCTTAGAGTAACCTTCAAAATTCATTAATCTTGCTATCACAACTTAGAAAACATGAATAATCATGACAACAAATCTATCAACTCTACCAATAAGCTAACTAGGTAGACACCATCAACCAAGCTACTCACAAGATCACATTCCAAGTTGACTAAGTTTTAAGAAGTACTAGCACTGATACCAATTGTTGAGAGTAGCTACTGAGAGGGGTGGGGTGAATTAGTAGTTAACAATTCTTATTCAATTCCTTAAACTCATTCATCATACATGCACATGAAAGATTATACATTCTCTCACGTGAACACATTATTTATGTGGGAAACCATCTAGGGGGAGAAACCCACTCTCAAGAAATAAAATCAATGGACTAATTTTCTATAAGATGAATCAAACAAGAGACTTTAGACTAATACCAATTGATCAAGGAGCATCTACCCCTCAATTTAGTCCAACTCTAACTAGACCTTTAGCTAAATATAACTAGAAAATAGGATAAAATAGCCTAGGTGATTAAGTACCCACTCAACCACCTCTGATCTGATGTCCACCATTGCTCTGATGTCTTCTACACTTGATGATGACCTTATCTTTCTCTAATACTTGCAATCCCCTTCACAAACTATTCACTTAACCAAGTCACACTTTAGACTATTAGGTCTAATGAATTACTAACTCATGAACTAATCAGTCAAAAATGACTAATTATCTTCACCATCTAAAGGTACTCAATGATCCATCTCTACTCTTTGATTGAGCTCTTTCCTTTTCTTGAATGCACACACTCTCACACTTCCACAAATAGGTTAATTTGACCTTGTATATATATATCACTCCATCATCTAAACCATCTTGGTCAACTAAGATAATTCAGATACTTGTATTAACATTATAAAATATCTTGGTACATGTCATAAATCTAACTCAAACACTCCATAGGTCATCCATACATAAAAACAAGCTCAATCCTCCTTTAGATCTCAATTAGGCCTAATGCATTAGCCCTTATAGGTCATTCACCACATATGACCATCTCCATGAATAATAGACTTTAGAAATTATTAAAACACATCAAAAATACATCTAGTAGATCATTTATCACCCACACATTTGTCTACAACATATGTAACTCTAATTCATACCTTTAATCAAGCCTTTTAGACTACTCACTAATAGGCCTATAAACCCAGAAAACATGGTCATATAAAACTAAAGAATACAAAATATTTTATCAAATAAACACCTAAAAAACACATTTATATGTCCTTCATGACTTTAAAAACACCTTAAAATCCATTATTAGTTATCAAATAGCTCACATAGGTCTAAACCAACTCAAACAAACTGATTACTCAAACAAGTTATACACACCAAAAACTCAGTCACAGATCTTTGAATATTACAACCAAGCTAGAGATAAAATATGAAGACAAAATCCATTTAATAAATCTATGACACTAATATAATATCACCAAGGTCTCACTCACCTCAAAATCTACTCAGAATAGCTCAAACTAGCCTCTCTAAATAGACCACTTCAGACTACCTACAAGTTCTAAAAACCAGTCATGATGAACATGACATCTAACACTTATGAAAACATTTATTTTATATTAAAATTAATTAATGTGATACTATTAAAACCTTATAACATTTAAAATCACAAAATTCTTATGATTCAATGGATACTTTACTACTACAAACCATTCTCACTATCATGGGTTCTAATATCTTATCTTACACAGACTAGTCATTTTGTGAGCTCCTTATAGCTATTTTATAAGTACCATCAACACTTAAACATAAGTTAAATAGGAGGGATAGGTATTTAAATAAGACCCCAAACCATTTTTTCCATCCCTAAATACTTGAAATCAATCCTTAAATAGGTTCTCACTATGACTGGCTTTTGTTCACTATTTTCTCCATTTCCACTCTAGAAACTAGTCAACTTAATTGACTTAGATAATTGACAAAATGAATATTTCTTACCAAAAAAACTCTATGTACTTCAATAATAATTCTTGACCTTTAATCTCCAATAACTCTTGTGTGTTGACTAAGTCAACCCTACTTGTAGTACTAAAATATTTAGAAACAAACATATTTGTGTACCTTATACTCACTACCTTGACACACCACTACCACCTGGAGATTCATAGAGGGGTCATATATACCTTCCAATAGTAAAAATTGGTCAACCAATCCATGTTGGGTCCTTTATATAAATATCTCTCCAATCACTCCATTATGAGGGTTTATAAAGGGCTTCTAACTACTTTACATTCTTAACGAATATTCATAAATATATATCCCTCAATCTACTAAAAAATACTTGTAAAATATTTTTAGGTATATGTGCCACCTCTCCCAAAAGGCTCAAGTATGAACACAAATTATACATGAACTAGTTAACCTTTAAACTTTCCTCTCGAGCTAAAAATGCACCATTTGAGCCACCTCTGAAACACATGAAGACTTTTCTTGACTTTCTATCTCCTTATCTAACCTAATATCTCATCAAAATTATTTAAAAAACTTTCCTAATCATCTCTCATGAAACAACAAGCTTCATAATCTTACAAACACCCTTTGACCCTTCACAAGTCCATCTAGTCCAACTAGGACAATGACCAAACTATCTTACAGACCACTAACCTCCTCTTGAAAACCATGCACCTAACCTCTTATCATCCTATACATGTACAAAATGCATATGCCAAGCATATTAAGATCTACCAAGTTGGATCTTCTTCATGACTATTCAAAAGGACCTCATTAGCCCACCTTGCCTAATAGGCCTAAAACCATCAGACCAACATTCCTCTTGAAGATACTTGGAAACTTATCCACTAAGCTCATAATACCTTAAATATATTTAATCCACTCATTTAAAATACTATAACTAACAACCAAGAATAAATAATGCATATATATCTCTTACCTTATCATGCAACCTAGTAAAGTCAAACACATAAAACATAGGATGACTTACACTCCACATGAAGACCATATGCGAAGAATTCTCCTACTATGATCATACTAATAACATGTCAAATTATCTCTCTCTAAGATCTATGTTATCCACTCATGCTTCCATAGAACCAACCACTCCCATAAGATTTCACTAGTAACCAAGACTAAGTTAAGCACTAAGATCATGCATATTAGACCAAGAGAACTCTCATGCCACTTTTTCATCACCAATTTCACTTAACATCAGTGAAAACACATCACTACCACCAATATCCCAACATGAGGTCCTAAAATGGTATTGGTAGGGTGTTTCATCTTGGTTGATAATACAAGCCAAAGGATAAGGCTTTGATATAATAATGGTAGGGTGTTGTGAAGCTTGGTCTCTATCATAATCCAAAGGATGAGGACCTCATATAGTAATGGTAGTGTGTTTTGAAGCATAGTTTTTGTCACAAACTGAAGGAGGGTTAATGGTATAGGTAGGGGAGTGGGTACTATTACCATTAAAGGGAGAACTTGGTACATTAATTAGCCTAAATATGGTATCACTAAATAATATGCTTGAAGATCTTAGCTTGTTTCTCTAGATTGAGTATTGTAAGGAGGATAAGGATCCATTTCAAAAACTACATCATCATTGTAGGGTCTTGAACAAAATCATCTTGTGTGACCACATTATCATAACCTAGATTGTACATGGCTCCACTACAAGTGTAATGAGACATATCCAAATCAATAACAAGCATTCCATGAAGAAGGCCTAGAGTTATAATAACTCTAAAAAACAAGGTCTAAAATTACAAATGGTCTAAACTTGGTCTAAAAGTGGAGTTGTATCTCTAAAAAGATCAATGATATACTTGGTATAAAATATTCGAATGTTAAATGTCAAATGTCAAATTTCTTACACAAAAGGGTCAAGTTGATGAATAAAAATGAAAATGAAAAACTTAGGTAAAAAGTGTTTCAAACAAGTCTAATCTATGTCTAAATAAGCAAAGGTTGTTAGGTATTTTGAAAAACAAGGCCCAAAATCCAGGCTCAAAACAAGAATTACTAGGTCTTTTGGTAAGAAGGCATAAAAGCTAGACTTTAAACAAAATAAGTTCTAAAACGAAAGAGATTTAATCTAAAAAATTTGAAACACTATGACATAAACTAGGCATTCAAATTTAAACACACACATGATCATTTGTCAAAAGATATGGAACATTGGGCACATGGAAGATATACCACTTCCCCAAATTTAAGCATAAAATAGTCTTTAAAATGATCAAGGAGCCAGTCTAAATTGCAAAAGCCAAAAGTGAAAGGTAAATTTTTAGGCCAAAATTATGTGAGGCATAGGCAAAAACCAATCAATGTTTAGATCTAAACTTGTCAAGGCTAAATTTGAACTTGATTTATAAGACTAGGTTTCTTTAAAATAAACAATAAGATAAACAAGAATGAATGGCTTGATGGTAGTAGGCATAGACCAAAATAGGTAGCATAACCATGCATTTGAAACAAAAAAGGTATAACAAAGGTTTAAAAATTGGTTTCAAAAAAGACAAGAGATGGGAACAAATATGATAGCATAATGATGTGTTTTCAAAGAAATTACATCGTAAAAGGTTTAGACTATAATATCCAAATCAAATTTTTGAGATGAAATGGACAACATAACAATGTTGCATTTAAACAAGTAATACATAAAAAAAATCTTAACAAATAACCAAGGCAAAGTGTGGTGTTAAGAAATATGGCATAACACTTCTTGAAAAAAAGGAGTGATGTGAAAATAGGACTCATTTTAGATGTATTAAGATAAACAAATAGTTTAAACTCAATACCATGCTATTAAAAAGGAAATAATGACAAAAACTCCTAAGTGTAATATTATAAATATTAAAACTAACAAGGTTGCATCATACTATTAAATTTCATATATATACTTTCTCTTGAGAGTATTTTAATTTGTTAATCCAAAAATTAAAATCAAATGAAAAGTAGGGGTTTTAGGCCTATTTTCCCTCAAGAATTTGTATGACAACATATAATTTTGGGCCACTCAACCGACATCAATATTATGTCCATGGCATGTGGGGTTGTCTAAACTATCAATTTTCATTCATTTATAAATGATACCATATGTGTGGAAAATACTAGGGCACAATCATGTCATTTGAATCCATGTCAACTAACTTGTTGTGAAAAAGTCTTATCCTTTTCACAACCACTACATCTATTAATTGCTTAGTGTAGTATGATGTCTTATTTGCCCCTATGTTATGAGGCTAAGTAACACTAACATCGCTTATTTTAAACACTCAAAACAAGCATCCTAGTGGGTCACCTTCAATTTATGTACCCCACCATGGAGTGGGGTTGAATGATGCTGAGAGATGAATTCTTGGGTTAACACTTCCCTATATAACTCATGGGGAGGTGATGAACTCCCACCCAAAATCCAAAATACATGAAAATAAATAAATTGGAAGTAATTTAGGGTTGGTTTTAGGTCACCCAAATCATACAAATTTGGGGAGGGCCTTAGCAACTTTCCTTCCATGCTTTTGGATCAAAGTAACAAATTCAAAGAGTGAGCATTTTTTATCACCCAAGTTCCCTAAATGGGATGGGGGGAGATCATACATGCAATAGTCATCTTTCTAAACAAACACTCAAATAACAAACATACAAATGAAAACTCTTATGAGTATTTAACTAATGTAAGAGTTCATTTTTATATCATAAAAATGAAATATGTCATGAATTTTATCCCCTTGGCTTTGTTGTTGATAATTGATAAAAAATTCAAAAGCAACTAAGAGATGAAAATAACTAAGTGAATTTTAAGCATAAAATATAATGTGTGTAAGATTTAACCATGCTTAAAATTTTCTCTTTCCACTACAAGACCTATAAATTTTTATAGGGTTTGCTTGATTATAATCCCAAAATCAAGTGAGAAAATGACATTTTAAATTTAGCTCTCAAGTTTCTGATTTCTTGTCTTAGAGATCAATCATCATCGATACATAAATATCGATGTCAATTATAGAAATTGACATTTTTTAAGGTATATAATCTATGTTTCATATAAAACACATTAAAAAAAATTTTTTTTGATAGAAAAATGATTAATAAATGACATTAAAATGTAAACATCTCATGGATTCTATAAGAAATGTGTTATACAAACAACATGTAGATCATCAAACACAAAATGAAGGAAAAATCAAGTAAAAACCATTATTAGCTATGTTCCCTACATTTTTATATTTTTACACAAAGATCATGGTCTATTCCTATAATCTATGTCAATCTAAAAAATTGGCATCGATCCTGATAAACTAGAACTTGCTTAAAAAATGTGAAAAATAAAGCTAAAACTTGAAACTTAAATATTTATATATGCTTGTTAGAAAAACTAAAACTAGCATATCAATCTCATTGGCCATAAAAGATACTTGGTTCCACTGGGTGTACCATCATGTGAACATAGATCACATAAAGGTGAGTTTATTCTTGTGTTAGTCCAATAAAACAAATCAAAATAACACACTAAAATCCTAACACCTCTAGCCTTAACACTAGGGAGAGCATATGTAATAAACATATAAATTAAAGCACAACTATAACATAAAATAAAACACTCTTTTACCTTCCTTGGATCTCCAAATGGCTTGTTAAATTGGCTTTCTCTATTTGTGCATCAATAAATCTACATCAATAGAGCTTTGTTGGCCTCACCTTTGCTTGGCACCTTGGCTTGGTTTCTTGGCTTATGATTTTGACATGATAACATTACTTGCATGAAGCTTATAGAGTAAATCTTGAATAATAAATCTACACTGTAAAAATATTTGAATACATTTAGGAATAATAACTTTACACCAAAATATCTTAGGTATCAATAGGTATGGCCTTATATTTATATCCTCCAAAAGTTAACTCTCACCCAAGGTGAGTTAAGGTTGAGTTTAAACATGGAATTGGTTAAAACTAATCCTATGTGAGTTGAAGCTAACTCTAGTTGAGTTAAAAGTTTTCATTTAGTTATGCTTTTTAATTACTAGGCAAGGCTTTCAAATTATATATTTTGTAAGATCTTGACAACTCATAAAGGCAATGATGAAAAGGCTTGATATTTTTATTTTTAAAATTTCCATTTTTAGATATCCATTAATTACAAATGGATAATACAAATAAGTATTTAATCATGTTTAATTATTTGATTCATTTTAATTAGTATTTTATATCTTTTAAGATTTTCTCAAGTTCCTTGTTTAATAGGTCCATAGGCCAAATTGTTAGTTTTTAGGTCACAAGGTGACTAAGGATGAATCTATGAGAGGTTATTATTGTGTACAATCTAGTATCCCAAACAGGGATGCCTAAAAATGATTCTAAGCTTTGATGAATGATGCATAAATTTTTTTGGTACATTTAATGATTCTTAAGATTAATTTTCAATGTTTGATAGAAATCAATTTGAAGTCTGGTCAGAAGCCAGTTGTGGCCATAATTGGTAGTCTACAATTACTTTTGGTTCTTTGGTCTTATTCCTCAATATTTTTTATTATATTTCACTTTATAATCCTAAAATTTTATTCTCACTCTAAGTCTTTTCACCTTCCATTTTATAGGATCAAGTTTGATTTCCTTTTACTTAGCTCTTTATCATTCACTTCTTCTTACATGTACCCCTATGGTGCCTGAAGTTAATACTCCATGTTGGCTAGAGTAGGCACTATGGCCTTTTACATAACCAACATCTTTATCAATAAAGGTAATCACTACAAAAATTTCATTTTGATTCCTTAGAAAAATTGATATTATGCAATCTCAAATGCTATGCATCCTTGTACTTCAAACTCATTAATATAGCCATCTATTATAGTCTTCATCTAATAATCTACTACTTAAGTTCAATCAGTGTCTAGGTTGTACAATATTTAAAACTATTCCTTGGTCCAAACTATAATTTTTATTCTCCTTAGACTAAATTAATATTATTTTAATCTATCTTTCCATGCAACTAACAATCCAGGTAACTCATACCAAAAATTTTCATAAATTTTGCCATATGTGTGCTCTTGGATAATTCCCTCTATAGTTTTTATGACTCTCTATGCTTCTTCTTCTTCTAAAAAATTATGGATTCTCTTATCTAAACATATTTTTATGTCTATTTTCCATGAAAACCATCTCATAAAATTTCATCCAAATAGGTTCCATGCTCACCACACCATTGCTAGTAGGGGTTATTGGAAGTACTCTACAACATGCTAATTAAAATGATAACTTATGCAGTGGAGAGTAAAAAAAGGCATATAACAAACTAAAACATTACATACCATCTATGATATATAAATATACATCTAAAGATCAATAATAACTCAAATGCTACAAAATATTGAACATAATCAACATAGCATTCGATAACAGATTAAAGTAAAATAGAGTACTCACTATTTATTAACCATATATAAATGAGGATTAGGAAAAACCATAATAGAATGATTAAATTAAACTCTATCAATACATCAAAACCATATTCTATTACAAAAAAGTTCTATATATAGTCTTTTATAATAAGTTATCTCCTTACATTCTAGCCTTGGAGGTACAAAAGGAAAGACTCCTCACATTCTTCTATTATTCGATTAGGATTACAAGGTTGAATACACACAAAAGTTATACAAGAGATAAAATAATATACTTTTCACATGTGTCCTTATATTATAATTTATGTTTTTACCATGATCTATTCTTCATCTAATAGATATGCTAAAAAATCCTTAGTCCAATGACCAATAATTTTTGTAAACTCACAATATGGCTCATTTACCTATTGTGTAGGTGGAGAGTCATGTTTGGAATTGGCTAAGACTTCATCAAAGAATATAATATTAAGTTCATGAATTGTGATATAGAAATGTATGTAGGAGACTAACCTGTAGGTTAAAATAATGTGTCTTACATCTCAGGAGGAAGGACACTTGAAGGATCATAAAATATAGCAAACTAATATGGTCTTGTCATGGAATGAACAAGGAGTATACTCCTAAGAGGCTCAATCATGACTATATTAGTACATGATAAAGTTACTAATTGATCCATATCAAACCTATGAACATAAATCAAATAATAAATAATTTCAGGTGTAGTAGGAAGAAAAGAAACAACATCAATTAAATGAATTCTTTGTGAATGTAAAGTAGACTCATAAGAAAGTTGTAATGAAGATTAATAGTGAAGGATTTTTACATTCTTAGATTTGGAGTATCCATCTAATAAAGGGTCATATATAGTGTATCCATAATCATAATTAGGTGTGTGAATATAAATTTGTAATGGCATTGACCACTTCATCGATTGAGGAAGAGTGGAGAGCTGATTGTTTAGGCATGACAATTCAATTGGTAAATTCATCAATTGACTTCTTGTGAGAATTAGGTCACCAAGAAGGGGGTAAATAAGTGATAATTATAGGAGGGACGTCTAATATTTTTATCTTAAGACTAGTATCATCATGTTCACCATCATAAAAATATAATAGGTTAGGTGGTATGTTACCTAGAAGCTTGGGGTGTCCATTATAACCTCAAATATAATTAATAGGATAATTGAAACATTGAGATTCATAAAATAGGATGATAGGCAAGGGTTAAGGGTAGGTATTTTAAAAACACCATGTTATTTGAATTTTTCAAAATTATAAGGATTAATATCACATTTAATCTTGTATATAGCACCATTTTTGGGAAATACAACACACTAACATGCATAAGAGGTGATGGCTTTCATGTGATACATCTAGGGTCAATTGAGTAAAATGTTATAGAATAGTGTAAAGTTGAAAATCATGACCTTAAATATAACTATGATGGGAGGGTCAATGATAGGGAGATAAACACAAATAAGAGGAGGAATTTATCATTTATCATATCCTTAGAATGTGATTGGGTAGATTTAAGATTACATTCAGATTATCCAAGGATTTTGATAAGGTCAAGGGAGGTGACACAAGTACCTAACCTTTAATTAATCAAGGCATGATTGACTTAAATTTCACCAACTTAGACACTAAATAATAGAGGAGGGTCATCCAAAATAAGTAACATTTCATCAGGGATCATGAAAACAAAATGCAATTTAAGTGAGATAGAGGCATCCAAAGTTTCATCAACTTTAATGGACATTTCTTCAAACTGCTAAAGGATACTACCCTTAGACCTGAGGAAAGTAGCTTCTTCACCCATAAGTAGGGGTTTATGGATTTTCATTTCAAATAAAATTTTCATCAATTTATTATAGTGATGAGGGGAAGTTCTCATGATTTTAAGGAATGGAATTTGAGAGGGGAGTTAAGAAAGTTCTATAATAGGTCCCACTCATCATATCCTAAGGGAGATGAATAATATTGAGATAAAGGTACATAATTTTAAATAAAATAAAATGGGGAGGGGTTTAATTTAACTTAATATGAGTATAAAAATAAATATGTGTGTGTATCTTGGTTGATGTAGTTTGATTAGGAGGAACAAACTCATCAAACTAGTTGACGTAGTTTGTTGCATAGGAAACTAGAAACTTCCTACATTGAGTTGGTTAATGTAGTAGTTTGAGAGGAAATAAAAATATAATACTAAATAAAGCTAGTTAATTTAGTATCTATAGGATTGAGAATAATAACAAGCTACCTCAACCTGGCTGACATAGTTATATATGGTATTGGAAGAGGTGACTATTCTTTCAAGCTGGTCAATATAATAGTTAGAGAGGGGTCAAACCTAAAAAACTATATCAAGTTGGATGATATAGTGAAATAATGTCTTATTAAAGGTATATAAGTGGCATATAAAATTATAATGGATGGTAGTAAATGTGTTTATATATAATTAGTCAATGTAGTGATATGAGTTGAGCTAGAAGTGATTTTCATATACTCAACATCTAAAAAATGACATGGGTATGTATCTTGAACATTTCTATTAGTGGGAAAATTAATATAAGAAGAATATGGATAAATATCAATGTAATACATAATATTCATGTGAATAAAATGCACTAAATTATGCACTCAACTCCTTGAGGTCTGGCTAAGGTAGCTAATGTAATGGATAGCCTAGGGATTTGGTTGGTAATTTAGTGGAATAGGATTTGGGATAGGCGATAATAATGGATTCTTGTGATGAATCCAAAATAACTTATCAATGTCTCAATTCTCATTAAGATCATCAAGATAGGCCAAAATAGAGTTAAAATGTCCTTCAATATTTGATATCATCAAAATGTGAAGCTTTTGGTTGGTACTAGGACTACAAAGATTGGGGGAGATAAGGTTGCATGACTTATGGAAATAGATCTACTCTACTAGGTTAACTCTACTTAGTCAATGTCATATACTGAGTTTGAATGATATAATATGAGGATAATAAGGAAATGTGGATAAGAGGATATGATTTGATGATGTGTTGACATCCTTTGTTTCATGGGGGAATAATGACAAGTGGGTTTGGGATACGTTCTTGTTCTTCAAAGGAAACTAAGGAATCTACAGTGAGATGAGGAATGATATTTGATTAGAATAACTCACATATTAACTCAATATTAATTTTGGATTGTGTGACAATGGTGGGACTAGGTGATCTAACTCTAGGTAATAGACTATGCCAGAGAAGATTTGGTATCTCAGTAAGGGTCATCCAAAATAGGCTAGGTAGAAGCTAAGGAAAGGCATATGAGATTATTTAGGTAATGTATTTTAATGTGTGGTTGTATGAATAGACAAATATTTGTGTATGATGATTGTATTAATGGATAAGGCTTGGATGGAATGTGTTTACTTTCATGTGTTGGCAAGGCTTTTTGACATTGCTTTAATTTATTTTTATTATTTTTGGCTTTGCTTGGTTCTATGCAAATAAATGTTTTGATTAGTGAAAATTAAATGCTGAAAGTAAAAGAATGAAAATTTTGAAATTAAGTAAAATCAAAACTCTTTTTTTAATACTTTTCCAATTTTTATTGCATGCAAGGAGAGAGAGAAAGAAACTATACTATTATGCAGAATGTAGAATTTTCCTAGCTTTTATTTATATACAATCTAGATGACTATGTTTTTGTTTTTTTGTATGATTGGAATAAATGTGTAAAATTAATATAAATATATAATCAATGTTTTAATAAATATTATATAAACTAGAAAGAAAACAACACTTTCTTTTGGTTTTCTTTGTTCATAAACAAACTAAAATAGCTTTTCAACTTCCCTAGTTTACTAAGAACAAGTTTTTATGAATGAATTAATATAATAGAAACAAGATATGTAAGTTATGATTATATATTTTATAATATTTAAATGAAAATACTTTTAAATATCTAAAAAAAATAAAATTAGTGATAACTACCCTTATTTATGCACCTATGTTTGTCTATGTTTTTGTGATTGCTTAGATGACTGCTTGGAGTGTAAGAGACTTTTTAAGATCTTGAAAAATAAAAGTTGTCTTATATGAAAGTAACTTGAAGATTGGCTGAGATATTTTCATAAATTATTGATGAGATGTATTACTGACTGAAATAAAATGAATCTACTAAAATGCAAACACAAATCAAAGCTAACTATCTATTTTTATAACAAAGACAAATGAAAATAAATAGATTTATTTCACTACCAATTTTTATCTTTTTTTATTATGGAAAATAATATATCACAAAAACAAGATAAATTAAAATCTAATTTAATAAAGAAAAAAAATATTGGAAATCAAGAGAACTCCAACTTGATTCTAGCATAAATCAGCTAAAATGCATATGATGTGTTGATAGAAGAATCTTCAATATGATAGGTCTGTTTGTTATTATATAAATTATAGAAAATCTCTAGTTAGAGGATTCACAAAATTTGAAATGAAGGGGAAAAGAGGATACACAACCATAAATGAAGGGTTTTTGAATTCAGGCTAGTAATGTCTTGGATTGCAAAGTCTAAGTTATTTGCACCAAGAGCACTTCTTCACTTGTAGTTATGTAGTCGACTTGAAAATAAAGAGACTTTATCTCTAGGAAATTATATCAAGGTTTTTGATACACAATCTTCATAATAAGAACTTATAATGGCAATTTTTAGATATGAAATTAAGCAAAAATTGGCCTTCTTGTAGGAAATGCTAGGAGCTTACATATAAGAGTTAAACTAAGTATTATAGAGGATAAAAATATAAGATGGAGTGAGATAGGATTGATTAGAGGTGAACACAAGGTGATTAAAATAATAAATGTGACACTCTTCATGTAAAATGTGTCAAAAATAAAATCACAAGAGTTACATTTGGAAGACATTACATTATGATATAACCACTACTTTATATAAGGGTGGTTATGTAACTGCCATTTAAGGTGATATAAGCATCTATTACAATTAAAAAACTACCACGGTTTTCATTCAAAATTTCCACTTATGTTTAAAACCACCACTTAAATTACAAAACCATCATGGTATTTATTTAATATAAAGGGAGGTTTTATAACTTGGGGTGATAGTTTTGTTATCAAGAGCAGTAGTTCCTAATTCATATCCAATTTTTAAAACAAGGTGAAAGAAGTCATCAAAGTCAAAATCAAGTGGGATAAGAGGGGTCAAGCGGGGAACAAGAAGGTAAAGGAAGGGGAAAATATAGAGAGTTCCCTATGTATAATACAATAAGAGGTCATTACATCGTCAAGTGTTTTTTATTTGAAGTTTCACACCATGTAAATTTTTGGTGAATATAAATACTACAGGCCTCATGTTGTTCATGTTTACTAAGTTTTCATCATTGGTATAAGAGTGAGGGTTAATCAAATATTTAATAAAAATAGAGGTATGAGGTTGATTCATAGTATTTTAATGGTTTGAAAGTGGATATTTATACATGGCAAGGTGAACATTAGACTAATTGAGAGCATCATGCTTAAATTTAGAATCATGGGCTTAAAATATCTTGTCATAGGCTTGTTGGCATTTACATATCATAGTTTAAATTTGAGATAAAAATTCCTAATTTACCTACAAGTTTCATGGGAATGTACCAAACTTGTGTGATACTAACGTAACTTTTAAGGATCATACTAATGTTTGGTAGGGCACGAAGGATCAAGTTGTCTAGATAAAGGTTTAGGAAAATGTTTTTGAATTTTAGCTAGGGAAAGAGGCTTATGAATAGTAACATTATTCACATACTCTAATTAAGATGGATGAGGCTAGAAAGGCTTCATGTAAAAGGTTGGTAAAGATTTGATTCATTGAAGCCACTAGGAAGATCAATATAGATGGTGTGCATAGAACTATAAATGTCTATAACACCATCATTGGTAGCATGTTTATTTTTACACTTATGATTTAAATTTTTAGGTTTATAGAATTTTAGCCCTGTAGACACCTAAAACTAGCCATAACTAGATTTTACCTATTCTTTAGATTGATTCCTACTAACCATTGCAAATTAAGTCTAAGAATCACTGAATATCCCAAATTTTCTTATGTATTATTCATCAAAACTTAAAATCATGTGTAGGCATCCTTAATTGGGTTATTCTATCTTATGGAATAATAACCTCTCTTGAATTTGCTCCTAATAACCTTTTAGAATCACAACTATTAATTTAGCCTATGGACCTATTAAATGGGGCACTTGCACACTTGATTAAATCTTAAAATAGCTAAAAGCATAATAAAAATCAATTAACAAGATAAATAAATAAAATTATAGTTGAATTATCCATTTGTAATTAATTAATATCTAAAAAATAAAATTCAAAATATCCTATCCTTTCATCATTGCCTTTATGAGTTATCAAGCTCTTTGAAAATATCCTAAAATATCTAATTTTGAGAGCCATGCCTAGTAATAGAAAATCATAATTACTTGACAACTATTAACTCAACTAGAGTTAGTTTTAACTCACATATGTTTATTTTGAACCCATTCCAAGCATAAAATCAACCTTGACTCACCTTAGGTGAGAGTTAATTCCTAAGGCTATAAATACAAGGCCATACCTCTTCATTTCTAAGCTTGCATATTGCATAGTTATTATACAATATTTGCCCTATGAAACTCATGCTAGTAGTGTTATAATTACAAAATCTTAAGATAAGTAACATAAAAGCCATGGTGAAAAGGAGAGAAGGATCCAAGTAACCTCCATTGTCAAAGAATTATTGATGCACAAGCTAAGAAACCCATTCAACAAATCCATTTAGAGCTCCTAAGGAAGGTAAAAGAGTTATTATATTTTATGTTTTTATGGTGCTTTCATTTTATTTTTGTTAATAATATCTACCTAGTATGTAGGATAGAAGTGTAAGTGTTGGTGTGTTTATTTCCTTAACTAACATTATACTAACCTCCCTTTTTATATTCCTTGATCACAATCCCTAGGTTATTAAAGGGTTTAGGTATAGTAAATTAGGGTATATAATATACAATAAATACAATCACTAATTTGTAATATAATTAACCTAGTTTAACCTTTCTAAAAATATAATTAAATGATGTGAAAAAGTACTTAGTTGGAAACTAATTGAGATTGAAGATCTGAAAGCTACAAACTAGGACAAGAGATGATCTGAGTGTTGCAAATAGGCTCCAAGTTTCAAAATTAATTCTGGATAGTAGAACCCTAACTAGATAGTAGTGGTAATGGTGCTAGTGTCCTAATTTTGGTAGTAGTTTCCTCTATGCATAAATATTTTGAGATTTTGATTGTACCAATGTCTGAGTTTTCCAAGCCTATTCTTATGTGCACAAGTTTTGGCTCCTTATCAATGACTTATTTTGATTGATTTTGTATGCAAAACCTAAACCTCCATGTTGATATGGAATATGATTGGCATAAGTAACAAAGTATGATGTTAGTGGGGTAGGATAGACATCATTATCACCCTAAAGTGATGAGAGTTTCCTACATACAAATACTCCAAGGAGGGATCAATCCTGATGTAGTTCTCCCCACCTAAGTGCTATTACAAGTACAAGTGAAGCTAGTATAAATGCTAGTTTGAGAAATTTTGAGTGGAGATTGAGACTAAAAATCTAAGTATTATAAGATTGGGATGGCTATAGATGATTGTATGTATAACTATGATATAATAGGGATTTATAACCTTGATTGTGCACACATTATTCTGAGCTAGTTTGTCTTATTTGCATCTAATTTCTATCTAGTGAATAATGGGCTAAAATTCATATATATATATATATATATATATATATGTATATATATATATGTATATATATATATATATATATATATATATATATATATCTAGTTATTTTTATTTTAAAATATATTTTTTGGTGGCCAAAGGTGGAAAAAATATAATATCACCCAAACTAGGACACTAAAATCATTGGCATTACTATCTTAATTATGAGGCCAGTGTCGAGGTGGTAGAACTTGAGGTAATAGTGGATAGGATGCTAAAGTGAGGGTCTAGGGATATTTTAAACATTTTTAGGGATGTGTGTGGCCCATATGAAGGCTAGATAAGTGTCTAAATAGGCCCTAAGATAGGTTTAGGGTTAAGGTAGGGATACGTGGTCTTGAGTAACACTCTTAACACTCAAGTGTCATTTTTAGATGATTATATTTGACCCCCCTTTATTTTATAAATGTAACAAAGTTAAATGACTAGTATAAAAGAAAAATAAGTGTACCTAGACTTACCTAAAAAGTGAATCCTATGAATATATATCTAAGTATGTGAAGCATGCTCCATTACATGTCCCAAAAATTAAACATGCATAGATATATCCTTAGGAGATATCAAAAGCAAAGACAAAATCGAATAAAGAGATAAGAGAGAGGAAAGGAATGAATACACCTCACTAGGTATGTGAACCAATTCATAAACCTAGTGACAACCTATTTGTGTAGTGTATATCATGATCAATTAGTGAATAACTTGGAATGAGCTAATGGCTTGCTCAATCCCCATGTGTGGGTGGCTCAAGAACTCAAGCTAGACTTGAATCCATCATTACCCACCCTTTATTGGTAGATCATAACCTATGAATATCTTAGATTATATTGATGGTGTGTTTAACCCTATCATGTAGGTGGCTTAAGAACTGAGTTAGACTACAACTCCGTCATTGCTTGCCCATGTGTAGTATATGTATCTAAACTAAAATTGTGTGATGTAATTGAACTATATAAGATAGCTCTGGGCCACTCAAAAAATTTGAAATGTAAAATGTGTTGGTTGATTATTTTGTCTATCAGCGTACTGGTAAACAAAATAGGTCTTATCAACCAAAGCAAGAAGATTAGTCATCCTAATGTGTAAGTTTATAACATCAGAAGGAGACTTCTCTCTTCTCTCATCAAGGGGAGGTTCCCTGTGGATATGTTATGTATATATATGAACAAAAAATAGTACTCAAGGGTAGGACTAGACATCCATCTCTCTTTCTTCAGAGATGATGTATACAAAACAAAGGAAGAACTCAAGAGAATGACACACAACACTCCTATTCTTTCAGAAGAACTATTCAACCAGCCACAAGAATACTCCTAGAAATAAAAGTAGAATATGACTGAAGTATGGTAACTAGAAAATCAAGACACAATGCAAAGTCTGCACATGAAATACTCAAGATTGATATACGAAGAACAATGAAAGCTCAAAGTCTTTCCAAAGTTCTTTACACAACAATGAAAATACAAACACACTGAAGGCAGCTGTGGGGGTGCAAAGTCTCTCCACAGTTGATTCTCCAGGACACCTTCTTGACAAATTAACTAATTCTGATTATTAAATCAATGAAACAAATAAGATATCAGAGCACAAAGTCTCAAAAAGTCCCTTGTTTTCATTAACAAAATATGATAAATAGACTGAGCACAAAGTCTTAATGATGCCTCTCAATTTTGATAGAGTTTTGTTCAGATTATCAAAAAGAAGATCCTTGTTACAATAGAATAAAATCCCTTATATAGTCTCTTCAAAGGACTTGGGAACAAATAATACATCAATTTGCATTGAAATCTGTTAAGGAGACACGCTGGAACTTAGGGACACTTTTCCCATTTGATTTTATCAATGCAAGGAAATAAGTCACACTTATTGAAAGTTTGTAACTTCTAATGTTCCACCTAGAAATATGATCTTATCTTCATCATTCCTCCTTATTCGACTAATTGAATTGGGCCCTAGATTTAATTTGTTGTTCTACTTCTTCCTCGCATTCTTTTGGTCTTGGCCTTGAGAATTGTGAATGTATTCTATTTTGTGAATCAAAGGATCAACGGCTATTTTGTTGTCTCTAAAATTGATGTTTTCATGCCTTTCACTGTGTTTCCAATAGCTAGTTGACTGTGTTTAATTTGACATGTTTGGGTACGTCATCCCTTGGTCTTCTTTTATCTTCCACTTGGCGCTTTCCCAAACTACACTTTGCCCCTTCGAGCCCTGAGAAATGATTCTTCAAAGTCTATCGGCCCTTCACAAATTCTCCCCGAGCTTTTCCTCAAGTGAAATTCCCTAGGCAAAAAGTTTGGGTGAAATTCCCATGGGTTTGGAGTTAAGTCTTTGAAAAAGTCAAAGAGTGCTTTGGTCGGTGAAGTGTCCTCCGCAAGGACACTTGTCCTTCAAAAAAGTTCTCTTGGCTTTGAACCAACCCTTTGAACCTAGTCGATGAACCTTTGTTGAACCAACTCAAAGGTTCAATGAAGCGCGCCAAGCCTTTGAACCAACTAATGAAATTGTTAAACTGCTTGATTAAACCTGCCTTTGAACTATTTGAAGTTGAACTAAATGTTAAACCTGCAGCTGATTGTTTGCTAATGAAAATTCCTACTGAAGTCTGTAAATTTTTTGAGAAGCTCTGAAAATGAGAAATCTGAATACTTAAGACAAATTTTGAAAATGGAAGATATTATTTTGGTTTGTAGAACCAAAATAATTCAAATGTTGTTCCAAAAATGACTATTATTTTTAGGAGACAATAGCTGGCTCCAGTTAGGGAACTTCTATCAATTGTAATACGAATTGGAAGGAGTAGAATTCAAAATCTCCATTGTCTTCAAGTGTACCATTGGGCTTTAGAGGCATGCTTTCTATAAATTAAAGGCAACAAGGATGAAAACAAACAAAACAATTTTTTTTTTAAAACTATACATATATATAGAGGCCATGATCTAAAAATTCAAGAATTGAAGTGTTTCAAAAACTACTTTTTGAGAGACGATAAAAATAATGTTCTATTATGGTAAACCAATAGGAAACTTTTTTGTCCCCAGCAACGGTGATGGGCGAATGGAGCTCTCCATGAAGAAACTAATTTTTTACATCTTCTTGTTGACTCTTTCCTCTTCTTGCCCCATGGCAGGATGTGATCTTCAAACTAGAAATTATCAATCCTTGCTGTCTTAGTGATGGATTCCTTTGCCTAATTTTGATTTGCAGCAGCATGGTCCAACATTATAACTTGTTGTTCTGCTAGTCCAGCCCAGCATATGTTTGGATCTTCCAAGTCAAATTCCTAACAAACTATCAGATTATCATCTCCTTTGATGTCAAGGAGTTTGATTTCTTCATCTTGAGCAATCTTCAATTTAGGCAACAAAAATTTACTTCCAGCTGTGTTGTTGGTGTTGTTGACTTGCAAATTGCATGAAGGAAGAATATCTCTTTGAGGAGATATCAACATAGCCCCAACTCCATCATTGGTATAAGAATTGTTGTAATCATCAAAAGTTGATCTCTTATCAGATTTCTCCTCATTAGAGATGAAAGATCCTTCCTTGTTTATACTGTACTCTACCAATTCTCGTGAAATCTTGTTTGGATCAATTCTTGGATTGTCAGCTATAAGACTTTCATCTGTAGGAACATGAGCATCTTCTATGGTAAAGAAATAATTACCATTGCCTAAAGATTCAAATAGAATTTGTGTTGTCGGGGATGATGTTTGGGTAACCACATACTTTGCTTCCTTTTTAGGAAGTAATATTTTCATCACGCCTTGGACAGGGATCCTTGCCTCAGCTAGATCCATTTTTAGTTCTCCTCCCACATCCTTGCAAAAATTCCATCCAAGTAAAATACCATAAGATGCTGGGACTTCAGCCACTAATACAGTCATTTTAATCCTCTTGTCTGGAAAGGCTACAAATGCAAATTGAGCATCTTTGATCTACCCCAACAATGGCACTTGTTTGTTCTCTATGGAGAAACATCTACCAAACATCTTGGTCAATGTGAGACCAAGAGACTTAGCAACTTTAGCAGGTATAACATTGTCAGATGCACCTGAATCTATTATATAATTACTCAGCTTGTGGCCATTGATTAACAGGGAAACATAAAAGGGTTCTATTTTTTTAGAAGCAACTGGAGGAATAATAATTAGATTATTTAGACTAGGCATATTTATTGGGGAATCAAAAGTCACTTTTTTGGCCTTTTGCATTGCAGGGATGGTCTGATTTTTAACATATTGGACCAATTTATTTAGTTGATCTAGATTGGACTATAAGTAATCAGCTTTAGACATTTGTATTTTTGTCTTTTTTACATGATCAATTATGTCAAATGTCTGAATTGAACTAGGTACAAACATAGGTACTTTAGCTTTCCTTGTTTTAGAAGGGATGGGTGATATACTAGTTTGCAAATTAGAAGTAGAAGGGGAAGGCACAACAGATGTATTTACCTTTTGAGTGATTACTGGATCTTTTGGTTGAAAGGGCAGAATTGATCCTCACTTGGAAATTATGACTGATGGCTATGATTGCTCTTCTGTCTTTCCTTTATCAGCCTGCTAGACTGATTGATTCTTAGATCTAGTAAACACTGCATATGATCCATCTAATGCTTTTCCTTTGCTTCTGGGTTGATCCTGATAATTTAGGAAACCAATGTGGGAGTCACCAACTGATTCTTCTTGACTATCTTCAATAATATTAACATCATTTTCTTGATATAATTCAAGCTGATAAGAAAAATCTGATTCTGTCTCAAGATATCCCATTGCTGAATTAGTTGGAGGAGCTTCTAAGGCAAGTTTTCCTTGTGGAGGAGGAAGATGATTTTGTTGTCCTTGTTTTCTAGCAACATTGCCTTGATATGACTAATTTGGGAATGTTCTTCTGTATGTAGGAGCAGAAGACATTCCTTGAGCCATTTGCTTTTTGAGAGCAAGGAGCTCATTCGCTAATTTCTGCACCATTGGATCTGTGGTGTTTGTAGATACAAATATAGATGATGATGAAGCTCTATTTCTATTGGGATATCTTCTTATTTTCCTTGCTAATATGAGATCATCTTCTACTTTAGTGGCCAAAATTTGAGCTGCCTCGAGATCTATTTGGCCAGCACGTCTCAAGAGGAAACTGACTTCTAGTAGCTGAGAATTAATGAAAAAGCATTTGAGATTCTTAGCTATAGGTCTAGCAATCATAGGAATTCTGTTTCTCAACTTGTCAAACTTAGCTATCAAGTCTCTGATAGGCTCATGTGGCTCTTTCTTCATTTCTGTAAGTTGAGCCAGAAGTGTATGTGCATTTTCTATAGGTTTGAATCTGGCTTCAAACTTACCTTTTAAAGTATTCCAATTAGTCACAGATCGAGTCTATAAATGATAAAACCAATATGCAGTAGGACCTTGTAGTGTTTCAACAAAAATCCTAACTGCTACATCTTCAAACTTTACCTCAATTACTCCACAAGCTATACTGAATGCTGCAATATGTTCATCAGGATGAACTTTCCCATCACCATGGAATTTCAGAAAATTCTTCTTAGAACTATGTGGAAGTTCATGTAGAGGAGGAGTAAGATTGAGAGGGCCAAAAGCAATACCCCAGGGATCTTGAACTCCCATTATAGGGTCTTGAAAAGTGGGGATAACAAATCTCGATGGAATATTTATAGGCAGGGCTCTATTAATAGCAAGAAAAGAAGCTTTGCCTTGTGTTGGTGACCCGATAAGGTCAGGAGGAAGACTCATAGATCATTGAAGGAAAGGTGGTGGAGGAAATAGATCAAAATTGCTCTGCTGTGCCAACTCAAACATAGGGTCAAAAACACCCTTAGATATCTAGCTTCTTGTGTAGTGTGGAGTTGCAAGATTTAAAACAAAAGAAAGGAAAAGGATTGGTCCTACTTCAGCCTAGAGCTTGAGGCTTCAAACTGCTTGTCTTTCCTAGTGGATCTGGTTTGCAGACTAGATGATGTAATGGATATGGAGGATGGAGGGAGATAATAAGGCTATAATGATAGTGGGTAAGACCCAAATTGGAGTTGCTAGACTCTATAATGGATAAGGGTAGGGACTGCTTGTTCAAGATCCCCAACAGAGTCACCAAAAACTATTGGTTGATTATTTTGTCTATCAACATACTGGTAAACAAAATAGGTCTTATCAGCCAAAGCAAGAAGATTAGTCATCCTAATGTGTAAGTTTATAACATTAGAAGGAGACTTCTCTTTCCTCTCATCAAGGGGAGGTTCCCTATGGATATGTTATGTATATATATGAATAGAAAATTATACTCAAGGGTAGGACCAGACATCCATCTCTCTTTCTTCAGAGATGATATATACAAAACAAAGGAAGAATGTAAGAGAATGATAGATATCACTCCTCTTCCTTTAGAAGAACTATTTAACCAGCCATAAGAATACTCCTAGAAATAAAAATAGAATATGACTGAAGTATGGTAACCACCAAATCAAGACACAGCAAAAAGTCTGCACATGAAATACTCAAGAGTGATGTACGAAGAACAATGAAAGCTCAAAGTCTTTCCAAAGTTCTTTACACAGCAATGAAAATACAAACACATTGAAGGCAGCTATGGGGGTGCAAAGTCTCTCCACAGTTGATTCGCTAGGACACCTTCTTGACAAATTAACTAATTTTTCTTATTAAATCAATGAAACAAATAAGATATCACAGCACAAAGTCTGAAAAAAGTCCCTTATTTTCATTAACAAAATATGATAAATAGACTGAGCACAAAGTCTTAATGATGCCTCTCAATTTTGGTAGAGTTTCATTTAGATTATCAAAAAGAAGATCCTTGTTACAATAGAAGAAAATCCCTTATATAATCTCTTCAAAGGACTTGGGAACAAATAATACATCAATTTGCATTGAAATCTGTTAAGGAGACACACTGGAACTTAGGGACACTTTTCCCATTTGATTTTATCAATGCAAGGAAATAAGTCATGCTTATTGAAAGTTTGTAACTTCCAATGTTCCACCTAGCAATCTGAGCTTATCTTCATCATTCCTCCTTATTTGGCTAATTGAATCAGGCCCTGGATTTAATTTGTTGTTCTGCTTCTTCCCCACATTCTGCTAGTTTTGGCCTTGAGAATTGTGAATGTATTATGTTCTGTGAATCAAAGGATCAATGGCTATTTTGTTGTCTCTAAAATTGAAATTTTCATGCCCATCACTATTTTTCCAATGGCTAGTTGACTGTGTTGAATTTGACGTGTTTGGGCGCGTCATCCCTTGGTCTTCTTTTATCTTCCACTTGGCACTTTCCCAGACTGCACTTTGCCCCTTTGGTCCCTGAGAAATGATTCTTCGAAGTCTATCGGCCCTTCACAAATTTTCCTTGGGCTTTTCCTTAGGTGAAATTCCCCAGGCAAAAAGTCTGGGTGAAATTCCCGCAGGTTTGGAGTCAAGTCTTTGAAAAAGTCAAAGAGTGCTTTGGTCAGTGAAGTGTCCTCCACAAGGACACTTGTCCTTCAAAAAATTCCTCTTGGCTTTGAACCAACCCTTTGAACCTAGTTGATGAACCTTTGTTGAACCAGTTCAAAGGTTCAATGAAGCATGCCAAGCCTTTGAACCAACTGATGAAATCATTGAACCACTTGATTGAACCCACCTTTAAACTATTTGAAGTTGTACTAAAGGATGAACCAAATGTTAAACATACTGTTGATTGTTTGTTGATGAAAATTCCTACAGAAGTCTGTAGATTTTTTGAGAAGCTCTGAAAATGAGAAATTTGAATACTTAAGACAATTTTTGAAAATGGAAGATATTATTTTGGTTTGTAAAACCAAAATAATTCAAATGTTATTCCAAAAATGACTATTATTTCTAGGAGACAATAGCTAGCTCCAGTTGGAGAACTTCTGTCAATTGTAACATGAATTGGAAGCAATATAATTTAGAATCTCCATTGTCTTCAAGTTTACCATTGGGCTTCGGAGTTATGCTTTCCAGAAATGAAAGGCAACAAGGATGAAAACAAACAAAACAAAACAAAATTTAAAATTGTACAAATATACATATATACAGAGGCCATAATCTGACACTTCAAGAATTGAAGTGTTTCAAAAACTACTTTTTGGGAGATAATGAAAATAATGTTCTATTCTGGTAAACCAGTAGGAAACCATTTTATCCCCAGCAACAGTGATGGGCGAATGGAGCTCTCCATGAAGAAAATAATTTTTTACATCTTCTTGTTGAATCTTTCCTCTTCTTGCCCCATGGCAGGATGTGATCTTCAAACTAGAAATTATCACTCCTTGCTATCTTAGTGATGGATTCCTTTACCTAATTTTGATTTGCAGCAACATGGTCCAACATTATAACTTACTATTCTATTGGTCCAGCCCAGCACATGATTGGATCTTCCAAGTCAAATTCCTGACAAACTGTCAAATTATCATCTCCTTTGATGTCAAGAAGTTTGATTTCTTCATCTTGAGCAATCTTTAATTTAGGCAACAAAAATTTACCTCCAGCTGTGTTGTTGGTGTTGTTGACTTGCAAATTACATGAAGGAAGAATATCTCTTTGAGGAGATATCAACATAGTCCCAACTCCATCATTGGTAGAAGAATTGCTGTCATCATCAAAAGTTGATCTCTTATCAGATTTCTCCTCATTAGAGATGAAAGATCCTTCTTTATTTATACAGTACTCTACCAATTCTCTTTAAATCTTATTTGGATCAATTCTTAGATTGTCAGCTATAGGAATTTCATCTATAGGAACATGAACATCTTCTATGGTAAAGAAATAATCATTGCCTAAAGATTCAAATAGAATTTGTGCTGTTGGGGATGATGTTTGGGTAACTACATACTTTGCTTCCTTTTCAGGAAGTAATATTTTCATCACGCCTTGGACAGGGATCCTTGCCTCAGATAGATCCATTTTCAGTTCTCCTCCCACGTCCTTGCAAAAAATTTGTCCAAGTAAAATACCATAAGATGCTGGGACTTCAACCACTAATACAGTCATTTTAATCCTCTTGTCTGGAAAGGCTACAAATGCAAATTGAGCATCTTTGATCTGCCCCAACAATGGCACTTGTTTGTTCTCCATGGAGAAACATCTACCAAATGTCTTGGTCAATGTGAGACCAAGAGACTCAACAAATTTGGTAGGCATAACATTGTCAGATGCACCTGAATCTATTATACAATTACTCAGCTTGTGGCCATTGATTAATAGGGAAACATAGAAGGGTTCTATTTTTTTAGAAGCAGTTGGAGGAGTAATAATCAAATTATTTCAACTAAGCATATTTATTAGGGAATCAGAAGTCACTTTTTTGGCCTTTTGCATTTAAGGGATGGTCTGATTTTTAACATATTGGACCAACTTATTCAGTCGATCCAAATTGGACTATAAGTACTCAAATTTAGACATTTGTATTTTTGTCTTTTTTACATGATCAATTATGTCAAATGTCTGAATTGAACTAGGTATAGAGATAGGTACTTCAAATTTCTGAGTTTTAGAAGGGATGGGTGATATACTAGTTTGTGAATTAGAAGTAGAAGGGGAAGGCACAACAGATGTATTTACCTTTTGAGTGATTACTGGATATTTTGGTTGAAAGGGCAAAACTGATCCACGCTTGGCAATTGTGACTACTGGCTGTGATTGCTCTTCTATCTTTCCTTTATCATCCTGTTGGATTGATTGATTCTTAGATCTAGTAAACACTGCATATGATCCATCTGAAGCTTCTCCTTTGCTTCTAAGTTCATCTTGATAATTCAAGAAACCAATGTGGGAGTCACCAGTTGATTCTTCTTGACTGTCTTCAATGATATCAACATCATTTTCTTGATATAATTCAGGCTGATAAGAAAAATCTGATTGTTTCAAAATATCCCATTGCTAAATTAGTTGGAGGAGCTTCCAAGGCAATTTTTCCTTATGGGGGAGGAAGATGATTTTGTTGTCCTTGGTTTCTAGCAACATTGCCCTGATATGACTAATTTGGGAATGTTCTTCTATATGTAGGAGCAGAAGACACTCCTTGAGCCATTTGATTTTTGAGAGCAAGGAGCTTTTTCGCTAATTTTTGCACCATTGGATATGTGGTGTTTGTAGATGAAAATTTAGATGATGATGTAGCTCTATTTCTATTATGATCTCTTCTTATTTTCCCTACTAATATGAGATCATCTTCTACTTCAGTGGCCAAAAGTTGAGCTACCTTGAGATCTATTTGGCCAACACGTCTCAAGAGGAAACTGACTTCTGGTAGCTGAGAATTAATGAAAAAGCATTTAAGATTCTCAGCTGTAGGTCTAGCAATCATAGGAATTCTATTTCTCAACTTGTCAAACTTAGCTATGAATTCTCTCATAGGCTCATGTGGCTCTTTTTTCATTTGTGTAAGTTGAGCTAGAAGTGTATGTGCATCTTCTACAGGTTTGAATTTGGCTTCAAACTTATATTTCAAAGTATTCCAATCAGTCATAGATCAAGCCTATAAATGATAAAACCAATCTGCAGCAGGACCTTGTAGTGTTTCAATAAAAAGCTTGACTGCTACATCTTCAAACTCTACCCCAATTAATCCATAAGCTATATTGAATGATGTAATATGTTCATCAAGATGAACTTTCCCATCACCATGGAATTTCAAGAAATTCTTCCTAGAATTACGTGGAAGTTCATGTAGAGGAGTAATATTGAGAGGGCCAAAAGCATTACCCTAGGGATCTTAAACTACAATTATAGGGTGCTTAAAAGTGGGGATAAGAAATCTAGGTGGAATATTTATAGGCAAGGCTCTATTAACAACAGGAAAAGAAGCTCTGCCTTGTGTTGGTGACTTGATAAGGTCAGGAGGAAGACTCCTAGATCGTTGAAGGAAAGGTGGTGGAGGAGACAGATCAAAATTGCTCTACTGTGCCAACTCAAACACAGGGTCAAAAACACCCTTAGATCTCTAGCTTCTTGTGTAGCATGGAGTTGCCAGATTTAAAACAAAAGAAAGGAAAAGGACTGGTCTTACTTCAACCTAAAGCTTGAGGCTTCAAACTGGTTGTCTTTCCCAGTGGATCTGGTTTACAGACTAGATGATGTAATGGATATGGAGGATGGAGGGAGATAATAAGGCTATAATGATAGTGGGCAAGACCCAGATGGAAGTCTCTAGACTCTATAATGGATAAGGGTAGGGACTGCTTGTTCAAGATCCCTAGCAGAGTCGCCAAAAATTGTTGGTTGATTATTTTGTTTATCAACATACTGGTAAACAAAATAGGTCTTATCAGCCAAAGCAAGAAGATTAGTCATCCTAATGTGTAAGTTTATAACATTAGAAGGAGACCTCTCTCTCCTCTCATCAAGGGGAGGTTCCCTATGGATATTCTATGTATATATATGAATAGAAAATTATACTCAAGGGTAGGACCATACATCCATCTCTCTTTCTTTAGAGATGATGTATACAAAACAAAGGAAGAACTCAAGAGAATGATAGACAACACTCCTCTTCTTTTAGAAGAAATATTCAACCAGCCACAAGAATACTCCTAGAAATAAAAGCTGAATATGACTGAAGTATGGTAACCAACAAATCAAGACACAACACAAAGTCTGCACATGAAATACTCAAGAGTGATATACGAAGAACAATGAAATCTCAAAGTCTTTCCAAAGTTCTTTACACAGCAATGAAAATACAAACACACTGAAGGCAGCTATGGGGGCACAAAGTCTCTCCACAGTTGATTCTCCAAGACACCTTCTTGACAAATTAACTAATTCTGCTTATTAAATCAATGAAACAAATAAGATATCATAACACAAAGTCTGAAAAAGTCCCTTGTTTTCATTAACAAAATATGATAAATAGACTGAGCACAAAGTCTCAATAATGCCTCTCAATTTTGGTAGAGTTTCGTTCAGATTATCAAAAGAATGATCCTTGTTACAATATAAGAAAATCCCTTATATAGTCTATTCAAAGGACTTGGGAACAAATAATACATCAATTTGCATTGAAATCTGTTAAGGAGACACGTTGGAACTTAGGGACACTTTTCCCATTTGATTTTATCAATGCAAGGAAATAAGTCACACTTATTGGAAGTTTGGAGTCAAGTCTTTGAAAAATTCAAAGAGTGCTTTGGTTGGTGAAGTGTCCTCTGCAAGGACACTTGTCCTTTAGAAAAGTCCTCTTGGCTTTGAACCAACCCTTTGAACCTAGTCGATGAATCTTTGTTGAACCGGTTCAAAGGTCAATGAAGCGCGCTAATCCTTTGAACCAACTGATGAAATCATTGAACTGCTTAATTGAACCTGCCTTTGAACTGTTTGAATTTGAACCAAAGGATGAACCAAATGTTGAACCTACTACTGATTGTTTGCTGATGAAAATTCCTGCAGAAGTCTGTAGATTTTTTGAGAAGCTCTGAAAATGAGAAATCTAAATACTTAAGAAAAATTTTAAAAATGGAAGATATTATTTTGGTTTGTAGAACCAAAATAATTCAAATGTTGTTCCAAAAATGACTATTATTGTTAGGAGGCAACAAAATGGATATAGGCCACTTATGAATATTAGGTAACTCTAGGCCACTCAAGAATGCTAACCATTGTAGATGGAGTAAGGCATCAATTTGGTGTGTAACTTGGAACAAGGTGTATAGTGTGTACAACATAGAGAATGAGATGGATTTTCTCATTCCATCTGATCAACTAGTACATAAGTGAACATATAAAAATAATGTGCCACACACATGCCCTCTAAATTTGATATATGAGAATATGGATTATGGATTGAATAGTAATAATCTGTATCTGAGTATTTGAACTGAAATGAAAATGATCATATCATGCATAATGCCGCCAATCTAAGTAAACTGGTATGAATATGTGCTAAAATAAGACAAAAATGTTAATATGTAATTAAACCTATGTAAACCTATACTATAAATATTATAATTTTTTGGCCAATCTATAATTTCCTAAAATTGATTTCTATATTATGTGGAACTTCATAAATATATGATTTCTTGATGTAGGTTGGGAAAGTGTAAATTATCTTTGAAGGAAGTATTAAAATTTATCTTGAATAAGGGATTATTCTAAATATTTTAGATATCGTGTCTTGACAGGATATTGGAGTTTAGGATAGAGAGAGTTAGTAACAAAGTGGAAGAGGTTGTCTTTTCACATTTTGTGTTTGATTTTATTAGATAAGGTTTTTCAATGCTTGATAAAGATTTGGGTAGTTTCATATTCCACTTATTTACAATTAATGAAATGGGTTAAGCTATTTTTATAAAGATCATTATTTCTAAATTCCTAAACCCTTACATTAACTAAGTATTTTAACTATAAATAGTGTTATACTTAAATTGTTTCTACCAATCTATGGTATCTTATGAAAAGGTATTAGATAGAATTTTGGTAATTGTAAAGGTGTTTAGTTTAATCTAATCTTTGTAAAGGTTACCAAAGGATTTCAAATGCAAAGTGAGATTAGTTTATCCATTCTAGATTATAATGGGAGTGATACCACCTATGTCTATGTTCACAGTTTGAGAAACTAATGGTTTATTTTAAAGATGATTGGTTTATTTATTAATAAATGGGAGTTTTGGAATGATATTACCATGTGCATCTCTTAGGGGGTGGGATGGGGAATTTAAAATTTGTATCCCCATTGAGGTTTTTGAGGATGATTTTGAAATATCAAGAGTTGATTATGTATTTGCATCATTTGATTAACATTGTTAGTTTGAAAATTAGCCATTTGATTCATAACTTTCAATAATATTTGATTATTATTAAGTGCTTGTTGGATAGAAGAGGTAGCTTGGTATGCACAGATGTTAGTATTAGCTTGAGTGTTAATATGATCAATTTGATTAGGCCCACTAAAGTAAATACCCACCATGTTAGTAACAATACTAAGCATGGTAGAGGAAGAAGGGAGGGAGAAATTCATGTATTGGATTAACCCAAATCCTATATAAAATTTATGTGTAGGTGAAGGGGAAATCCTATATGAGATCCCATTATGAGGTTATAGATTATTGTAATGTCCTTGCCCCTATGATCAAGATGGTAATTAAGGAAAAATGATCATTTCAATAGTACATTCAAGATTAATTTTATCCTCTTTCATAGGTTTGTGTGGAGAATAGTTAAGTGTATCAAGAAGTTGGGAAGTAATGAGTGAATCATAGTTTTAAGTCTTAGTAATCACATGCCAATTGATTTTATCTTAGTTTTCAATAAAATTAAAATTGGACTTAGGAGATTTATGGGGATTATATAGGTTCATTTTCTCTACTAAGAATCATAAAATATATACTACATGATGGAATGTGAGAGTATCAAATGAACTAGGTTTGATAATGTAGTTAAACTATAAAAAATGGACTATATCAACCAACTCAATATAGTCAAGAAGTAAAATAGAGAATTACAACTATATCAAAAAAAATTATGAAAAAGTATGAGTCATAAATATTATATTGGATAGGTCCATGTATTATGGTAGGAAGGCTATAAAAGACACATACTGTATAAGACTGTTGAATGTAGTTTGGTCTGATAAAAGTAAAAATAATAGGAAATAAACCATATTGATTTTTTTGATAAAATATTAAAGTAAATGGTAGGAAATAAACTATATGGATATATTTGATGTAGTCTAAAAATTAAATGGTTATAAGATACTAAATACATAGGACTATATTAAGATAGTTGATGTAGTTCAAACACATAGGTAATTGTATCAAATTTGGACAATGCAATTACAATACAAAACTTAGTATATGGATTTTGGATGATATATTTTATAATACAACATATAGTATCAAGCAAAAAAATGTAAATCTAATTATTTTTGCTATCTTTTTGAAAATAAGATCAGGTAGATGTACTAAAAAGATTTGTTCGATAGAGTAGGCTCTTAGATATACTTTCTAATTTTTTGGATAGTGTCATCCAAATATTTTATATCACTAACTATAGAGGTATAACCATACCTATATCCAAATAAACCCAATTTTGAGGATAAGTTAAGAGTAACATCCTAGGTTAACCTCTTACCAATGCATCAGATAACTAAATGAATGGTTGGCTTCTAAAGGCTCAATAAAAAGGGAATCCTCAACATTTATAGTATATCATAAGGCATGTGGAAATTAAAATCCATGTTTAGATCTATACTATGGATATGATTATTGGGGCAAGACCCTCACACCATGATGTTTTAAATAGAACACCACATATCCCTTCATAATAGTATCTAAGTATTTTGGAAACTTCTAGAATATAACTTATATCAAAATCTGAACAAAGAGAAATTAAAAGGAAAAAATAAATTTTGAAAATAAACTTGTAACTTTTATTTAATGGAAATAAATAAGTAGTCATCTTGAAAATGTTTGATTGATTACTAAAATGGAAAGTTAATTTGCCTTGATGATGTGAAAAATAAAAAACACATAAAACTATATCTGGATAGACCAATTTAATTTATTTAGATAGTACATACACATTACAATTGATCAAATAAGGTCAATATAATTTACAAACAAAAAATGTAAACACAAAAATTTATTGACTAAGGTTGATAAATTTTGATAGGAAAGAAAATGAATTTATAATTATATCAACTTGGGTCAATATAGTTGTTTGTAATTAATTTTTATACAATGTAAAATTTTATTAATATAATTTACTGATGCTTAATAATTAAACTAACAAAATTGTATTGACATAGGTTGATACAGTTGTTCACATAGTATAAAATTGTATTGAGTTAATCAATGTAGTCGGTATACACAAAGATTTATAAACAAGTTTTAAATTGTATTGAGTAGATCAATGTAGTTTATTTTAAAAATGTTGAAGGTATAATTATATCATATTTAAAATATATAGTTAGTTGAAGTAGGATGGAACTATCTCAAAATTGTGTTGAGTTATTCAATATATTTTTCTAAAAAAATGCAAAGTCATAACTATATTAAGGCATTTGATACAATTTATCAAAAATAAAGTTGTAAATAAGATTAGAAACATGATTATATAAAGTTTTTGATACATTTTATTGAAAATGTAAATTAATAAAAAAATGTATTGATTTTTCTATTATAGTTCACTACGAAAGATATGAAGACATAGTTGTATCATACTCTCTAATAAATTTGACTAGGAAATATGTAAATATAGGGTTGTCAATCTATTTGATATAGTTAATCATGAAGAAAGATCTTGATAGAGTTTTATTTACCTATTCTATGTATCTCATTGGAAAAAAGTTATTACATAATTGTATTGATCTATTCGATACAACTAGATATTGAGGTGAGGATAAAGGTAAGATTCACATTAATTTCACCAAAATGTATGTAATGGGATATGATTAGACTATAATTATCCAATCTTAAAATATATAGACTTAGAGAAGGTTAATCTAAGATATCATAATGATACTTAATGATTCAAGATGTGACCAAATGGATCCCTAAACCTAGTAAGATGAATATCTACAATGCAATGTCAAAGGAAAGGATTCCAAATAATTTAAGATAATAACACAATGAATTAGATATAACTATTTCTCTATTATGTAAGTAATCTAATATTGAAAATAAGTAACGTAAATAAGGGGGAAGGGTTATAAATATATAAAAATTGGTAAGGATCCATAATAGACAAATGGGGGGATGGGATATCTAAGATGGATAGATGGAAATTTAAATCAATCCTATAGCCGCTCTAAGTAAAATTGTACACAAACATTAAATAAGGAGATATACATTCATTTACCAATAAATTATGAAACTTATATGTACTAAATGAAAGGGCTAGAGTTAGAATATACTTACCTTGAAAAGGACCTATTGATCTTGAATATCCCCCTTAGAAAATGGTGATTTTCAAGATATTGTTATGGTTTTAAGGATATAAAAATATTTATTAATATATTAGATAAAAGGACTCATCCTAGTGAATCTAAGAATCCAAAAGACAAGCTTTCCTTCAAGACAAAATTCTATGAAATAACTCCTACATGTATATATCTAGGGTAGAAGTGGGAGAAATAATATTTGAAAGGAATGTCCCTTTTGGAATGAAATTTTAATTTTTATTTATAATGGTCAAATATCCTAATCCATATCAAAATTTAAGTTGATACCATTGGACAACTTGATGTAGTTCAAAATGCGCTGACTAATCTATAACTATTTTGGCTAGAATGATATAGTTATGAATATTATGTCATCATATTTGAGATTACATTGATTAGGTCGATGTAGTAGGGAAGGGATAGATGCTAGATAAAACTACATCAAGCCTAGTTGATGTAGGAGGACATATAGTTCTCAATATAGTTATAGGGTGTAATATGTAAGGAGATAACTTATGGGATCAAGTTTGAGGAATCTAAAATGAATATGGGAATGATAGATAAAAAATAATATCTCTTTCAAAGAGCCTAAGGCCTACCCACCCATTTACTAGTGCACCCTTTAAGGCATGCACTCAAGGATATTTAAACATGATAGTTTGTTATAAGATAAATAATTATTAAATGAAAAAGGTTATTTTATGTATATAAAGTGCCCCCAAACTAGATAATGTCATGTATCAGGTTGATGATGTGTTATTTCTATTGGATAATTTTGTCAACCATTAGGTAAGAAGACAACGCCAGTTAGTTTGAGTTTTGAATTTGAGGATTTGGATCCATATTTATATGTTCTTAATTTTATCATTTATCATAATATAAACATCCAATTTGATCTACTTAAGCACATAAATCTAGATTATAAATAAGAAGAAGAGGAATTAGGGATAAGGAATTTACACTAAGAGAATACAATTTAGCACATGAACAAGAAGATATCAAGGAAATAAGTTGAATTAACACTATACATAATCTTTGGATTACTTAATTTAGGTATGATTAGTTATTCTTATTTATACCTTTAATCTACCTACAACTATCTCTCATGTAATTCTGCAAGCGAGGGGAAGATTAATGCACCGACAAGTCAACCTGAAGGAAGTATCCTAGCCCTATATTTCTTATTTTATACTTTAATTGGTATATTATACTGGTTCATTTTATGTCTATCCATGTTCATTTTATGTCTATCCATTCTTATATTAATACATGTTTGTTATTACATTATTATATTTGCATGATACTTATACAACCTTTAGACTAGATATCTCATGGTTACCACCTATTCAAATTTTAATCTCTTTGATTAGCCTAATAAATATTGATTTAGTATCTAATGACACCTTTAATCTTGTTAGGTTTTATGTTTTGTATAATTTTTGTATATTCCCATTTTATATTTCTCAAAATATCCTTTAGTGTGACCCTTGTCTATATCCCATACCACATTATGGACAAGCATTTTGTATGGGTGTGGGATATAGTATGGCTTTGTACCTTTTATTCTTTTATAAGATCCTTATGTTTTTTACCATTATTGGCTTAAATAGATTCTGGTGAGCCCAATGTGAATCTTGTTCCACCCTTGGTTGGGTAAAATTCATGATATCATTTTTTCAAATCTAATATTACATTTATTTTTCATCACATTGATTTCATTAACCATTACATTCTAGTGAAACCGACATGAATTTTACTACAATAGTGTATTAATTAATCTTCACTTTTTATTTTATCTTCTTAGTGGTACCAATTTTTCAACATACCTTATTTTCGAAATTAACTTTTCTCCTTTAGTAACCCTAAAGGCTATTTTCCAATTCCTACAATGGAGTTTATCAACAACACCCAAGATGAAACTATTCAACTTTTATTCCTATCTATAATGATTATAACATGGGGATCTTACTGATGTCAAAAAGAAAAATCCCATCAAATCAAATGTCAGCACAAAATCTAGAGCAAATCAACAATGAAAAAGGAAATTATTACCTCCTAAAGAGTGAAGAAAAAGATTAATTTATTGAGATTAATTTGATATTAAAATTTTTATAACCAAAAATATCTATCAAAAAGGAAAGTCCCATGAATGGAATTCAAACCCCTATGATGCCTAATTTATTCAAGATTTCCCCTAGGTTTTGTTTTTCATGGGGCATTGTGTGATAACCCCACTAGGCTTCACCAAAAAATATGTATTTATTTTTTTAAATGTTACTTCAATTACATTAGTTTAAGCCATATACAACTATGAACACAATTATCCTACTATTGAAGAGCTAAACAAACATAAAATATAGTTTATGTAGAATATTAATAACCCACTATTTATACATTTTTTTTGTTTAGTTTACTAACTATTGTTACTTGGATTTACGCCATTTGAGGTTATGTATCATCTCTCCTCATATAAGTGACACATTTTAAACACATCTAGTCTTTTGGGTAGCCTAAGGATGAGGTGAATCTCTAGATAGGGCTAGCTCCCTTGATGTACCACTTTAGATCACTACTACACCTAAATTTTGGGTTGGGGGGAAGGGATAGAGAAAACTAAAATTAAATTATCCTAAGGGAGGTTATATACCAAATAAGTTAATTATTTCCATACAATTTCATGTTATACATGAAACCAAGAGACTAACCAAACATACACTTCTCCAATCTGTATCTTCTCACATCAATATTACATTATGAGGTTATGAGTGAATGTTTGGTCTACGAGGACTAAACAAGAGGCATTGAATGGAACTAGTGAATATACTAACTCAATCAACCATGAAACTTCATACAACACTTCACATGACCTATAATAAGAAGCTTTCCAACTATAAATAAGATGAAATAATGAGACAACATGATAAGGAAATCATAGTTATCACTAAGCAAGATCAATAATCTAAGTAAAAAACACTATGAATAGTCATGAAGAGGTAAAAAAGTATTATTATTGATTAAATTTTATGAAAATGAGTAGGGCTTCACCATACTCAGGGGGAGCATAAGTTACAAAAGCCAAAATGGCTAGTTCTTCTAGAACTTGAGAAAGAGAGGAGAAGAGAGAAATAAAAGGGTCACAAGGACATTTGTAAATATAATAAAAAAAGTTAATTATGCATTATAAGATGATTTGGGGTGAACCATTCAAATTTATAAATAACAAGTGGCTCTCTAATTCATGAAACTCTTGCAAAGTGGTGTAAAAGTTCTCATGATGGCTCAAAAAATTGCCTTCATGATTTGGACCTATTTAAAAATATCAAAAATAAATATGGATAAGTATAATTTTTGGAATGAGAGGGAATGATTTATACATGCCTCTCCATGCATTGGTTTTGGTCTTGGTCCTCTATAATTATTTGAGATTGAGTCATCATCATCTATAGTCTAAAAAACTCTTATTTCATGCACCCTACACACTTGGCCTCAAAAAAGGCATAAATTTTCCATGAAAATACATGGGAGAGAGTGTATGACACCTATAAATACCATTTATTAACTTAGAGTCATTATAAATAACTTAAATTTAGTTCACTTGAAGCTTTCCATCCTTCTCACTAGCTTAGTCACTATGCTAGTTTTGACTAGCTGAGATGAAGTAGCTAGTTGAGGAACTTAGGGGTTTTTTAAATTCATGAAATTGATATTAGGAGTTATCTTAAGTCATAATATTCCCTTCCATGTGATTAGAATCTATTGAAACCTCCTAAAACTTTAAAAATTCATAAAAATATCAAAAATACCCTATTTTATACTCTATCCATATAGTTCTATACAAATAATCCTGATGGGGAGTAGCCTAAGAGATTATTATACAAACTCAACTCATTTTTCTAGGAAAACATTTTATGCATTATCTCATTCATTTTCCACATCAAGTCTAGACTAAGGGTTTGCAAGGGTTTTAACTTGTTTTAACCTCTTAGGCTTTGTTCATAAAAACTTGACATTCAAATCTCAACTCAATTCCACAAAAGTGATGTTTAGGACCATATATACCTCCTCCTAGCTTCATTTAACTCCATGCAAAACATCAAAAGAGATGTGAGATTTCAAACCTCTCCTATCAAGCTTATTTTCATAGTTTACACAAGTTTGAATTGTATTTAGGCCAAAATTGAATTCCCCTACAAATTCTCTACCATTAAAAATATTTAATTCATCTATCTACATCCTATAAAAATGTTTCAATAGGGCATAAATCTCATCTCAATGTGAAAGTGACAATGATTCTCCTTTTGGCTTCTAGGCCTAGCCATGCGTAATAGGCCTGTCTACACCTTAAAGCCCAAAGTGAGTTTTTGATGGTTCTCCCTACATATAATAGATTAATTTTTTTTTGTAATCCTATAAAAATGATACAAAAAGGTATAAATCATTCATATGTCTATAAATGTAAGTGACCTCCCATTTGGGCACTAGGCCTCTTCAAGGCCTAACAGAACTACGTGTAAGTTTAAGAGTCTAGACCATTTTGTTAGTATTCCTCCTCCCTGACTGGTTTATCATGTTTTTATAGATTATATAAAACTTTAAAAATCTTCCTAAAATTTATAAACATCTTTTGGATAATCCATTACACCATTTTTTCCAATATTGTCAGTTCTACTCCTAAAGGGAGTGCCCTCTATATGAGATAAAATAGAGGGCACTCCCCTATTTAATCAAACAATATTGATAATTTTATGAGTTTATATATGTTTTAGTGATATTATATACACAAATTAAGCCCTTGGTCACCTCATATGACCTTCTAAAAGCATTAAAAACTAAGGCAAAATGCTAGGCAAAGACTGTATACAGTGTTTGTTATCATGGACTATGTGATACCTATCTAGAATCACTTAATTTATTGATTGGTGTTGTATTATAATTTATTAATTATATAAAAAATATTAATCAAGGTGTTCTAATATATTCCATCAAGGTGTAAGCTTCTTGACTGTGTCTCTATTTTCTTCCCTCAAGAATGACCCCATGTAGGTGATCACCCACGTTTTAATATTGTGTAAGTGTTTGTATATAATATCAAGGTGTTTTTTTTTACAAAAAATCATACTCATACCAATCCAATTCATTCCATACTTTATCCTTTTTGATCAGGCTCACTATCTGTTCACAATCACTTATAATTGACTGTATGGGAGTCCTTAGGATCCTGTAAGTGTAGATAGGTTATATAAATTAAAATTAAAATTATTTAAATTAAAATTATGACAAAAAAATTCCACATAAATCTATAAGTTAATTAATCTCTAGGTTCACAATAAATAATCCTCTTTTTAAACTTTACCCTTGGCTAGTTGTAGTGTTAATCTGAAGTGAGAAGAATCCTATAAATGTGCATGGAACCTGGAACATTATATAATAACCCAATCCTGATTATATTTATGTTTATTGGTGTGTATTTAACTCAATAATTCCATTAAAAACATGTAAGTATCCCTTGTTATCACTTTGAAGTGTTAAGGTCACTTTGTAGTTCAAAAATTGTAGATATTACTACTTAAACTCAGTGCATAAAAGTACATATTAGAAATATTCAACAATCATTCTCCACTGATAATTTTAACTATAAGTTTTAAATGGATCATGTATTATATAGGTAATATAATATTTAGTGATTTAAAAATATTAAATATCTTTGAAACCATGTCATACAACCTTGCTAAAAGGTTCAAGCTCTCTATTTTCTCATTTTAGGGAAAAGGTCCCTATACACTATTATTGGATCTTTGAAAGGTGATCCATAATTGAATTTACCCAAATATATTTCAAAATGAGTCTAACATGATTATAAACTAATTTTAAGACTTCAAGAAAGGGTTTCATCACGTTATTCAACACTTAAAATGGCTATTTAACCCTCTATCAATGCCACCTATAGGTGGTTATGGTCATGTACAAACAGTGTATCTTGAATGGTTTTTACTCATTTATTTGTCAATATCATACCTAAAATTAGGTATTATATGATTCAACACATGAGAGGTCATCAAAAAAATTCTCAACCTATCTCATGTTCTTTGTACAAGTACTTCTAAAGCTCTACCAATGCCACATGTAGGTGGATGTTCCCATATATAGGTAGGAATGTGAGTTTTAGGAAATTCACATTACCTTGAACATCAAGTGAGTTTTATTCCTATAATAACACCTAAAAATTCATATTCACACTATAAAAAATATAAAACAATTGTCAATAACCTCCTTTTAACATGAACTCTTCTTTCATGGCACTTGTAGGTGCATATTCATGGTGACTGTGTGAGAATGTTGCATATGACTGTAATAGTTATCCTTTTGCAATAATCAGAGGATATAACTTGTTTTTTCTACTAAGGTGATTTATAAAACTTCTCAATACTATGTTCATAACTCTATCAAGGTGATTTATAACCTTTCATAGATCAAAAGTTGACTGTGTATGATAGTTTTTAAGCAAACTGGCTACATGATGATTTATGACTGCACCCTCATACAAATTTCTTGGAGAAAGAGGTTAAATAGTAAACTTTACTAATAATACATCTTAAAATTTATTATTAACTCAAAAAACTTAGTGAAGTCACTATAAAAGCATGAATATCCTTAAAATGGTGAAAAAACTACTTATCATCCCAAATGACACTAATCTATAAAATTGAGATGATTTGTTCACTAAAACAACATGAAACTTGAAAAAAATAATTGTGGGAATTTTAAAATAGATCCAAAATGCTTTGGATTCAACATCACCAATTTGTTTGTATGGACTTATCCAAAATGGAACAAAACCTATAGGGTACATAGATTAGTAAGAAGAAAAGCATAGTCAGCTTCATGAGGATGGTTCATAAAGCACAAGACACCATTATTTGAAATATTATTATGTAAATTAATCTCCTTGAGTTTAATTTAACACTACAAAGGTTTTTTACTTGTAATTTATCCAAATTTTCATACCAAGTATAAACTTGAAGACTTGTTTTGTGTGCCTAAAAGGGTGAAAAAAGAGCAAAATGGTTTTAGGACTTTTTTAGAACTTTAAAATCATTACAATCAATAATATTTATCTAAGTGAAAGAGTCATTCCATGACCTTCTCCCACATGGTACACTTAGCCATGGGCTACACAAGTGCCAAAATTTTCACTTTTCCCAAGAAAACTACACTTTCTTCTAAATCATCTACCACTTTTAGTTAGAAATAGATACCTAAGACATAATATGACACATGGAATGTGAAATATCCTTTTTACACCTTCACATTTACCTAGGAGTTAATAAAACTCATTTAATGCCCATTTATGACCCCTAAAATGACTCAAAATAATATATTAGCTAATATGACTAATGACCAACGTTAATGTGATATGGAATAACATCAAAATACACATAATACACCCTATGAAATAATATAAAACCCATAAAAACACCTAAAACTCAAGTTTTTACCTATAGGGGTCCCAATTTGACCTTTAGGGTCAAATTTGGTCAACATATTGGTGACTCATAGGGGTAGTATGCCTACTGTACTAACTAGACTAGTAGCCTTATTAGTCCATTGGGATTAAGGAGTCATATAAAGTCTAAAACAAAACAAAGAGACCTTTTACCTCTTGATAACCATGCTTTGATCAAGACAAGACCACTTGAGTACCTCAACCACATAAAATAAAGGACACACACAAAGCAAAGAAAACACACTAGCAAGACACACATGTCCTCAAATCACTTAGGAAAAAAATGAAGAAACAACTATATAAAACTAAAAATTAAGCATACCTCCCTTTCCAAGATCGAAATGGAAGTTTCTTGTATCTCCTTCTTAGTGATATGAATCATGGTGCTAAGCATGTTGCTCTTTGGATTGAACACTTGGTATATCAAACCTTCTACTTGGAGCTTCACTTACTATACTATTGAGTAGACTATTTTAAAATATGTCACCAATGTAAAAGTATTCCTCTTGGTCTTGTACACATACGCCATATTACTACCCACTCTTCATTTCATGATCAACTTGCATCTTCTTTATAAGCATGATTTTAATTAGAATTATTTCTTGCTCTTTGGAATATTGAGGCCAATAGAAGATTTTTTTGACCTCCAAATGTTGATATGGAATTTTTTCTTTCTCATCTATGACATTTTGAAAAATTTCATCTTGCTTACCATTGCTTGTAATCAGTTCCAAAGAAGTTGTAGACCCCTTGAGAAACTAAAACTCATTGCAAATGTTTTTAAACTAATATGATAAGTCTTAAAATTATTTATGATTAACATATTGAAGTGGAAAAACAAGGGAATATCCTTCATCTTATTATTTAAAATCTGAAAGGATTCTTCTAATATTTAATCTTCAACACAAGGATGGAATTCTTCATCAACCAAACAAGAAGACTCAGCATAAGGATTCACCTCTTCATCAACACTTAGGACCTCTTTAGGGATTTCAAATTGTGTCTCAGTTATCATAATATAATCTTTGTTTTCAAATTATTCAATATATTCCATATCCTTTTCCTTTTTGGTGATGTCAAGACTAGGCATTTAAAATCTAGTGACTTATCCTAATGAGGTTGCCAAGGAACTACACTTTATTCAAGCAAGAGTTATAAATTTTCCTTAACCAAATGATCCTATTTAGTTTCCCATACCATATTTCCATAAAGGAAAAGGGTGATGGGGTGAGGAGAAGATAAACTAGTTTGTGTAGGTATAACATAAGACTCAAAATTAGGCTGAGAATGAGAAGTAAGAGATTATTTTAGGTGTTCTTGAGGAAGGGGAGGTAGACCTTGGGATAAAATGTCTTGGTTTTATTCCTTAAATTTTAAAATCACTTCATTCACATCTTATTTATCTTTATCACTCTCTTGAGGAAGGTTAAATGGGGTTTATTTAGGCATAGGATCTTCTTTTGGGTTTAAACCTTTCATCACACCTTGACTGAATAATTTCATCCTTGACTCTAACTCTTTAATTTGCTTGGCTATGTTCTCTTGGAAAATTATTTATTTAAGTTTATAAGAATATTCATGAGGATTAATAGTAAAATAGGGATGACATGGAACACAAGAGGTCTGTTGAGGAAGGGTGGGAGGATCTTGCACACTCATTATCGTGTCTTTTATCCTCTTTTTTTCCCCATGATTCCACTATCTTACTCCATATTAGGATGTTAGGATTATAATTCTTATCTTGAGGTGGTGATGAAATTTGAGGAGTAGGTAAAGTGTTCAAGAAACTTGGAATCTCCTTAGGCTTGGATTCTCCACCTTGTCAAAAACTTGGAATCTCATATCTAGAGGTCACTTGAGATAGGGATGTAATAAGAGATGGAAATGAGGGCTTAATTTACACTTATTTTTACACTAAGATGTATTTATTCATTTTAATATTATCCAACTATATATACCTATCAATATTTTCTTTAAAAATAAGGTTTCTTTTCTCAACTTTCTCTTCCAACTGATTAGAAAAAGTATGATTTTGATAAGCTTGATTGGGTTCATGAGTAGGGATCAAGTAGGATTGATATAAATCTTGGGTAAGTGGATATGAAGGTTGATAGGTTTGGTGAGGATAATTTTCATGAATTCTTAACCTATCCTCTAAGGAAAAAACCAATCCACTCACATCTAACATCTCACTTATGAGCTTTTACCAATTGGCTCTCTCAATAGGTGCCCACTCTCTTTTAACTAGCTCTAATACATCTTTCACCTTATGAATAAGATTAATAGGAACAATTGGACCACATCCCATTAGAGTATTAAGATCCAACATGTACCTCTCATTTCTTGAAATACTTTTCTTGAAAGTGGAAATAGACTGATTAGAGAAGTGACTAGGTTGACTAGGAGTAAGATATGGAGAAGGCTGATTATAGGGATAATACACTACATGATTGGGTTGACACAATTCATGTTCTAGCTGGTAAGGTTCATGATAGGGATAATATGGAATTCCATAAGCTATATATACCTCACCAACTTGTGTAAAAATATCAACACAAGGGTCAGCCATGAAACTTCATTAGGAAGCAAGAACATAAAGAATGATCTTCAACAATCTTAAAAATGAATACCTAAGAAGCTTGACTAGCTGATGTAATTTTGGAGTTTCTATTTATTCTTGGATATGCCTCCAAAGTTTGATGTGTTGAAAGACAACACCAAAAATATTTTAAATTCTTGAACCAAGAGTCCCACTAGGCATGCCAAAAACTGTTGTCATTTGGATTTTCACCCTTTGAGGAGATGTTTCAGCTCTCCTCATCCAAGTGGCACAATCAAAACACCTCTAGGATTGTGGGTAGCTTAAGGATGAGATGAATCTATAGATATGGCTATCTCCCTTGATCTAACACTTTGGATCACTATTACACCTAAACTTTGGGGGGGGAAAGGGAAAGAGAAAAGTAAAAGCAAACTATCCTAAGGGAGGTGATACACTAAATAAGTTGATGACTTCCAACTAGCTACATGTTACACATGCAACCAAGAGACTAACCAAATATACACTTCTCCAATCTTCATCTTCTCAAATCAATATCACATTATGAGGTTATGGATGAATGTTTAGGCTGGGAGGACTAGATAAGAGACCTTGAATGACACTAGTGAATATACTAACTCACTTAACCTTAACACTTCCTAGAAAACTTCACATGACCTACAAGAAGAATCTTTCCAACTATAATAGGATGAAATAATGAGACAACATGATAAGGAAATCATAGTTATCACTAAGAAAAATTAATCATCTAAGTAAAACACACTATAAATAGTCATGAAGAGGTAAAAATCAGCTTTCTTATTGATAAAATGGTATGAAATGAGCAAGGCTTCACCATACTCAGGTGGAACATATGTTACAAAAGAAAAAATGGCTAGTTCTTATAGAAATTGAGAAAGAGAGGAGAAGAGAAAATTATAAGGGTTACAAGAACACTTGTCAAGCTGATCAAAGGAGTTACTTATGCATGAGAATAGGCTATTGGATGAACCATGAAAGGTCAAAAGGAATAGGTGGCTCTCTAATCAATGAAACTCTTGCAAAGTGGCATGAAAGTTCTCATTCTAGCTTAAAAAAATTCCTTGATGATTTGGACCTATTTGAATGTCCCAAAAATGACTAGGGATAGGTATGATAATTGGAATGAGAGGGAAGGGTTTTAGACATTCCTCTCCATGTATTGGTTGTAATCCTAGTCCTTTAGAATCATCTAAGAATGAGCCATCATCATTTGTAGTCTAAATAAATCTTCTCTCATGTACCTTACACACTTGGCCTATAAAAAGGCATCATTTTTCCATTAAAATCCATGGGAGGGAGTGGATGATAACTAGAAAGAACCATCCATAGCCTTAGAGGCATCAGACGCACATTAAAATTAGTTCATTTGAAGCTTTCCACCCTTCTCATAAGTTTGGTCACTATGCTAGTTTAAACTTGCTAAGATGAAGCAACTAATTGAGGCACTTAGAATTTTTTTCAAGCCATGAAATTGACATAGGGAGTTATATTAAGTGCTAAGCTTCCTTTCCATGTGATTATCATCTTTTGAAACCTTTAACCTACATAATGCAAAAAGCTATGAAAAATATTGTATTATACACACTATTTGTATAGTTTCATATAACTAATACTAATGGGGATTAGCCTGAGAGAGTCTTATACAACATCCAACCCTTTTTCTAGGCAATCTATGCCATTTTGATGCATTATCTCCTTCATTTTCCATATCGAGTCTCGACTAAATGTTTATAAGTGTTTTAGCCTATTTTGATCTCTTAGGCTTTGTTCATAAAAAAATGACATTAAAATAAAAAATAAATGACATAAAATTGATGTTTAGGACCATATCTAACTCCTCCTAGATTCCTTGACCTCCATGTAAAACATCAAAATAGATGTGAGCTTCTAAACCTCTCCTATCAAGCTTCTTTTCACATTTTGCACAAGTCTAAGTTGTCTTTGGGCCAAAAATGGATTCCCATAAAACTTATCTTCCCTTAAAAAGTTTTAACACATCTATACCCATACTTTAAACATTTTTTAATAGGGTATAAATCTCATCTCAAGGTGGAAGTGCCCATGATTCTCCTTTTGGCTTCTAAGCCTAGTCATGCTTAGTAGGCTTGTCTATAGCTTAAATAAAAAATGAGTTTTTGATGGTTATCCATGAATCCAATAGATTAAACACATCTGATGTAATCTAATAAACATGATCCAGTAAGGTATAAAGCATTCCTAGGGATAGAAGTGTAAGTGACCTCTCATTTGGGCACTAGGCCTCTTTAAGGTCTAATAGACCTACCTAAAAGTTTAAGAGTTTAGACCATTAATTTAGTATTCCTACTCCCTTATTTTTTTCTCATTTTTTTATATATTCTATCCAACTTTCAAAATCTTCCTAAAATGTGTAAACATCCCCTGGTTCACCCATTTCACCATTCTTTTCAGGATTATAAGTTCTACTCCTAAAGGGAGTGCCCTCTATTTGAGACAAAATAGAGGGCACTCCCCTATTTACTTAGAAAATATTTATCATTGTATGATTTTTTATATGTTTTAAGTATATTCTCTACAAAAATTCATCCCTTTTACAACTCTTATGACATTCTAAAAGCATTAAAAACTAAGGCAGACTGCTAGGCAAATTCTTGTCATGGACTATGTGATACCTACCTAGATCCCATTATTTGCTTGAATGGTGTTGTATTATAATTTATTAATTATATAAAAAAATTTAATCAAGATTTTTTAATCTAGTCCATCACCTTAAATCTTTACATACTCCTTCTTAAGACCTTGACTAGTCAAGCCTGTGTGCAACCTTCCTAATTATGTCTCTATTTTCTTCCCTCAAGGATGACCCTTATAGGTGATCACCCATGTTTGAATATTGGGTAAGTTTTTTAATATAATTTAAAGTTATTTATGGTTAAAATTCATTATCCTATTAATCTAAGTCATGTCATACCTTCAACTATTTTGATCGGGCTCACTATCTGTTTACAGTCACTTATAAATGACTATATGGGAGTCCTTAGGATATTGTAGGTGTAGATAGGTTCTATAAATTGAAATTTAAACTCTTTAAATGAACCTTATTCAAAAAAAAATTCCACGTAATATTCCAAGGTAATTAATCTCTAGGTTTACAAGAAAGAAACCTCTTTTCAAACTTTACCCTTGGCTAGTTATAGGTGTTAATCTCAAGTTAAAAGACTCCTGTAGATGTGCATGGAACCTGTAACACTATCTATTAACACAATCTTGATGATATTTATGTTCATTAGTGTGTATTTAACTCACTAACACCATTCAAAACATTTAAGTATCCCTTGTTAGTACCTTGAAGTGTTAAGGCCACTTTGTACTTCAAAACCTGTAGATATTATTGCCTAAACTCAGTGCATAGAAGTACATATTAGAGCTATTAAATAATCATTCTCCACATATCATCTTCCCTATATATTTTACATGGATCATGTATTTTTTAAGGACTAAAATATTTAGTCATTAAGAGGCATTCAAAGTCTTTGAAACCATGTCATATAACCTTGATAAAAGGCTCAAGTTCTATATTTTATCATTTTAGGGAAAAGGTCCGTGTACACTATTATTGGATCTTTGGAATGTGATCCATACTTGAATTTTCCAAAATATATTTAAAAATAAGTCTAACATGATTCTACACAAATGATAAGACTTCAATAAAGGGTTTCATCATGTGCTTAAACACTTAAAATGGCTATTTAACCCTCTATCAGTGGCACCTGAAGGTGGTTATGGTCATGTACAGGCAATGTATCTTAAATGGTTCTTACTCTTTGATTTTTCAATATCATAAATAAAATAAGGTATGATATGATTCATTTTATGTTTTATATATCTTTACATTTGTGCTAAAACCTCTTCCTACCAAACTAGTGTGTTGGCCCTATCATGCGAGGGACGAGTCTCGTGCATTCATCTAAAGCGTGCAACAAAAGACTGATTCTAAAAGGATTTGAAAAATGATGTGTGTTTTCTCATTTCTTGTGTTAACTCAAATATATTACCATTACTAGCTAGTCATAAAATAAGAAAACTCATGAATTTATCACGAAACACATTTCAATATTCAACACTTATAAAAGTTCATTGTTTGAAGAGTCAAATATGATAAACATTGAATTCTCATTAGAGTGCTTATTGATTACAAGACAAAATGCTCTATATTCCTCTAAAGGTTCACCTATGAGACTCCCCCCATGAATGATTATAATAGGGGTTTTTATACTTGTTTTCCCCCATCCAAATGTCTAGTTCATAACTTAATATGGACAAATGGTATATGAACTCCTAACAAGCTGAGATTCATGGCTCTTATAACTAATTATTCATGTAAAATCAGGCCTCTACACCCATAGATGTTTGATCTATATTATATATTCATATCCAAGTGTTACATTTCTCATGGGCTAGTATAAGACCTTCAATTGGTGGGGTCAAATTGTCTTGATTTTTTCTTCTAAATGATCCCACATTCCTCATGCCCCACTTCCCCCACGATCCCCTAGTCTTTTGCTTCTTGTTCTGAGTCCTTTGTTCTTGAGTTCCTTGTGCCACATTTTCTCTAGACTAGGTCCTCCCATGTTGTTTATTTCATGTCATTTTACTTTTACACCCTTCAAATCCTATACTCATAGTCTCATTCCATGGTCCTCCTACACCATTATTCTCCTACACTATGCTGGTACTTGCATAAAAATAGGCAATGGTCCCTCTATGTTGTGCACTAAAATTAGAATAAATACTTGGTCAAAATTGAGGGGCCAAAATCACCCCACACTAAGCTCTTAGTCTATTCTAAACTAGGTTATACTATCATCCTCAATTAACTCAAGACCTTTATTTCTCAAGTTCTTTCCTCAGCTCATCCCAATGGGATAAGGCATCAATAACTTTTGTAGATATTTTTTCAATAGCCTCCTTTACTACTTTTAACTCCTCAAGCTAAGTTGGAGTCTCAGTCTTCTTCATATATTCATCTATGGCTATGATAACTTCCTTATGGATGTTTTCCAATTCAGAGACCTCTTTATCAACTTGTCCTCAGAGTGTGGTGAAATTGGCATTTATTTTCTAATGATGTTTGTTTATTATTTATTCCATTTTTTAAATGTCTTTGAATACATTTATACATTTTCATGATATTTTATTAATAGGCCAACATCAACTGATTGCTACCTCAAGACCTCCTCATCATTAAACTAGGCTTCTATTATTTTATTAGAGTGCACCATGCATGTCAAAATGTCATCCAAAATTGGGATAACCTCCCTAAATCTCTCTAAATTAATATGGTAGATATCTACTGTAGTGATGAATTGATCTATTAGTTATTGGGATCATTTATAGGCATGGGGTGCTCCTTATTAATTTTGAGCAATAACTCAACCAATGTCTCTAATTTACCTATGGTGTCCCTATCCAATATTACACCATCTATCAGTGCTGGCTCTTTTTTTTTTTTTACAAAGGCTTAAAACCCTTACCTTAGCCTCAGTAGTCTCTTAAAGTTGTTTCTTTAAGGAGGCCACTTCCTTGACTAACACCTACTTTTTAGAATACACTTTATTATACATTTCCACCACTTTTCCATGTTTCATTTTTATCATTCATATGTCTGACTTGGACAAAACATTTTGGCATGTCACTTCCATGGAAAGTTTAAAAAATGTGGCACTTGTCATTATCAGGGAGAGCCCATGTGGATCAAATTTCATGAGGTTTGGTAGACCTAGGGCATCTGGGCCAAAGAAATTCAATCCAATAAAAAATCAAACTAGGGATCTTCACTATATATCTCCAAAAGAAAGGATAATTGATTCCATATTTCTTGGGTCATGTCATTAGGGTGGAAATGCTTCCAAAGATAAACATTTTATTCTTCCACACCAAACTGGTATCATTCACATAGATTGGATGATACTCTCTATTATATTTCCCCCTCAGTTGGCCCCTTCCCCCTTCTTAGGTCTCATTCAATTTATTGATGGATTTTGGTAGCCATCCCATCCATTCCCATTTTTATAATATTATCTTGATCATCAGTTGAAACCTCTCACACATGGGATGGATTCTTATCTAGATTGGATTCCAAATTATGTTTCTATTCCTATGAGTGGTCCATTTGGGATGTTGACTTGGAGGTTATGGCACTAATCCATTGGTAGGTTTTGGAGAAGGTGGAGGTGAAGGTGATCATGGAGGTAAATGTGGGGGACTTGGATGCAATGGGATCAAAGGGGAATGAGGAGAGGAGTGAATAGGTGAAGGTGGCATAGTGTGAGGAGGTTGCCTAACTAGAGATGTTGAGGGATAAGGTGGTAAAGGTGAAAGATGGGGTGGAGAAGGTGAATAATGATGTGGAGAAGGTGAAGGATGAGGTGGATGTAGTGCATAAGGTTTAATGGGTCAAGAGAGTTGTGCCTCTATCACTCTTTACCATTTTGGGGGGACCTACTATCCACTTGTGCTAGCACTTAGATTAGGTTACCAATTTATTTTTTGAGGTACCTATGGGAGCCTCTCCTTAGGGTCCCAATATTGAGGGTCTTGGTGGGAACATAACATGTAAAATATTTTGTGATCTTGCTCTTCAACTAGGATATTCTTAACCTTTATATCAATTAAGTACATTTCCCTCCTCTCTATGTAGACCTTTATTCTTGGATAGATGAACATCTTCTAGAGGGTTTGGTTCTCTACATCGATCCATTATACTTGTATATTTATCAATTTTGCATCATAAATTATATTGATATAATTGATGAAGTAGCATATAGAGAAGGCATATGGTATTTTAAGTCATGGTGAGATCTCTCTCAAAGAATTCATCTAAATACATGCCAGGGAGTAGTGTTACTTCACAGTGAATTTTGATTTGATATTCTGTTAGGGGGGAAGTCCTTGGGAATGCACCATTAATTTCCAAAATCTACCTTCATTCCATTAAATTAGTACCTCATCTTCAACTTATATGTTAGAGTGATGTGCTGGGGGTAAGTGAAAGCTTTGTAGCACTCGATGGGGGACTTGTGAGTGGGGGGTAAACTCATTTCAAAGATATTGAACTATAGTTAGGTACCTTGATTTCATTAAAAACAAATAATAATAAGATTTCACCCAACCCAAGGGAACCTATACTTAAGCTATCTTTTGGATAAAGTATAATTCCTAGTTATATTGTATACCCTACACTACTTGGTTTTTTATGTGAAGGTGGGCCATATCCACCTCCTTCCACTAGTCGGTCCCTCCAACCTTGGTGGAAGTGATCCATGCTATGATTATTAGGGTGGGATCCTATAGGTTTCTAATGTACATTACATGCCCCTACTTTTGATACATAAGCATGATGGTGGTCTACTAGACCTCCTCTATATCCACAAAGTCTTCCAACACATTGACCCTTAAGCACTAGAGTCTTGTGACTTTGCTTACCCTTTTTGTGTTGATCTTCACATTATACCCTATGAAGTGGATGTAATCCTCATGAATGCTTGAGAGGAAGAACTAAACTAGCTTAGTAATATTTCCAAATATGACAGTTCAAAGAGTTAGAAGAGGCCATCTTTATCCAATTGGTTCTTGATGGTCAAGTCATAGACCACTTGGTTATGTGTGTTGGTGGTTTAGACTTGATAATCATTTTGTAACTCTATTTTTTTTCCCAGCTAATGGTGGTTATAGTTAAATACTACTATAGATGACACCTTGGAGACCCAATTTTTTACATGCAAGACTGGCTCATAGTACTACATTTCTTTTATTAACAAGGATATATGAGGGGATGTTGGGGCACCTTGTGACGAAGAATATTGAATATACTTTCCCTTTACCACCTTTTCTTCCATGCTATTACTTTCTTCTAAACTCTCTCTTAGGACTTTCATGCACTACTCTTCTAGTCTTTCTTATTCCCAAACTTCTTCCCTTATATGAACCCAACCTCTGATTACTTATTTTTCTTTTGGTATATTTGGAAGCCTCTCAAGTCTTTTATCCTTTTTCTTCAATTTCATTACCCTTCATGGCACTCAAAGGTTAACCCGTGGTAGTCCCATGTTTCTAAAATAATTTATGGTTGTCATCAAACTTGCCTTAGATCTCAATCTTCATTCTTCAGCAATGGCAACACCTTTAATTGGCAACTCCAACAACCTCCACTCCTATGCACAATTTTGGACTTTAACAACCTTTATTCTTCACCTAGAAGCAACCATTGTATCTTTGTCAACCCTATAAACACTTCTAATATAAAAAGGATTTAATTTATTCATTATTGTTCTTTGGTTCATTAAGAACTTGAAGATTATAGCAAGGTAAAGTGTATAATGACTTTGACTCATTTATTTATTGGTCCTTTAGGCCATTTACCTCATTAATTTATTTTCTTTCCTTATCATTTCTGGCCATAAATGTGTATCTTTTAATTATCTTCATACTTTAGATCTTGCATCAAGCCTTTAGTGTTTTAATGAACTTGTCCCATCTTTCCACTCACACACTTGTTTTTATGACTAACCTTGTCACATTAATGGTCCATTCCTTCCCATGCCTTTATTGGGAGTCGATGACAACTATCCCATTTTATAGAGTAGTGGAAACTAGTTGTCATGTAAATGGTGAAAACCTTTCAAAAATGCTTTGTTAAATGACTCACACACCCTTAATCACTTGTGCACTATATTTGACTCTTATGAAATTGAAATTTATGTTTCTACATTTTATGTCTTGTATTCATATGCATAATATCTTACCCCAAACTAAAAAGGGTTTGTGGTCCTCCACAAAAACAAACTAAGGGACTAAGAATTCCAGGAGAGAATCATGCACCTAAAGGATAATGTTTTTTTATTGAAAGCAATAACTCATAACATAATTGCCTTAAACCATATTTAAAATAACACAAACATAAATAGAATCACAATACGATCAAAGATGACTCCCATTATAGTGTCCTAGGAGGAATTGACCATCTATTTACTTTAGCTAACAAGTTCTAGTAGGTCAAATGATAAGAATTATGAATGGCCCATCCCAATCAATTCAGAGCTTCCCAAGGTGGTACATAAATTTAGAGTCATATATTATAACTTTCATGCCTAGGGTGAATATTTTTTTCTTTAGATGGTTATCATGCCATGCTTTTTGTTTCCATTTTTCAACATCTTGATTCTAGTGGGAGAGGAACCAAACCTCATCTAGTTTCATGATTTAACCAAGCTAAGATTTTAAATAGGAATCATCATCAAGGTTTCCTATATGTTTTATCTATAGAGATGGAACTAGGAACTCTACTAGCATGATTGCTTCCTTTCCATATACTAGGTTGAATGGTGTACTTTTGTTGAGGCATTTATATGTGGTATGGTATAACCAAAGTACTATAAATACCCTATTGTCCCAATAAATTCTACCAACATTGCAAATTTTTGTCAAAGTGATATTGAGGATCTTGTTGAAGGATTCATCTATTCCATTTGCTTGTGGGTGGTATGGTGTTGTCTTGTGGTTTGCAATCATGAATTCAACCAACAAGATTTGAATTGTCTAGTTTAGAAAGTGGGTTCTGCAATCATTGGTGAAGCTTAATAGACATCCAAAGTGTGTTATAATATTTTCATAGATGAATCACATGGTAGTTGGTATAGTATAGTCATTGGTTGGCACTTCTTCAACCCAACATGTTAAGTAGTCTATTTTTTTAATTATGTACCATGAGCTTGTTTGTCATCCTACTAGAGTGATGGGCCCTACAAAGTCAATATCTCACTTTAGAATGGTCCTTGAGAAGAAATTAGGTGTAAAGGAATGGCATATATTCTATTAGGTTTTCCCACATGATATAAAATATCACATTTCCTTATATATGCCTTTGCATCTTTAAATAAAGTTGGCCACCAGAGTCCAGTGAGTAACACCTTACATGCGATAACCTTTCCATTATAATGTAATTCAAAAATACCTTTATGGACTTCTTATAATACCTTAAGGAATTAATGATGCATTAAAAAATTATGTATTACCTCATCATGGTCCATCTTATATAGGTCTCCTTCTATTAGTTGATAAGGTGTGGTGTGGACTGTAAGTTGTTTCTTTTCTTGTGAAGTGAGAAAATCAGGTGTAAAACTAGTATTGAGGAATGATACAGTATCCTCTAATTCTTTAGGTAATCAAGTGACTTGAAATATTTTTATGTTGAGAAGGTCATAGTATATGTCATGTGGAGGTTCTTTGTTTTCAATCTAGGATAAATGATCAGGTCCACAGTTGGTTTTCCCAAGTTTTACTAATACAAAAAACTAAAATTATTAGAAGAGAACCATCCAACAATAAATTATTCCATGGAGAAATAGCTTATTGAAAAGAAAATTTAAATCCTCATAGTTAATGTAGAATACAAATGGTGTGGCTAGAAGGTACTATCTAAATTTCTGTAGCATATAAACCATACATAAAGATTCACATTCGGTGGTGGTATAGTTCCTTTCGATCGATGTGAGATTTCTACTAGAAAAATAGATAGGATGGTCCAAATTTACCTCTCTTGGTTTTATGAGTATTAAAATAAATACTATGACAAGTGAATCAACATGGAAATGAAAGGGTTTTGTTCAATTTGAAAATTGTAAGATAGGAGTGGTAACTAGTCTTTCCTTCAGCATTTCAAAAGTTACATTATAGGAATTAGTCCATATAAACTATTCATTATGCTTTAATATCTCATCCAAGGGAACTAAAATCTTGGAATAACCCTAAATTAACTTATTTTAATAACCCATGTGTCCTAATAAGGCACATACTTCATGTGGAGTCTTGGGCATTGGAAAATAGATGATAATAGAGACCTTGGCTAGATCTACCAAGAGTCTCTCTTTACAAATAATATGCCTAAGAAGTACACCAAAAGATGTCACGAAAAGGCACTTTTTAAAATTTAGAGGAATTTTAAATAATGGATATTGCGCAAGCATGAGTCTCAAATTAGCACAGTGGTCCTTGGTCAACCTGTAGACTATCCAATCATCTAGGTATACTTAGATAAACTTATGAATAAAATCATTGAATGCCTCAACTTGCTATCCAAGTAAACACTGATGTGTCATTTTTTAAATAAAAAATCATGATGGTATAAGTAAAATATCCCCATTTAGTAGTGAAATTAGTATTATATTTGTCTTTCATAGCTATCTAGACTTAGTGGTATCCCAAGAACCCATTTGTGAAGGAGTATACTTCACAACAGGTAACACCTTCTAGGATATCCTCTGTGAAAGGAATTAGGAAAGGATCAATGACAAAAGATGAATTCAAAACACAATAATCCACATAGACACAAATATTCACATATTTATTGATACTAATTACCATAGGACTCACCCATTTAGATTCATCAATAGGAGTAATTACTTCGGTGTTGATCATGTTATCAATCTACTCTTTTGTGCATGCTCAAAGGTTAGGGTTCATTTGGTATGGATGTTTCTTCACTAGGTGAGTTACATCAATAAAATTTATATGCATCTTGTATAGATAAGGGTTAAACCCTTTAATTTCACTATAATTCCTCAAAAACACATCCTGATACTCTTTTAGAAACTCATAGATTTGTGAAATTTTTGTCTCAGTGTAATAATTTCCAATGGTCACCATCTTAGGTTCTTGCTCTATACCAATGTTAAGTTAAATATTTTTAATGGGTCTATGATAAAGGTTATATATGGGGGATTTTACATCCCAAATAGTCTGTGAGATAGTACTCATAGGGACATGTAAGTGTTTATTCAATGGATCGAGTGAAGTGGAATTTTCTCCTTCATCTACTTGAAAGATGAGTTTCTGCTTTCCCAATTAGATCTCTTCATGGTATTATTCACTAAGAAATATTAATTGTGTAATAGTTTATTTTTTGGGAGGATCAATGAGTAAACACAAGGGTTCCTCAGGTTCTTGATGAATATGACATAGGTGATCTTTAACAGGACTTAGATTTCCAATGATTACTTAGCGTATGGTTTAAAGAGTAAGATGTAAGTCCATATTTGGTGAAGATTAAGAAAGAATTGACATCATGTTTTCCTTTAGTAACTTATAGAAACTTGTTCCCATGTGCCTTTCTTCATGTATATACCAAGATCATGTCCAAGTGCACAAAGTTCCATAGAATGCAAGGACCCAGAGGTATTCTAGTAAAAATGTTTCCTTAACTTGCCATATTGTTTCATAAGCCTCAAGGTGAGGTTTATGTGCTTCTATTCCACTATAACTAAGTTTTCCTCTAATCTTATTGTCATGATGGAATCTATGATGTAGAGCAACTCACACCTGATCCCAATACAAAAGACACTCGTTATGTGTACACCACCATCTGGTAGTGGTGACATAAAAAATATGGTATAATGACCTCATCCATTCATTTTTAGTATCATAAAACTCCTCAAGGTGATAGATAAAATCATGCACCTCCATTTTTCCTTAGAACTATGGAGCTTCATTAAGTCTCTCTAATGGTCCTCATAGTAATAAACCCATGAGGTACACAAACTTGTGATATTTTGGAAGTTGGCATGGGATGTTTTCATCTCTATTGATGGTGCTACATAATCTTCTAGTGAATTCATAATCACCATGGGCCCAATAATTTCAAGCATTTCTTGTAGTATTCAAGATAGACTAGTTGTCTATCCAATGAAGAATACCATCTAGCATTAGATCATGTTATTCATCATGTCGAGTAGTCATATTATATGAATTTTTGATATCTTCATCAATGTTCATGGGCTCAATGTAAGGTGGTCCTTGTGCTTGGTTTAAGGGTATTATCACATTTTGATCACTAATCTCAAAGTAAATGTATCAATTTTTAAATCTTAAATCTATATGATTTTCATAGGTCTCTAAGGCCTTCCAAGTAAGGTTGGGTAGTCATCAGATTCTACCAAATCCAAAACCTTAAAGTATGCTTTGAAAGGAACCCCAAGTATTTCAATGGTGGTGTTTTTAAAGACTCTGATAGGATGCACATGAGTCTTATTTTCCATGAACAAGACATGAGGTGAGGGATACAAAGCTAGACTAGACATTTTCTACCATACATATTTAGTGAGAACATTTACTTTAGTGCCAATATCTACTAGACTATCTCAGATTACTCATCCATTGAGAGCAACATTAACTAATATTTTCCATCTTTTAGGGAAGTGGAACTAAGACTTTCCTAACATCAGGCATGATTTAAATATTGATCTTCACCTTGTCGACTGTGATGAGTATGGGCTTCATTTTTTAGGTGGGCTTAACCTTAAAGCTAGGTGATAAGCTAGGTAATGATGTCTTCATCAAGCATGCATTTGCATAGTTACTAAATACTATCCTACATTACTAGAGGTTCAATTTCCCTTTATACTTTAGCACACTATGTGACATCCCTATCCTTAAGGTATTGAATTTTGCCTTGGATCTCTCACACAAGTGACATTATATCATGGAGGACATCCTTTTATTGAAATGCATTAGGGTACTTCCTTTCTTGTGGGTTTTGCCAATGTACCTTTTCAATTAGGTTAGGTGTAGATTACATATGGCCCCTACTATGAGTAGTAATGTTTAATTTCTATACAATAGGGATGGTAGGTCAAGTGCACCAGTATGGTTTGTCTATAAAAATCATGTTTGTGCTCTTTTCATTATGGTCCTTTGTGATGGCTACATATAAATTTAAACACTCTTCTAGTATTTGGTCATTTTTATAGTAATCATAGGTTTGGTATTCTAGGTAATCCCTCTGATAGTGGTCTGGAGAACCACAATTGTAGTATGTTTTTAGTGGAAACTAAACACTATCTCATCCTCTTCCATTTTTAGACACACAATAGCCACCATTATATTGGGAGCTGACAACTGAGAATTGTCATGTGTCATGCACTTGAGCTTTATGAATATCACTAATAAAATGACAATCATTAGTGTCATGGGTATAAGAATCACAAATATTAAAATACATATATAGTTTAATTCTCATGGCCCATTGCAAGAGTGGATAGGAATGTAAATCATGGTCATCATGACAAATCTCACAAGTTTGTTTTATGACTGTGTAGATGTTCTTGTGAAAGTAGTTGTTCCTTGTGTGTCCTTCAATTTCATAATCAATACACCAAACACCATTGAAAGACTCATGTGCATTATTTTGCATCATTTTTTCAAGATGAGGTACCAAATACACTATCTTTGCCTCCATAAAAGGACTAATCCTAATCTCCATACTTCCCATAGCCTCATCATAGAGCGCTACCTCTAGAGCCTCACATGCATTTGTGAAAGTTCTTTGTGATAAGGTCCATAAAAAATGTAAAAATAATCCTCCTAAAAACCATTGTTCATGTTGATAAGGATATGTTTAAAGGGATAACTTAGAATTCAAGGTCTTTAACCATGCATCATATTCATGAACACTATTTGTAAATCCCTATTTTATGTCTTTTAATGCTGCTATACTCTATTGCTCAAATTCAAGAATATAAAATTTTTGTAAGAAGATTTCTTTGATCTAGTCATAGTTGACCACTACTTGATGAGGGTTGAATTTGTGATACCATTTATGTGCACACTCTAAAAGGGTGGTTACAAACTACATTGCCTTTCACTCAGAGGATGTGATGCCACATGCTCTCCAAATTAGTTCACACTTATGAACATGTTCAGTTATATTTTATACCCCTTAGTACTTAGGTAGGTTCAATGTCATTTCATAATAAACTATAGGTTGTTAAAAAAATTATTTCTAAGAAGATCTATCTATCTTTCCTAGAGGGGGTCTGCTTCCTCTGGTGCCTCATCCTAATCCTCCTCCAACACCTCTAGTAGTAATGCCCATGGGAAGAGGCATGGTGGAAGCTTGCCTTCTTAGGTGTGGGCCTGTACTCTGACATTGAGGGCTAGATCCTCTAGGTATTCCAAATTGTGCCATGGACTTCTCTTGAAAAGAGAAGGATGTAGATTCTAAATTATTGCCTAATAGCCTGGTCTCAGTTTCCCTTATCCATTCAGTTTCTAAATCTATACTATTTATATCTCAATTATTTATATGTAATCTCTCTGACTCAAAGGCATGAGAACATACTATGATAGGGGAACCTATTTTACTTGTACTTGGTTCATCTCTAGTAGTCTATCTCATTTCTCTTTCACAAGATAAAATTGACAAAAGTTGTGGCCTAAAAGTGATGGATTCCTCATGCACATATAGCTTCATATGGCTCTTTGCAATGTTCTTCAAGTTTTCCCAATCATTTCTCATGCCATTAACTCCCATGATCCTCTATTGAGCTTCATAATACTTCCATTTTCATAGCGCTCACTAGTTTGATACCATGTTAAACTAACTAGTAGTCTCCCCTCCAAACGTGCATCTCATGCACTAGAGATTTTAACCTTCCATAGGTAGAGTTTCCAATCCAAGGTCAATAATTAAATTATTTATCTCAAATGAAAATGATCTCATATATTATCCCCTCAGTTCTCATAGGAATTAGAACTTAGCTTCCTCAAGACAAGAATAAGTGGTGACTACATATTCCAAAATATAGACATTTTGAATGCCTTTCTACTAGGAGTCAACTGCTCACATCAAAGAAACTTTCAGTGATGATAAAATCCTCTATCATTATAGTGTACAAGACTTCACTCTTTTAAGATTTATAGAATGTCCTTCAGTGAATTATAGGATCCAAGAATGCAAGAGAATGGGGACCTCAAAAAAGAAAGTCTCGTATAATAAGCTGTAGAGATTTTGCTCTACCTACTATCATGTAGAAATCCCTAGTTCAAGATATAAAACCACAAAGTTATATTCAACACTAGAAACTCATTCTTTAATATTATCTAGCGTAAGGTGCTCAAACATTTTCCATAATTATGCTCTAATTACTTTAGGTCTCAATAATGGAATCAAAATGTTGGGTTTTTTCTATCTTTACATCAACACTAAAACCTCTTCCCAATAAGCTAATGCACTGGCCCTATCACATGTGGGATGAGTCTCACACACTCACTTGAAGTGTGCAGTGAAATATTGATTCTTGAAGGCTTTGAACCATGATGTGTGTTTGTTCATTTCTTCTATCAACTCAAATATATTACCATTACTAGCTAGTTATAAAAGAAGGGAACTCATGAACTTATCATGAAACACATTTCAATATTCAACACTTATAATAGTTCATTGTTTGAAGATTAAAATATGATAAACATTAAATTATCATTAAAGTGCTTACTAATTACAAGATATAATGCTCTATATTCCTCCAAAGATTCACCTATGAAAATCCCCCAATGAATGATTATAATAGGGGTTTTTATAATTATTTTTCCCTATCCAAATGTCATGTTCCTAACTTAATATGGAAAAATGGCACAGGACTCCCAACAGTCTAAGAGTTTTGGATATTACAACTAATTATTCCTATATAATCAAGCCTCTGTACCACTAGATGCTTTCTCTATGCTATATATTTATATCCAAGTGTTTCATTCCTCATGGATTGGTATAAAGCCTCTGATCAGTGGGGTTAAATTGTCCTACTTCATTTATTATTCTAACTTCTCCCACATTCCTCATGTTCCACTTCCCTTGTGCTTCCCTAGTATTTCAATTATTGTTCTAAGTCCTCTATTCTTGGGTTTCTCATGCCATATTTTTTTTTGATTGGGTCCTCCTATGTTTGTTCTTCCATACCATTGTCCTTCCATTCCCTTAAACTCTCATGATACTAGTCTTATGCCATGATCCTCCCATGCCATGGTTTTCCTACACTGATCTAGGAGGATCCACATACACTCTTAGATATAAGTTATCAAATTGAAGATTGATCATTGGAATGATGTAGAGCTCATCAATATATTTTTGGTACAATTTGAATGGTCAATTTTGAGTCCATATGCACAATAAGTCACACATTGAAGTTTCTAGATAAATAGGGCAAAAAGTGACACAAGGTGATGTGGCATAATCCTAGAATACCAAGTGAAATAATTATGTTACAACACATGGAAATGAGCTAATGTGATAAAAATAATTGGGTTTCAATATTTCATCTTTGATAGGCATATATAGATGGCATAAAATAAATAAGTCAACTACATGGACCATAGTCAATGGAATCTACTTTTGTCTTAGAAGGGGATCCTACCATTGATAAAGCTATGGAACATATAATTGGATGTTGATAAGTGACGAATTATGAATGGTCCTTGTGGTGGGTCCTCAAGCCACCATGTAACTTGACATCATTTCATTTCTCCATAATAAAAAAATTGCTTAATGTTCAATGCCAACTCAAGCTTGAGTTGAGAAGTAGAGACCTGAGTTGGGATACAGAGCCTGAGTTAGAGTGACTCAACTTACTTGAATGAAATGAGACCGAGCATGGATGGGAGCCTAATTTACCCTAGATGCCAAGAGAGCCTAACATGATCTGGTTTTATATTTTAACACAACTAGGTCCCAATTTAAGATGAAGCTCGAGATCCATTGTGTTACCATAGTTTTCAACCAAAGGCTCTAAGGAATAAACATCCCAAGATTTCAACATGGAAGTTTGAGAATGTTCCAAGCCAACATTCCAAATAAAGTGATGGAGATGTGGTATATGCCATAAAACACCATGTTTCAAATATCCAAATAACCCACATGCTAATATTATCCTGTGTTGGATTGAGCCACCACCAACCACATTAAGCCTTGGGAAAAAAAGGCATGGAGGGTAGATACGAAAGTGGAGACTAAAGATTTTAAAGGATTAAAGTTGTTTCAACATCCTAAATGTGTTATAATTGGTTAGGATAAATGCAAAAGCCTTGCTATGGGATTTGAACCGTGTTATCTCAAGTAAAAGGATAAGCACCCAACCAATTGGGGTGTGAGTTAAAGCACTATATAAAGTGTATGAATTTTTATTTAAACACAACCTTTTAGTAGACTATGTAGAAGGCCATAATAGACTAGTTTGCATAAATCTCATGTTTTGAGAGACTTGGAGAGGTTTTGAGTTCTCAGTGTAAACTAGGAAATTGTCCTAGACTTTGAATTGATTTCAATAGTGTGTTGAAAGTTCTATTTTGGGATTTCTAAATCCATTCTAGAAGTCCATTTTTGATACTTTTTGGTGAGAGTCCACAATATTGTGAGATTGCATTGATGATAGGAAGGTGGAAGGTCTATCCATTGGTTCTAGGACTTTTTGAAGGTCTGTTATCAATTTGTATGTAGTATTAGAGTATCCATTTGACAATTGTGAGGGTTAGCTATGTACTCACTTTTCAAGGAAATGGATCAGTTCATACTATAAGCAAACTTGGAGATGTAGGCATTGTCAAACTCTATTATCAAGTGTTTTTCACGAGTTTATTTTATTTATGCATTGTTTTTTTTTGTATTTTGATCAATATTGTATATTAATCATTATTAAATGCTTAATTAGTCAAATATGACATATTAAAAAAATATTGAGCACTTTGGGGATTAAGACAAATATGTATTAAAAATTCAAATTTAGTTTTGTTTCCTTGAGTATTTTTTGGGAAATTACATGATTTGACTAAAGTATCCAAGGTAAATAATTTTAACACAAAAATAAGTGCTAGTTTATGGATCAATTTTGGTATCAGAGTAGTTCTTTCTAGTCACTAATTTTTTTTTTATAGTGTGTGTGACTATTTAGGACCTACTTGAATCCATGGATTTGTATTTTTGGATGCAATTGCCCATGATGCTTTTGTTATTTGGCACAATGATATAAATGATTGTGTCATGCTAAAAAGATTAGACACAATAGATGGTAGAACTAAATACAATAGTGGTAAATGTGAGTGTAATTCAGCACATACAAGATCATTGGATCATTGAACTCTAGTAGAAAGTTGATTCTCTTTTTGATTATCTATAAAAAGAGTCAAGATGGAGGAAAATTCATCAAGATGATTGTAATACTTTAGCTAGTCTAATTTATAGTCATTGCTTGAGAGGTGTACACATGGTAGAAAATTTTTGGTTATGACATCTTGATCATGCACTACAGTGGTTCTATTAGAGGAATGTAGGTAAAGGAAAGACTCCTACTATATAAATTAATATTCAACATTTGAAATCCATAGTTTGATAGAGGACACCATTTAGACCTTTGGATATTATATTATGATCTGTGAGAGCCTCTAGATAGAGTATTCTAGTCTTTTCAAAAGGATGTGTCATCAGACTTGTTTTTGATGGAGACATCAAAATAGGTTATGTGACCACTGATGTAGTACATCGATTAAGCTTATCAACATTGCCACTACTACAAGATAAAATAGTTGGCATATGGAATGGTATTATTTGAGGTATGGAACCATGTTGTTGGACCTTATGGTTTACAGTTGGGAGATAGTTCTCAAACATGGTGAGTCTCGATATCATCCTATTGGATATGGATGAGATGGTTTTAGGAAATTTATAACTCTTCACTTAGTAAGCATAATTTAGATATGATGGCATATAGCTTCACTTGGATCACACTTGGATCATGTAGTTTGAGATAGGGCAGGTCTCTAGACCTAATCATGATGATTCTAGTCAAACATCAGACTCATATGTAACAAGTGACCATTAAGAACCTAAAGATGAGCTACATGATGATCCATAGAGTGATTAGTAAAGGAGCCAATACCCACACCAAGATTCTATAATTGATAATGAATCTTAGGTGTATTTTGGGTTTATCCATTTGTATATACTCATAATACTAGTATAAATAATGTGATTGTTAGGATGTATGAATAAGACCCATACATGAAATATTGTGATATACATCATGCATAGTTGTTAAAAGATCTATGGGGCACTATCTGTATCTATATATACATGCATTATAAAAATTAAAGTTTATTTTATTATGGAAGTCACTTGTAGAGAAATATTGAGTGATAGGTTTATCATACTAAAGTTGTCTTCTCACATTTTGGTAGACATTTTACATCAACAAAAATATATGTATATTAGTGTATGCTTGTTTTTGTTAAGTATTATTATGTAGAGAATAATTTAGCAGACCTAAGAAGCACTAGGTCCACACATGTACTTCTATAGAGGCCATTAAGGCTATGTAACAGAAGAGGATGTTGATGGATATGATATTATCCACATGTAAATCCATTGTATATGTGCAGCAAAAGAGGATGTGGATGCATATACATAATCTCAAGAATCTCATTATAGTCATGTTGTAGAAGAGATCACTAGGCTTATCTATGTAGAGGTTCTTGTGAAGTCATACAACATATAAAGTTATTCCATTATGAATCCTCAATTTGTGTAGAAGCTAGTGATGGTCATGTAGTAGAAGAGGAATTGTAAAAGGTATGATCAATCATTTGTTCTAAGGCATAGTTGCATAACCTGAGTAGACTAATAAAGACCCATTACAATTATTTAGAACCAACTATCATTTCATACAATCAAGCTGGGTACCAACTTATAGTGGATCAAAAGCACTCCTAGTAGGGAGGATTGATCCAATAGGATCCACATACACTTTGAGACAAACATTTTCAAATTGTAGACTGATCATTGGCATGACATAGATCTCATCAAGAGATTTTTAGTGAAATTTGAATGGGTGAATTTTTGGTCCATATGTGTAAGATATTGTGTGTTGAAGTTTCCAAATCAATAAGGCAAAAGGTGACACAAGGTGATGTGGCATAATCCTAGCATGCCAAGTGGACCAATTGTGTTGTAACATGTGGAAACAAGCTTGTGCAAAAAAAATAATTGGGTTTCAATATGTCATCTTTGATAGGTGTATGTAGATGGCATAAAAAATAGGTTGGCTATAGGAACCAAGCTAATGGAGTCTAATTTTGTCTCAGAAGGGGACCGTACCATTAATAGAGCTATGGAACATCTAGCTAGACATTGACAAGTGTCAAATTGCAAATGGTCCATGTGGTGGGTCCTCAAGCCACCACTTCATTTCTCCATAGTCAAAAAAAAATTAATGCTCAATGCCAACTCAAGCTTGAGTTGAGAAGTAGAGACATGAGTTGGGATACATAGCCCAAGTCAGAGTGACCCAACTTACCTGAATGAAATGAGCTCAAGCATAGATGGGAGCCCAATTTACCCTAGATGCCAAGAGAGCCCAATATGATCTGAGTTTTATATTTTATCATGACTAGGTCCCAATTTAACATGAATCCTAAGCTCAACCATGCTAACATGGTTTCCAATCAAAGGTTCTAAGGGATAAACATCATACGATTTTAACACAAACATTTGAGAATGTTCTAAGCCAACATTCTAAGGAAAGTGACAGAGATGTGGCATATGCCAAAAACACCACATTTCAAATATCCAAACAACCCACATGTCAATATCTTCCAACCACATTAAGATTTTTCCAATAAAGGCATGGTTGGCAACTATGAAATTGGAGACTCAATCATTTACAATCTTAAATTCATTTCAACATCCCAAATGTGGAATAATTGGTTAGGATAAATGCAAAAGCCTTGTCATGGATTTCAAACCATGTTATCTTGAGTAAAAATATAAGATCTCAACTGATTGGGACATGATTTCAAGAACTATATAAATTTCACTAATTTTTATTTAAACACAACCTTTGAGTAGACGACGTAGAAGGCTATAATACACTAGTCTGCATAAATCTCAATTTTCAAGAGACTTGGAGGGGTTTTTATCTCTTAGTGTAAACTAGGAAATTGTCCTAGAATCTAAGATGATTTCAATGGTATGTTAAAATTCCTATTTTGGGATTTTTAAATCCATTATATAAGTCTATTTTCAATACTTTTTAGTAGGAGTCCATAAGATTGCAAGATTGCATTGATGATAGTAAGGTGGAAGGTATGTTCATGGGTTTTGGGACTTTTGGAAGGTCTATTGCTAATTTCTATGTAGTCTTCGAGTATCCATTTGATAATTGTGAGGGTTTTATATGTACTCACTTTTCAAATAAATGGATTGGTTCATACTATAAGCAAACCCAAAGATGTAGGCATTATAAAACTCTATTATCAAGTGCTTGTTTTGAGTTAATTTTATTTGTTCATTATTTTTATGCATTTTGATTAATCTTGTTTATTAATAATTATTTAATATATAATTATTCAAATATGACATATAAATGAAAAATTGAGCACTTTAAGGTTTAAGACAAATATGTATTAAAAATTCAACTTTAGTTTCATTATTTTGAGTATTTTTTGAGAAATTGTGTGATTTGACTAAAGGATCCAAGGTAAATAATTTTTTCATAGAAATAAGTGCTAGTTTATGGATCATACACAATGCTGGTACTTGCATAAAAATGGACAATGGTCCCTCTGCATTGCATGCCAAAATTGGAACAAATACTTGGTCAAAATTGAAGGGCCAACAATTTTTCACATGCTAAGTCATAAAAAAATGTTCTCAACCTGTCTCATGTTCTCTATACAAGTACTTATAAAGCTTTGCCAATGTCACCTATAGGTAGATGTTCCCATATATAGGCATTAATGTGAGTTTTAGGTAGTGCACATTACCTTGACCATCAAGTGATTTATATGCCTATCCTAACACCTCCAAATGCATCTTTACACTATAAAAAATCTAAAACAAGTGTCAAAGCCCTCCTTTTAACATGAACTCTTATTTCACGGCACCTATAGGTGCATATTTATAGTCATATAAAATGAAAAAAAATGGTAACTTGAGCGTGGTGAATGACACTCAACCCTTAGGTCCCTCTTGCTTGCTCTCATTTCCCTCATAAGCATCATTTTCACTAAAGCTTAGTCATTCATAGCCTTCTAGACTTGATCTTAGCTAAGCTAGACCCATTTTTCCATGATAGATCCATCCCCCTAAGTCTTATTTTCTTAGGATAATATCACCACACTAGGACTATAATATCAATTCCACTCTTGTCTACTTTCAACACTATTGTCCAAGTTCATTTTTGGCCCCAAAGGTCAATTTATTCTAGTTCCCTATCCTTCTCCTTGTTATCCTAACATGAGCTCATTCAACTCATGACCAATAGATCCTTATAAAATCCCATTCAAAGATCATTTGGAAGGGGTTGGTGAATATCACTAAGCAAGCAAGAATACAAGCAAGACTACTCATGTAATCTTCCCTATTCTATACATCTAGACAACCAATACACTTACAAGATTATTCAAATCCTTACACCCTTCCCTAGTCACCTAAAACACATCTATTTTAACATTTTTAATATCCATACACTCAATTTCATAAAGCACATCAAGTGGGAAAACTACATATGGCTTGATCCCTCTTTAGAGTATTAGTATGTAGGTATCATTCCCACATAAGGGGTGTGGATCCACATCTAGTGAATCTTACACACACTAACCCACACCCCCCCCCCCCCCCCCGCCCCCAACTCAAAATTGGTCAAATCATAATGGAAGATAGGGAGCTCTGCAAACTTCCAACTACTAAAACTTTGTAGATATGGTCACATAAACATGGTGAACAAAGCCTAAAAATCTTAGATCCTCAAGACAACAATGGTAGAGGTGGAATACAGTGCTGAAGACACTCTTATTCACTTCCAACACTCTTTTATAATCATAAAATGAAGTTTAGATCCTAGTTTGTGACAATGTCCCAGTCTTATACAATGAGTATCAAACCCTATCTCAACTGTATCATCTAGTTTCTAACTAAGTTTGATTTTCTCCCTCTCATTACTATTTTTAGAAAATTATAAATTACAATTAATTTACATAAATTATTAGCTCAATTATTGTGTATTTATTTATTGGTTGTACTATTCAGACCCCTTAACTAAATTAGGAATAATACACTAATATTTCCAAAATTGTTAAATCATTTGGTGAACCCGACTTACTTCATTTGTGCATAAAAACACTATAAACCCTAGGGTAAATTTTTTAATAATTTTTCTTATATTTTTTTGATTTTTCACCTGCATAATAAAATCATAAATTAGCATTAAATTTTTTTAAAAAATAGTAATTTTAAAATAATTTTCTTTCAAACCCTAGTTGCCCATACTAGGTCCCAGTATTTTCCTGGTAATTTTATAATAAAATTCTAATTTTTAACTAGCATATTAAAATCATAAATTCACTTCAAATTTCAAAATTCAATAGTAATTTTACAAAATATATATTTTTTCAAAACCCTAGTTGCATATACTAGGTCTCTCAAAATCACAAAATTTCTAATAATTTTTTGATTTTTTTACTTGTATACTTGACTCAGAAATTTACTTTAAATTAAAAATTTTCATAATAATTTTTCAAATAATCATATTTAAAACCCTATTTTCATATGTTAGGTCCCATTACTTCTTGAGATATCACCTTACATATAAACTTATATTTCACATCAAAACAAAAATGGATCTCACTTATTTCCAAATATTTATTACATTTATTGTAAATAATAATGAGACCATACTTGGTCTCATCATGTACATGAGCAATAACATTTACCATATGTTAATGCAAAGTTTCATTATTTCCCTTTCATGCTTAATTTTCACAATAATGGATGACATTAAAAAAATTATTTGTAAATGTGCACAAAATTTCAATATTTCTTTTGCATACTCTCTCTCTCATGCAGAATAATTTCCAACTCTATTTTGATAAACATGTTAGAAATATTATGTTAAAAGTAAAAGTTATTTATGAATTAATGCACAATTATATGATCTCTACCCTTTGATTTATATCTCTCATATGGAAAAAAAATCAAGTTTATCTTGCCACACATATTAGACATATCATAACACATGTAAAAGATCTTTATGAATGAATGCACAATTCCATTCTCTCTAGTCTTTTCTTTCTATTTATCATATGGAAAAAATTTCAAGTTTATCTTGCCACACATATTAGACATATCATACCACATGAAAAAATTATTTATGCATTAGTGCCCAATTTCATGATCTCTGTCCCTTTTTTCTGTCTCTCATGTGGAATATTATTTATAATCATATTGCTATACAACTTATAACGCCACTTAAATTCCTTTCATCCTATCTACATGGTTTCTACCTAGATATACCTAACTCCTTGGCTACATGGTTATTACATAGGCTAACTACCACTTGTCAAGTTTCAATGTCATCTCTTATGCATAGGAAAGAAATTCCTTTTCCTCCTCTCCCACCAAGAGGGTGATAGCTACTTTCCCTTTGACTAGATTCATGTTATCACCCCTCCAAAAGGTGATGCAACTTATACTATTTTTCCTACTACATACATTCAGCCTATAACTTCTTTGAACCTTCTTCAACATATGTGCTTATATGTTCAATCATAATCAACTAGGGTTTGCACTTCTAAGACTCTAAGGGATCAAATCACTAGTATGAGCTAGATAATTTCAGATTTACAAATGTAGAATCAACTATTACATGAAAATATCACAACATTGGAAACTTAGATTAAAATACAAAAGCCTCAAAGGCACCCTAGTGTCAATCATGTATATGCACCTTCACCTAGTCAATTAGTTTCAAGAAATGTTACATATGTTACATATCAAAATAATGAATCACAAAAAAGTAACTCTAAAACTAGTGATTCAAAAAACATTCAAAGATCAAATAAGAGTTTAAGTGAGGTACTAAAGGAAATGATTAAATCTAAGTTGATTAAACTACCTTCTCTACATCTAGTGAGTAAATATATATATTATTGTGCATATCATAGAATGTATGGGCATCACACATATTCATGTTTGGAATTGAAAAAACATTTACAACAAATAATTTATAATGAGGACCCTTTACAAGGTAAATCAGTAAAGCAATCCATAGTGACACAAGAACACATTCACAAAGGGTCAAATTTTGAGATAGTTAAAAAGTGGTTATTAACATAAATAAAAACAAAAACAAGGATCAAAAACCAAAATTAGAGAAATAAAAAATACCACAAGCATAGGTAGAACATGAGAAAATGAAAATCTACCTCTCCAAAAGGAGGCTCAACTTTCAAATTAGTATGGGTTTGGTCAATAATATCTATAAAATTTTGATTATCAAGGTTAAGGGTTGAGAAAACATGCTCAAGGCATCACTACTCCTATTCTAATAATTGATAACATTTATCACCAAGGTTTGGGATTTATTAAACATCTTAAGGAAAATTAATGATAGACACAATTTATCAAAGGAAAAGATCTAGATATAATAAAAGTCAACACTAGTATTCTATTAGTTCAAAATAAAGATGATAATGATGAGTGTAACAATATAGGTTATTATGATTTCCAAGATATCGATAATCAATATGAATATTTAGAGTCATATTCATAGATATTCCCTCATGCTTCACAATCACACATGATTCTTTTGTTTGATATATGACACCATGATAGGGAGTTTCCCATGAGACTCATTAGTATCATTTCTTCTCAGTATTAATTGTACATAATTTTTTTTCAATTTCTTATACATAGTCTTGTTATGATTGATTTTACATAGCTCATTATAAAAAATCAAAAAATATTCAAATAACTCAAAATCCAAAAAAAATACATAATCTCAAAATACAAAAATATTAAAATAATTCAAATACACCAAAAACATTTCAATTGCATCCTTCATCCATGCTTTACATTACCACTACTATACTAGACTTAAATTTGTTATTATATGCTATTTTTTATCAATTTGTCTACATTACCATTCTTCACTTGATCTTGTTTGAGTATGTGCAGTGAGCTTAAACTCCTTGATTACTTCACTCTACCCATTAAGGGGGCATTCTACTTCTACATTTGAGACATACATCAATATATCTTCCCCCTAAGGGTATCTTCTACATGACTACACCATCTAGGTTATGTCATTCCTACACCACACACTCTAGTCATCATGTTGATGTACATTTCTTACCAAATTACACAAATTATTCTATCAACACTCAATAGTACATAGCATTTGTGTATTTATATACCTAGTCTTGTACTACCATGTTTTACATACTTTCACTTCTTGATGTGATTAGTTAGATGTGATTATGTTTATAGTATATTACATGCTTTCCTTTATTGATTTACGTAGCTAGATGTGATTGAATTTCTCAGTTCTTGTTTGTCTACTATATGTGCCTTAGGACATTTACCAATGTCTTTTTCTTTTATGTGTTGTGTGTGAATTAGGATATTTGCCAATGTCCTTTTCCTATGCTCTTCTATATGATTATGGCTTTCATGCCAACCTTACTTATTTTAATTGCATGTGTATGTGGAATTTGAACATGCCTTGTATGATTACCTTCATGTTTGAGTAATATGTACCCATATCCCTTGTTTTCTTGGCCCCTTGGCCACCCTTGTATGCTTATTGCTTCTTACCTTGCATGTTTATTGCTTTTTTTCTTCTCATTGTTTTGCAATGCCATGATCTAGATAATGTATTATCTTGCTTTCCTTGATGCCATGATGGACATCATGCTCTATCCCTTCTTACCAACTAACAACTAACACTTTAAATTCTAGTTCTATACATTGAAAATTTAATTACATTATTATATCTATCTAGACATACCCCTATTGACCTAACAATAGCTCATTACAAACCATGTTCTATCTTAAGATATCTTATTGATTACCATTACAACATCATGTATCTTTATAGTCTAACACACTTAAAGGGATGTTTCATCTGAGGGAAGTCATTTTAGGGTCTTCATTCCTACCCTCAGAAGAGGTTTCAACAAATAAGGGTTTTTTTATAGAGATCAAAATTCCTAATAGTAAAAAATATAGCTTTTAGAACACCCATAATAGTAACCAAACATCAAACTAGATAGAAAAGACCAAAAAGATAATATAAATGTTAGAACAATCATCAAATTTAGCCTAGGAAAATAGTGTTGAGATTGAAATACAACATTGGTGCCACTAATATCCATTTTTAGTGTTTCTATCTAAATAGCAAAAAAAATAGACTTTCTAGAAGTAGGTAGAAAATCAAGTTTAGTTATAGTTTTGCATAGTCAGAGTAGTTTAGAATTAGTAGTTTTTAGTACACGTTTTCTTAGAGAGTATAGATATAGGGGGAATCATGAATGACATGATGTATCTCACTTCAAATTTTAGATATGATAGTTGGTATAACTTTCAGATCAAAATTCATGTTCTAGACACTAGTGATTGGGGGAAATATGCACAACACATTTCTTTTCTTTTCTTTCTAAGTTTAGCATTATCCAGGCATTCTTAATAGTTATGTGACTTATTCCATCTATAGGTGTTTTACATAATTTTAGAGTAGATTTAATATAATAATAACATCCACATTTCAAAATGGATTTCATACAAGCCTGGTGTACTAGTTTTGTAGTGGCTTTCATACAAGCCTAATCTTCATCTTTCAGAGTGGCCAAGAGTGGCCTAGTTTCTAGCATATATTTCGTTATCCTTCCAACATTGTTAGATCATAGTATATTTATGGGCTTCAAGAGCCATATCATATGACACATATTTCATACTGGTATCATTTCATAGCTTCACTTCATGGGGAAATGATGGAGACAAAGGACTAGCTAGCCTTTATATTCTTGAGCCACCTATTTAGAGGGATTAGACACATAGTCCAAACATGGATCAACACATACATGAGCACCTAGATATAATTAGTGGGTGATAATGGAGCCAAAGGGACAACCTTTGCATTTTTGAGCCACTCTTAAGGAATTGAGCACTCAACTTAGTTCATGATATTACTCTTGGTACAACACACATCTAGCATTACCTAGCATCACTCAACATCATAATAGGTTTTATATTAGTCTACATACCTAGTGAGGTGTATTTGAGCCTTTATCTTCCTTTATATCTTATCCATATTTGTACATTCTTATTTTAGATATAGAATATCTAGTAATAACCAATCTACTCTTTGTTTTATTTTGCATTTTCATACTTCACAACATGTTCTCTCTATGCACACCTAGCATCACATAGCTTCACCCTTATAGGTAAATTAAGGCAAACTTTTTATTTTTCCTTTATCCTAGTATTTTTATTTGTTTCATTATTAGAATAAAGGGGGGGCAATGTAATCATATAAAATTCAAATATTGGTAACTTGAGCATGGTGAATGACACCCAACTTTAGGCCCCTCTTTCTTACTCTCATGACCCTCAGAGGCATCATTTTCACTAATTCCCAGTCATCCATAGCATTTCAAACCTGATCCAAAATAATATAGACCCCTTTTTTCATGAGAGATCCATCCCCCTAGGTCCCATCTACTTAGGACAAAAGTACCACACTAATATTATAGTGATGATGCCACTTTTATTTGTTTTTGATGCTATTTTCCAAGTCCATTTCTAGCCCCAATGGTCAATTTATTCTAATTTCCCATCCTTATCCTTATTGGACTAATGTGATATAATTAAAACCCATGGATAATAGATCCCTATAAAATCCCATTCAGAGATCATCTAGAAGGGGTTGGAAAATATCACTAAGTAAGCAATAATATAAGCAATACTACTCAAATAATCTTCCCTATTCTCTGCATATAGCTAACCAATATAATTACATGCAAATTAAAATCATTACACCAATCCCTAGCCATATAAAGCACATATAATTTAGAATTTTGCATATTCATACACTCAATTACATAAATATCATCAAGTGGGAGAACTACATATGGCTTGATCCCTCTTCAGAGTATTGGTATGTAGGCAATGTGCGCACACAAGGGGTGTGGATCCATGTCCAGTGAATCTTACACACACTAACCCCCCCCCCATCATCTTGATCAAAATTTGTCAAATAACAATGGAAGATAAGGTTTAAATAAAAAATATACTTTATAAAGATCTCTATAGACATCCAACTACAAAAATTTTGTTGATAGGGTCATACAGATGTAGCGAATAAATCCTAGAAAGCTCGAATCCTCAAGATAATAGTAGCAGATGTGGAATAAGTACTAGTGCCCACTCTTATCCACTTATATCACTCCTATACAATTAAAAAATTAATTTTAGATCTTAGTTTGTGATAGTGTCCTAGTCTTGTAAATCAAGTATTAGGCCTTGTCTCAATGGTATCAACCAGTTTCCCAGCTAAGTTTGATTTCTCTCCCTCTCATTACTATTTTAAAAAAAATATAAATTAAAACTAATTTAAAAATAATATTAGGATAATTATTTTATATTTATTTAATATTTTTACTACTCAAACCCCTTAACTAAATTAGGAATAATACACCAATATTCCCCAAAATTGTTAAATCAATATTCATGGTAACTATGTGAGAATAATGTATATGACTATAATAGTTCTCATTTTACACTCTTTAGAGGATATCACTTGTTTTTTATTGATAAGGTGATGTATACAACTTCTCAATACTATGGTCATAACTCTAGGGACGTGATTTATAACCTTGCATAGCTCAAAACTTGACTATGTATGATAATCTATAAGGAAATTGGCTACATGATGCTTTATGACTACACCCTCATAGAGATTTATTAGAAAAAGAGGTTTAATAGTAAAGGGTACAAATAATAAATCATAAACATGAGGATGAAGCTATCAAACCTTATTGAAGTCACCATCAAAACATGAAGCTCTTGAAAATGGTGAAAAAACTACCTATCATCCTAAATGAGACTAATCTACCAACTTGAGATGATTTGTTCACTAAAAACACCATAAAACCTAAAAAAAAATCATGGGGGGAATCTAATAATATATCCAACATCCTTTGGAGTAAAGATAACTATAGGTTTGTATATAATTGTCCAAAATGGAGCAAAACATATAGGGTACATAAATTAACAAGTAGAAAAACATAGTCAGCTTCAAGAGGATGGTTCATAAATCATAGGCCACAATTATTTGAAATATTATTATATAAATTAATATATTTGAGTTTATTTTCACCTACCAAATTTTTTTGACCTAGAAGTTCTCCAACTATCTGTACCAAGTATAAACCTAAATACTGGCTATGTGTGCTTAAAAGGGTGAAGGATCAAAATGGTTTTATGACTTTTTTTGCACTTCCAAAGTGTTCATATCACTTATATTTATCTAAGGAAGCTTAATAGTCATTATAGGACCTTTTCCCACATGGTACACTTTCCCATGGGCCGTACTACTACCAAACTCTTCTCTTTTCCCAAGAAAACTACCTTTTTTTAATCACCTACCACTTTAGTTATAAATATTTACCTAAGACATAATAGGACACAGTTCATGTGACAACCTTTTTAGACCTTCATATTTCCTTAGGAGGTTGTACAACTCATTTAATGCCCATTTATGACCCCAAAAATGACTCAAAATGATATATTGGCTAATATGACTAATGACCAAGGTTAATGTGATATGAAATAATGTAAAAATACATATAGTACACACTATTACATAATATTAGACCCCTAAAAACACCTAAAACCTCAAATTTTTTACCTATAGGGGTCCCAATTTGACCTGTAGGGTCAAATTTGGTCAACACTAACAATATTTAGTAGTGTAGAATGTCAAATCCATGTGATAAGGTACCCAAAACATAAATGGTACAAATACACACTAAAAAAAAATGAATTATTATAACTATGATATAATATATTGCCTTTGATGTCCTTATTTACATAAAATCATGATCATATATACAACCATTAGTGTAATAATTAAAATAATACAAAAAGTATAATTATTACAACCTTTTTTGATTGGTATAGTCATACAAAAATAAGAGTATAAATTACATCAAAGATTTATAAAACTCGTAATCAACACAATATACATGAGTATGCATCCAACCACAGACCATTCAACTCCCACATACCTCCCTAGTGGGAGTGACCCTTCCTTTCATGGAGGGGTAGATAATGGTAGTGTAGATATCAATAATTAGACCAAAATAGTGTGTATTAAAGTAACTAACAAATGTAATAATCATAAGACCATGGAAAAAAATCCTTTCTCTAATATGACTTCACACACACACACACACACTGTAAACTAGACAATAAAATGGAATGATAATGTTTATAAATATAGTATTACCTTGGCCTAAGTTTTTCATTATTTATTTAAGACTTAATTAAATCTAAGTCAAATACAAACACCCCCCATACTCTTTACTACTTTACCTCTACCTCCGTCATGTTAATTGATGATAGACATATGTAATAAATGGCTTCCCTTATCAAAACATACCTATAATACTTTAATGTGAAGAAGTGTAAAATAAGGATGAATTATAATCATTTTAAAATAGATTATATTCATCTTGTAAAAATAAATCAAGAAAGAAAATATCTCATATAAATATAATCATATTATTTAACTAATGGAAATATAACATGTTCTCTTTTTTTCCACTTCATAAGAGACTCAAACAACCATATTTTTTCACACAATATAAATCAAGGAACTCATAATATTCTAATACAATACTTTCATAATATCCTAAATATCAAATATATTATAACAATCAATTTAACCCATATGTATCCAACATATAGATCCACATGTTTATTTATAAACACTATTGATATCATACTATAAGAAGTATTTAAACAATCACATACTTATAGGCATTCTGCCAATAGTTATTTTAAGGATTAAATATTCAAATAAGACTCATTTACTTTCATTCATATTTAAGGCCATATAAAAACTGATGAAACTTCTTTTTAATTTCCTTTAGGTTTTCCTAATGACATATAAACAAACTTAAATTACACATACATGCATTATTCTATATGAATTCATCCTCATAAAAGGAAATCCTACAATTCTTGAAGGTAGTTTGGGTGAAGTACATTTAACAACTTCTACCTATTTGAAAAAATGAATTTACTAAGGGAAATATATCCTTAAAACCATGTATATATAACTATAAATTCATATTGAATCCATGAGGAGTTATCCTATAGTTATGTAAGCTAATAACAATATGGGAAACAAACCATTATCCCCATAAAAACTTTATAATGCATTATAAAACAACATATAATGTGTTCTTAAACACTTATTTCAAAATTAAACTCTCATAGATAGAAACATCCTTATAAAATACTTCCCTAGAGATATAGTCTACAACCAACATATTGTTACAAGCTATAATACAAAACAAATAAGTAAATTTATTTGTGTACATAATAACACTATTTTATATGTCAATCATATGGCTGGAAAATACCTCAAGTAGACTTCTACAAGGAGATATAAAACCTACAACTAGCCCTTATCAAAGGATCTCATAATTGAGATAATAATAGAACAAATGGAAATCCAAAATTTATATTATGCCCACCTATTATAGTAATTCTAGAATGTATTTTTAACAATTCAAGATTAATAATACCACAATCATAATAAGGTATGAAAATAGATTCTAACATCAAGCCTCCTAAATTGACTTAAAACAAACCACCTATAACCAAAAAAAATTAAATTTATAACAACTAAAGAATAACAAATATAAATGTGACAAAATGTAAACCATAGTCTAAACATGAATTAAATGATCTATTGTGAAAATTAGAAATAAGCCCAAGCATCTTCTCAATAGTCAAAAGATTTCTACCTATGTTTAGATGGATAAAGTTGTATTACTATAAGGATTTGTACATATGTAAATAAACATATATAAAATCCATCTTTTTATTTTGACGTATATCCATTGTATGTGTCTTAAAAATCATGTTAACCATTATTTATATGGGCCCATAGATGGAATAAATTCCATCCCCATGGCCGTATAAA
>JARHVA010009978.1:5000-115000 GCA_037957365.1 Torreya grandis
ATGTAAGCTAACACACTACCTCCCATGGTTATTCTAAACTAGATACATGGTAGTATGACACTCATGTACATTACACATATGCTAATGTCAATTGGCATACCTCCTTCAAACTCCATGCCACCATATTATCACATTTTATCCAAACCAACGTTATTGGATAAATATTTTTTGTCATATTATACTCTGCATAATCAATCAATAACTTTTTCCTTAGTGGTTTTATGCCCACCTCAAATCCAACACCTCTTCCTTATATATTTACACCATGGGGACATTTGTTGAATATTTAGAGGATACTTTTGATCAAATCATTCAATGAGTTATATTTATCTACCCTTTTCTTGAAATTACAAAATCAAAATTGGAATGGAACCCAAACAAACATGTCAAGGCCTACACTATTATCATTAAATATTTGATACATTAGGACGGAGTAGAGGTCAAAATTTCCCCTTAAACTCTTGTGAGAATCATACTAGACTAGTGTTACTACCTCCCTTAGGCTTTTTTCATTCTTTTTTTCCATCTTATGGGAAAAAATAAAAATCACTTAATATGAACAAGTTACTTTGAACTTCCATATTTAAATTTCTACACATAAAATTAGAACCCAATGAACATGTTACGAGATTCATTGCAAGGTGGTATAATGTTGATTATTCCTTTACTAGTGCCCCACACATTGATCAAAGAGAGTTGGGGGATATTTTCCTTCACTTTTTTAACATATAAAATAGGGAATACATCTATAACATTCCATATGGATCATAATAAGAACTACTAGAGAGTTCACTTAGAATTCACGAAGAAACCATAGAAATTATAAACCAAATGTTGAATTTTTTATCCAAATAAAAACTATGGGATTCATCATAACAGTAACCAAAATTTAAATTATTGCATCTAGGAAAGGTTTTCATTGTTCAAAGTGAACAAAAACCATTTAAATCAGTGTATAATTCAAAATATAATTATTTAACTTGTATTCAATAATAGTGTAAAAGTTGACCATAATTTGTATTTAAAATAAAATTATTCAATTTATATTTCAAATAGAATTATTCAAATTACATTCAATAATAGTATAAGATTAGATCATAACTTATTAGTTAAATTAAAGAGTAATGAAACCTATGGTATACACCCTAATTTTGTGAAGTAACCAGAAGTACTATATTTTTTTCCTCTTTCATATGGTCTTAATGATGAATTTAGATCTTGTTCACATGGTCATTACAGGTATTTTGGTCTTTTTTATGTCTCATTTTTCCTATTTTTTGCACCCCAAATGGTCCTAATTCATCCCCTTCTAGTCACAGGGCCCCCTAGCCTATTATCCCTTGTCTTTGCTCTATTTTAGGACCTTAGAACACCAATACCCTTATCTATATTATATCACCATTGGTTCTAGTTTCCACTTTTAGGTCTAGTGTCTAATAGTCATTTTCTTCTATGTTTTGGGCCCTAACACTCCCTTGAGATTTCCCTTATGTTTTTTATTCTTATTTTTAGTCTTGTTAGCCAATGAATAAGGGTCTTACATTTAAATATAAGCTCTTTCTATATAAATATTCTCAAAAGGAATTTTAAATGTATCACTTACTATCTGGGCACATAATTACATAAAATTAGTCAATATTATAATTCAACACACTACATATGACTCAACTATCACATCTATAGTTGCATACTTGATCAAATAAAGGCCTAAGAGAAAGTCATTCTAGTATACTATGTGCATTGATTATGCACATTAGCTAAGGGAGAACTACATTCAATCTAAGACCCATATCATTGGGGATAATGTAGGTAACAACCAAGACAACATGGCTTCTATCCTGCATGATTATAATATACCACAACCTATTTTTTCCCTTTCTTTTATATATGATCTGATTGTTTTTTCATGTGTATAGGTGTTAATTAGGGTTTTTAAAGATATCCATGCTAAACAATGACACATAAATAATTCTAGGAGTCACAAAATCACCTACATGTCTCTAAAATCCTCCTATAGCATCTTTGAAAGTTTCATGCAATTCTTCTATAGAAGGACTCTATTGCCATAATTGGACACTAATGTCATTGATGCTACTATCCTCATAAGTGTGATATTTTTTAAAGCCTATATTAAACTAAAATCATAAAACTAAATATGTATGGATGATATCGAAACCTATTCTAGACTCCCAATTTAAAAAAATGCATGTTCTTCTCTAGATAACTACACTTTTTCATGGTCTTTGCTATTTTGGAAAGAAATTGTCAAATTAACTATTTCATGTATTTATCTCAATTTATTATTATGATTATACTATTAATAACCTAGGATTTCTATCTAATAAATTCTAAATATTTATAACATTTGGTGAACTTTAATTACTTGAAATATTTCTTACAACCCTAGTTTAGCCTAGGGTTTACTTCATTTTTTGTGCACTAAATTAGCATTACAAACTTCTATTTTTTGTTGATTTTTGACACAACCTAACTGATCAAAATCAGTCCTATATTAAGGTCTAATTAATTTAATCTAATTTAAATATTTTTCCAAACAACCCTCATCAAACCCTAGATCCACATATTAGGTCCCTACACATCTAAATACTAGCATTTAGCATTTCAAGTAAAATCTTGATTTTTCCTATACATTTGGCTAAATATTTGCCATACTTGCATATATACCTATTTTAGATTAAATTGTACCTATTGTGTTCTTGTTATTAACTATTTACATTATCTTATTTGAAAAGTTTAAAATGGAATCCAAGAAGTCTTTTACCCCTCACCAGATTGATGAATTTATGATTTGTTCTCATAATTATAACAATGAATGTATAAATTTTCAAGATTACACATTAGCACATGATAATGATTTTATTTATAATGATGATGATGATAATTTTTTTAGTGATGGATATGAGGATTACTATGAGCATGATAATGAAAGTTTTGATTAGGATATACTAAATGCATCTTATTCTCTTTCCTCTCCCCCTTATACTACATCTCAAAATAAAACTAACAATATAATGCCAAAAGAACCTTTTGTTGGAAGTTATTTATTCCAATGTGATCCTAGGTTTTCAGCCACTTTTCCTACCTATTTATTCCAATCAAAATAATATAAGTGAAATAAATGAAGTCTACTTTTGCATTTTTATAACCATATAGAAAAGAGTAATGCATCTTATTTACCATTCTCAATTAAATTTGAAAAAGTATGTACAAATGATATTACACCTTTTACTAATGTAAAAGATAAAGTATAAATAATTATTTTATCAACTTATTTTAAATTCTAAGATCAATAGAATGATTCTTTGAAAAAAAATGATAATGCAAATATCTCTAACTCATATCCTACATGTCATAATATTCCAAATGAAAACATGATTGTGAATTCTTCTCCCCTTGACTTCAAGATTGAAAATAATAATCATACATGAACTCCACACATAGCTAGTAAAAACATGCATTGAATTACACCTACACATGTTTTTATATTTCATAGTAGTTAAAAATTTAAATTCTTCTCCTACTCTCTCTCTCTTAATGACCATGAGAATGATAATTCTTCTAATCTTACTTCTAAAAGTGAATTAAACTCAAAATTTGATGAACCTTGGAATAGTGATGATTACTATGATTTTGGTGAATAAGACATTGAGTCTAAACCTTCTAGTTCTCTCCCTAATTCACCCATATCTCATGTTCACACTGATGTTAGTTCAAAGGCTAAAAAAATCATGCACACTTATTCTTATGCTCATATTTTATATAACTTGCATTCACAGGATAATAATGTATCTTCTATCCCATTAACATGGGATACTTCTTTATAAATTAATAAAAAAAGGAGATACCAATGAATCTCCCTCAACCCCACTTAATATAGTAGAACATCTTTCTCATCATACGTATATGAGGGTGATATCTTATTTCCCTCTAACTAGGTCTAAGCTATCACCCCTCCAAAGGTTACGATGAGTAAAACCAACATTGTTTTATGATGTAGTATACCAACGACTAAGATTAATAATAATACTCAAGAATTAAATGAAACCCTTGATAATTTTCATATACCTTCACAAGAGGTAATCTCCTTGATGCATGTTGTGTGTGATTTACAACAACAATTACACCATCTCACATTGGAAAGTGAAGCATATCACTTGTGGGAATATTCCAATGGCATCCATAATAATCCTATCTCACATAGAATTTTTAATGAAACATTGCCATAAAAGTAATAAATACCAAGATTACCAAATTTTGATGGACGTGTAGATTCATACTTGCATCTTAAAGATTATAGGAAAGCTATGACACATGTCACTAGTAGTTTATTTATGTTACATATATTTCTTAGGACTCTAGAGGGTCAAGCCATATACATATTTCATCTTTCACTCCCTAGTGGTTCACCATACACTTATATTGAGTTAGAAAAGGACTTTCTCATGAATTATATTTATAACAAGGGAACTCAAGTCACATATGAGAGGTTGAATTCACTACATTAGGGTCAGTCAAAAACAATAAATGAATACATTCTAAGATTAAAAACATGTATGCATTAATTAATCTCCTGGCCAACAAATTTAGAAGTATAGTAAAATTTTTATAGATTCCTCATTATTACTCTTAAGGATAAATTTATATACAATACATCTAAGTCATTTAATCATATAATTTACATAGCTCTAGCATTTTAAAAAATAATAGGAATAAGTGGGACACATTCAAAGGTAGATTTGGATGTAGATTTACCACAACCATAGTCATCTAATATGGTATAGGAATACACATCAATTGTGATTAAAAAATAGGTGGAATAGAAATGACCAATTGAGATACTTGACAAGGGAAGAGATCCACTTCATAGAAAACCCATTATAGTGAGTAGAGCACAAGACAACAACATAGGGGCTATATAGTTTATAGATAGAGATAATACTCATGATATCTTACTTACATTATTAGATAAAGAGACGATCACACTTATTTATACTCATCAACACCCAATACACCATCAATAAGTGATACAAAATAAACCATATTGTAATTTTCATAAGATAAATGGACAATCGAACAACAACTATTATGCACTCTAAGATCATATTGACCAGTATGTCGATAGAGGCATTATATAATTTACATAGTGGACATTGAGATGTTAGTGTTCATAATATATTAGACCACACTCCTCTATGACTAAGTTATCCTAGAATTTTCCTTTTATGAATCCATAGGTTACTCATCATATGAGCCATGTGGTTTTAGGACACCTACTTATGAGATATTTCATTCACCATAGAGTTAACAAAGATGGAAGCCAAATCATAAAGATCCACCTACTTATAGTATCATGGTAAAAAATGTAATGTGATTCAATCCCCCTTTATATTTCAATAGCTTATTAAGATATTTTCTAGAGATCATAGAAATCATGACAGTTCAATATCTAATTATGATATTTTCCATAGATCACATAAATTAGAGCATAGTTTAACACCTATTAAATTTTTTGCCAAAGATCATATAAATTAGAAAAAAATCAATAACCACTTAATATATTTGTCAAAAATCACAAAAATCATAACATAGTTCAACAACCAATCAAGATATTTTCTAGATATCATAGATATCAAATCACAATTTCAATACGATAGTCAATTAAGATATTTCATATAAATTCTACCCATCTATTTACTATTACTATTCCATTAGTAATATCAGTTATAGAATCTACTTCTATGTTGACATAGCATGAGCATTGTCGTCACTTGTTCACCATGCCATCTAGGTTCAGATAGTGCATAATGCAATTACATGATCCACACTCAAATATCATATGGTACCCCTATAACATCCATAGTAATAAATAACATTCCTAGTCAACTATGCATGTCTACTTAAACATTGATAAATAGATAAATAATATGTTACTAGTACTTAAACACATAACATATTTCCATATACCATTTAAAACAATGAATATAATCAAAAACATATGTATGTAATCAAGATATCAATATACACTATACCCATATAAAAATAAAAAACTCATATATATATATATATATATATATATAAGTAGATACATAGTTGTAGTATAATAATCAAAGTCAATCAATAGTCTAGGCTTGGTCACCAGGACTACTTCCTTGCTCTCACTCTCTAATACATACATTATGGAGCTAGAGGATCTAGTATCCCTTCTAGATCTCGATTGAAACCTACATCTAATCTCTCTAAACCATACGAATTCCATCTTGGCCATCACCTCTAGATGCTTTCACTATAGACTTATATAATCATCCTCTATCCTGCCACCTTCCCCACCTAGAGCATTAGATGTGGGCATAGATCATCTTTGTAACTTTGCACACACCTCATCCCTATCAACATCTACTTACCTTATTGATATAGTTGTAATGATTAATCAATAAAATAAGTGAGAATGAACTCTAGAAACATATAGGGCCCTTTTAACTAGTCCATCATCTAGGAAATCATTAGGGATATGTTCTATTAATACATAGATTGTAGAATCAATCGTAGTCTCCCAATACTCATCATCACCTGAACCTATGTATACAAAAACAATACATCAGATACATACACAAGTGAATAAGTAACAAAGTAAACAAAACATATAAATATACAATGGCAACCTAACCTCAATCACCCTAATGGGATCAACATCCAAGACATCTTCCATGTTGATCCCACCTCATAGGAAGAGTGGTTCCTATCTATGATCTAGCATTCTATATAAGCATTGATCACTCCTACATCATCCACATTTGGTATATCAAACACCAGATCTCACTCTATCAATATAATCCTAGCTAACTTTGTAGCTGATGGTTTTGGCCTACTCCATGGACTCATTAGAGCTTGATAACTCCTCAACCACACCAATGGTGTTAGTGGCACATATTGAGAACACCAAACTATCACATCACTCTCTCATACTAAAACCTCTTAAATACATTTGCTTAATGGTAATGTAACTAGTATCTCACTCACACCCATATCAACTAGGTGCCATCCTTAGGCCATCCCTCATAGCCTTTTTAAGGTCTCATAATAATATATCTAGATGTTAACCTATATAACACTTGTAGATACTTAATCATGTTCCTCCTAAGCATACAAGTCATACTAGTCCACCTCTCTAAAAATGTTTGGTGGTGATCCCAATCACCTCATTGAGGTAATGATAGTATAATCACTATTATATCCTCATAAACCCAATAATGTAATAATGTAGAATACCTAATACCACCTACACACCTATCCTGAGTAAAGTAGTATAAATGTTAATAAAAGTGAGCTAGTATAGTGTGACCTCATGAGTACATGGTATCATGCTCATTTATATCCTATACTATCTGATGCATCCTACATGACATATAAACCCTACATCCATCCACATAAAAAAATGAAACTATTAAAATGGCTAAAATGTTTCACAACTATGAAACATTTTCTATAACAATTAATGATAAAAATATAACACCATTAATCCTTACTAGATGAATCCTTGAGGGCATAACTATAAAATACCTTAAAGCTTACTCTATAGATCAATAAATAGTGGCCTCTTATAGCACTACCCTCTAACTAGTAATTAGCAATCTAAATATCCTATAGACATCCTCTAATGTGAAAGTAATCTCCCCAATAAGTAACCAAAATATTCTCATATCCATGTTTCACCTATCACACAATGTTTTCATCATATGATTGTCCTAGGGCATCAGAGGTAATTATGTCATGTGACCTAGACTAGCTCTATCTACTACATCCCTCTCCTCATTTGTCAAAGTCAATCCCTATAAATACTCCATCATCCAACCACTATACAACTCTCTCATATGTACATCCACATACAAAATATAGACAAATATAGTAATAACATCATAAAATATTTGATAAACATACAAAAATGATCATAAAATAGTAATCAAAAGAAACATATACCAAAACTAGGGCTAGTGGACACTAGAACTCCATATCGAACAATAGCACCCTACCTAGGACACTAGAGCCATATCCTAGACATTAGTGCCATACTCAAGATAATAGTGGCATATTTCTCAAAATGGCCCTAAAGTACCAAATTTTCATTGAAAAATATATAAAACATATAAAAAATTGTCAAAAGTAAAGCGAAAGGATAGATCTCTTACAAGGGTAATCTCCTCCTCGGCATGGATAAGTGCCTCTACCTCCTCATATTAGGTATAATTTGATCCTCATCTTCTCCACATGACTTATATCTTATGGAAAACAATCACTATAAATTCAAATGGTTCAAATGATTTGTAAAACAAATCAAGCAACCTATATAAGACACATTTTATAAATTCCACCTACCTAAGGTTGACCTTGCATGCCAATTTTGCCAACTAATACCAATTTATTCCAAACATGATATCTAGATAATTGTAGCTCTAATTTGTGATCTATTTATTTTGCATGGGACTTGATCTCAATGTACCTCACCTTGTATTAGTTATAATAATATCTTGATAAGAAAAAACTCCTTAAAATGAAAAAAACCTATTTTCCTTAACAAACTTAATATAGACTAAAGGTCTATCCTAATACCAATTTACAAACAAAAAACCTCATTATAATTGAAAAATTAATGACACTTTAAAAAAAAAATCACCCCAGCTAATTATAACTAGCATACTAGGGAGTATCACTTTTGGTTAGACACCTTTACCACACTTTTAGCTATCTCACCAAAACGGGGCACATACACACCATTTATACAAATTCATACAAACATACATATTGGTTTAGATACACAAGTTTACTTAGATATACATATATTTGGATAGATAGGTTTACTTAGATATATAGATAGTTAGATACATAAGTTTACTTACATATATAGATATTCAAATATATATGTTTACTTAGATATACAAATATTCAAACAAGTTTATTCAGATATACAAATATACAAATTACATAGTTTGATTAAGATTTCTAAGCTCCCATGATCATTTCAAATAAGCGTTCAGACACACAGTTACATTATTTAGATATCACCTTTGGAGGCATGATGTAGAGCACATGTCCTCGATCCCATAGGGATCTACTAGGTTGTATATATGAATGGTAAGTTACATCATTATCTATTTTTATATTACTAGTTTACACTCAACTCACCATTATTATGTCACCAAGATGTCACCAAGATATGAACATTTTGGGTCACATGACTGTCTATAGTGATTAATCCATGGCCTTTCACCATACCTAGATTATGTAATATGAGCAAAATTTATGACCTCAAGTTTTAGATTGCATACTTAGATTTCATTAAGATAGTAGAGTGGGGGAAATTAGGGATTATTTATTCACATTTTTAGATTACATACTCATACTCAGTCCAAATTTGAAGGTGAGGGTAAAAAAGGGTTTTGTTCCTTAGAATTTAGTTCGCTATTCAAATTTAGTACATGGGGCACCCACAATATAGATTTCCTTTTCACATACTTCATTCCATCTCTTGTCTAGTTATTTGGCTAAGAAGTGGGCTAGGTCAATATCACATCTGCATAGGTAGGTATAAGTACACATTCCTATTTTTATTTTACTCTAGTCCTTCCATTTCATTAAATTACTAAATTAAAAGGGGGTAAATATAACAACCCTAATTTATTCAAATAACCACAAGTAATATGTCTTTTGTTTCTCTTTTATAGGAAGGTCTTAGTGATAATTTTAGCTCTTGTTTTCATCATCATCATGGGTCTTTTGGTCTTTCTTGTGTCTCATTTTCCCTATTTTTTCACCCCCAATGGTCTTAATTCATCTCCTTCTAATCACAAGGGACCCTAGCCTATTTTACCTAGCCTTTACTTTATTTTAAGACCTTAGTACATTGTCACCCTTATTTGGATAGTATCACCATTGGTGTTAATGTCCACTTTTCACTCTAGTGTGTGATGGTCATTTTATTCTATGTTTTGGGTCCTAACCCTCCCTTAAACTTTATATTATTTTTTTTATCACTCTTTTGAGTCTTATCAGCTAGCGAATAAGGGTATTACATTCAAATCAATGTTCCTCCAATATAAAGAGCCTTAAAATTCTTTTTACATCTAGAACTTACTACCTTGGCACATAATTACATAAAAATAATCAATATTAGAGCTCATCACACTTCATAATACTCAGCCATCACATCTATACTCGTATGCTTGATCAAAGAAAGGTGTAAGCAAAGGTCATTCTAGCATATAGTGTGCCTTGATTGTGCACATTCTAGAATAGAGAACTACATGTGATCTGAGACCCCTACTGATGTAGGAACATCACTACCTCCTTGTACATATGATATATTTTTGTATGTATATAATCTTTAATAGGTTTTTTTGTCATTTTAGGTCTCCAAGAAAATTTTTAAGGTGTTAGTTTTATGTCAAATTTTAATTTGAGGTGTTTTGGTATTTTCTCACCGATTCCTCATTTTTAATTTTTTTTATCTTGGTTTAGGTTTGTAGAGTAATAATCATGATATTAGGAGGCTTTTATAGCATGGTCTTATCTTTCAAGTTTTTATTGTCACCTAAATAACTCACATGATGAGTCACCCTAGTGTTTAAGTGAAGAATTAGGTAGTTTTATACTTCTCCAATGTATAAAGAGAAGTTAGAAGTTAGTTCAGGTCAATTTGAGGTCTTTTTTAATAGAAAGTTATCTTGTGTAAAGATTCATTAAATGAAAAGAAAATGATGTGGATGGATTAAAATGTGTAATGAATATAACCCCCAAGAATTTGAGTAGACAAGTTCATTATTTTGGAGGTAAAATTGTTGACCATTCCTAAATTTTGTATAAACAATAATCTTAAATGTGTGAATGGAAGGTAAATAGAGTATTTGAATTAAAAATATGTGTTGATATATTGGAAAGTTGATATTTATTATTTGGTATCATTTAATTATTGAAAAGGTGTGTTCAATATCCTTCTAGAATGTCAATCATAAACATTGTTTCCTATGTTCAAGCAATGACCTTAATGTGTGAACAAAGTAAAGATGTTCTATGAATAATAAAATTAGATCTATAGACCATTATTGGAATGTGCATTATGTGTGATATGGGGGTGAATATACTTTATCATTTAGATAAAAATTATTTTTCAAATAAACTTAGATAATAATTCATTAGGTATGAAAATAGGATTTGGAGTTAGTATACCATGTTTCCATATATGTGAGTATTGGCATAAGACCCTGTGAAATGAACCAATGCAAATAAAATTTACCAATGACAAGTTTTGATTCCTATTGGACATTGGTGAGACTATGTTCTATATTCTATATTGTTTCATTTAAATTTGATGTTATTATTCTCTTAATCTGATGTATAAAACACAAAGCAGTTGTGTAGTATTTCAAACACACTTGCATAGTCAATGACAAAGGTAATGACAATTTGAAGGTTGGTTGTACATCTATATAACATTTATAAGCATTCCCCTTTAATAATCATTAAGCCATTCATATTTTTTTGAGTTGTTTTCAACACTTTTGCATGAGAAAATAGGGGAAGGTCTATTTAATGTTGCGTTTGAGAACATAGTCTAACATGGAATGGTGTAAAAAGTGTGAAACATAAGTCTTAAGAGTAACCAACACTTTGAAGAGTTATTTTCTAATATTATAGATCTCAAATAGTAGGCATAGATATATGAAACTCTATATAAATCTTGAAATTAAATTTTAACCATTCCCGAGTCATTATGTCTATATATAACCCTAAGTTAGGGTTTCCTCCTACAAATTAGATTTCAAAATTTTGAAACTGTATAAAAAAAATTAAAATTTTTTAATAGATGAACAATATTTTTTTTAATATATTCAAAAAAAAATTGTGTCTTAAGGGTATGCTTTCATACAAATCTATCTAGTTGTGTGTAAGTTATGGTAAAGGGAGACCTAAAGACCTAAATTGAGGGAAAAAGGAAGCTTAAAAGGTGATCAAATAGTGGAGATAAATCCTAAGACTTTGTCAAGAGAATAAGCATCATAAAGGGTATCTATAAATGTTATTATTTTGGTTATTTGATTTCATACCAATCTATATAAGTAGTAAAGCCTTAAAAAAAGGCGAGACTATGACACAATGAGAAGAAATATAGGTAAGAAGTGTTTGTTTATGAGGCTATTAATATTGAATATGAGGACACATAGAACTTTTGAAGTACTTTATGAAATAAAATAGCCTAAATAGAGATAGTGAAAAATATAAAGAGTTTTAAACCAAGTTGTTAAATCCTTTGAGAAAATAAATGTGATATAAAGGCTAATTATGTGTATAAAGTAGTAAGAGTGAGTGAATAAGTAAAATACAATTAATGTGATCTTATTGAATGATGAATGGGATTTATATAGATTTATATTTTGAAGGCATAAGGAAATAAATTTGAATCCAAAGGATAAACAATTCAAGTAAGGTGAACAAAGCTAGGAGTCATGTTGGTAGAGGTAAGTAGAGTTGGTGAATGATTTCTTATTTTCATGCAATTAAAAAAATTCAATAAGACCTCTGAATCATGTGGTATTAGATTAAAAATATTTTATGGCAAGGTATGCTTTGATTTTAGATAATTTTGTTTACATAGGAAAGAATATTTTTTTGAGTGCATGTTGAATGTTTCTTTGAGATGTGTTTATGAGATGACTAATGAGGATGTTGGAATGAAGTGAAGAGGTTGAAAGATATAAAAAAGAGGCAAAGATATAAGTGAAAAGAAATACAGGTGGAAAAAACCTTAGCCAAGAAGGCTTGAAGAGAAAGAAAAGATTTGTGGATAATCTCAGGAGAGAAGCTCATAGGTGAGCTTGTGAAAGAGTTAAGCTTCCTAGAGAAAGGACAAGAGAGAGAAGTCCTAGGTTATGACAAGAAGAGATTGACTCCAAGAGAGGGAGACTCAATTGAGATAGAACAATTAAATGGTCAAGAGGACAATATGGAAGGATTGTCAAGAAGAGAGTAGATAGTATGAATGATGAATAACATAATGTGTGAATAATTCCATAAGTAGAAGATGGATAAGAGAGATGGAAGAAAAGAAAATATGGTTAAAGATAAAGAAAGATATAGTTGAGATGAATTAGTTAATGGTAAGGCTTGATAAAATATTTTAAGATTTGAGACCAAGATTTAGTGTGTGTATAAAGAAGATGGTGAGATGGCCTCTCAAACAATTGATAGAAAAGAGAAGAAGACAAAAGATGAAGAAGTTAGAAAGATAACCTAATAGAGAAGTGAGGGGGAAAGTAAGTGTCACAAGATTATGATTAATTATTTATTTCAATGTTTGTATATAGGTAAATAATTGAATGAATATGATTGGAAGCATGAATAACATGTTAAAGATGACAAACAAATGCAGTGGACAGTAGAGTATGGTGATATAATCTTGTGTTATCTTAAAGAGGGTGATCCATTGCATGAAGATGAATAAGAAAGAGAAGTTGCATAAATATAATACATCATAATAGGAAAGAAGGAGGAAGATTTTAATCAAGAAAGAATTAAGGAGAGTCAAAAGGTACAATTTATTCATTTCAATGTCTTTTTTGATGAGTATGTTGATAAAGATGTTGATGAAGATGAGTTATATGTTAGTAAATTGAAATTAATGAAAATGTTGGTGGAAGTAAAATAAGGTATATCAGAAATAAATGAAGTGATTGACATGAATAAATAGACCTATGAGGTGGAAATAAGAGGATATGAGGAAGAAGCACAAGTTGGAGTGCTTGACAAGATTGAGTTACAACAAGTTGAGGTACTTTGTTTGGTACCAATTGGAGAGAAAAGTGGTATAACGAATTAAATATGAGAAGAAGATTAGATATGGAATCATATCATGGAAGAGTCAAAGGATTTGAATATCATAGGAGATAAAGAGAGCATCATAGAAACTAAGTTGGCATTGGAGGTAATCTTGAGTCAAGGAGAAAAAGAGATGGAATCCAAAGAACAAAGTGAAGACTAAGGGAGTAAGCAAGATATGGATTTGATTGAAATGTTTGCTTCATGTGTAGGTCATTCTAGGAAAGAGAATGGACACCAGTTGCCCATGAATGGTTAGAAGATTCAAAGCAATATAAATAATAATAAAGGAAGAGATATCAAACTTGTATGCAAGCATCAATAATATCTACAAGTTTCAAGGAGATTTTGAGATCCAAGAGGAGGATCCATTGAACAAAAGATGCTACAAATAACATGATTGCTAGATCATTTATAACTTTTATGGGAATATTTTTCTTTCTCTTCGGTAGTAGATGTAGGAGCATCACTACCTCCTTGTACATATGATCTAGTTTTTCATGTCTATAGTATTTATTACGTTTTTTCATCATTTTAGGTCTCTAGGAAACATTTTTAGGTGTTAGTTTTATTTCATATTTAAATTTGAGGTGTTTTGGCATTTTTTGCCAATTCCTCATTTTGAATTTTTGAATCTTGGTTTAGGTTTGTGGATTAATTTTCATGCCAGTATGAGGTCCCTATAGCATTGTCTTATTGTGTAAGTTTTTATTGGAACCTAAATTACTCACATGATGAGTCACCCTAGTGGTTAAGTTAGGACTTAGGTGATTTTGTACTTCTCCAACATATAAAGAGAAGTCAGAAGTAAGTTAGGGTCAAATTGATGTCTTTTCAAATAGATATTTATCTTGTGTAAATATTTAGTCAAGGAAAAAATCATGATGGGTATGGATTACAAGGTGTAATGAAGAGAACCACTAAGAATTTTAATAGACAAGTTCTTTTTTTTTAAAGGTAAAACTGATAACCATTCCTAAAATCTGTATAAGCAATAATATTGAATGTGTGAATGGAATGTAAATAGATTATGTTAATTAAAAATATGTGTTGATATATTGATAATTTTATATGTATTATTTGGTATGATTTAATAATTGCAAAGTGTGTTTAATATACTTCTAAAACATCAGTCACAAACCCTATTTCCTATGTTCAAGCACTAACCTTACTGTGTGAACAAAGTGAAGATGTTCTGTGAACAATAAGGATGGATCTATAGACCATTATTAGAACCTACATCCTATGTGAAAGGAGGGTGAGTATAATTTATGATTTAGTGTGTAATTAATTGTCAAATAAATTTAGATAGGAATTCATTAGGTATGCAAATATGAGTTAGAGTTGGTATACCATGTTTCCCTATGTGTGATTATTTGCAGCAGACCCTATGAAATGAACCAATGCAAAGAAAAGTTACCAATGATAAGTTTTTATGATTATTGGACATTTGTGAGATTTTTTTATATGATATATAAGGTATCATATAATTTTAATGTTATTATTTGCTTACTATGAGGTATAAAACACAAAGTAGGCCTATGGTAGTTCAAACACACTTGCATAGTCAACAACAAAGGTAAAGAAAGTTAGAAGGTTGGTAGTATATGTATATAACATTGAGAAGTATTACCCTTTAATACTCAGTAAGCTATTGATATTTTTCAAGTTTTTTTCAACATTATTGCATGAGAAAATAGGGGAAGGTTTGTTGTTTATTGCATTTAAGCACATAGTCTAACACAAAATGGTGTAGAAAGTGTGAATAGAATCCTTAAATGGAGTAAAAAACAATTTGATGAGTTATTTTGTAATATTAAAAAGCCCAAAAAATAGGCACAATTATATGAAACTATATAAAAAGGTTGAAATTAAGTTTTAACACTTAGGTTATTTTGTCTGCATATAACCTTGAGTTAGGGTTTCCTCCAACAAATTAGATTTACAAAAGTTAAAACCATACAAAAACCCTAAAATTTGGTGAATATATGTACAATAGTATTTTTTAATATATTCAAGTGGTTTTGTGTCATAAGGGTACAGTTTCATACAAATATAGACAATTATGTGTAAGTTAGGGTAAAGGGAGACCTAAAGATGTAATCTAAGGACAAAAGAGATATTAAAAGGTGATCATACAATGAATATAAATATTGAGACTTTGTTAAGAGATAGATGACCGTAAATATTATCTAAAAATGTATTTATTTTGGTGATTTGATTATGTACCAATCCATACAAGAAGGAAAGACTTAAAAAAAGGCTATAAGAAGAGACTATGACATAGTGAGAAATAAGCTAGGTAAGAACTATTTGATTGTAAGGATATGAATATTGAGTTAGAGGACACATAGAACCTATGAAGTATGTTATGAAAGAAAATAACCTAAATAGATACATTTCAAACCATAAAGACTCTTGAAATAAATTGTTATGTCCTTTGAGCAAATAAAGGTGATATAAAGGTTAAGTGTGTGTAATGTCTAGCAAGAGTGAGTGAATAAGTAGAATAAAATCAATGTCATATTAGTGAATTATAAATGGGAATGATAGATAATGATTTTTTGAAGGTAGAAGGAACAAGTTTTGAAACCAAAGGATAAACAAGTCAAGTAAGGTAAACATATCTAGGAGTCATGTTGGTACCGGTAAGTAGAGTTGGTGAATGATTTCTTTTTTTCATGCAATGAAGACAAATTGAAGAAGCCCTTTGTATCACCTAGCATTGGCATTAATTTAGGTAACTACCAAGATAATAATGGTTTAATCTTACATGATTTTAATATCCCATAATTTATTTTTTCCCTTTCATTTACTTTTGACCCAGTTGTTGTTTCATGTGTGCAGGTGTTGACTATAATTTTGAAAGATATCCATGGAAAAAAATGAATAAAAAAACTTCCAATAGTCATTGAATCACCTATAGGTCTCTAAAATACCCCCACAACATCTCTAAAAGTTTTAGGCAATTCTTATATAAAAGGACACTACCATAATAATTGGACAATAGCGCCATTGATGCTACTATCCTCATAAAAGCACTACTTTTTGAAGCCCATTTTCAATGATAGTCATATATTGAAATATGTGTGGTTCATATCCTAACTTGTTCCAAACCCCTGATTTACATAAATGCCTATTTTTCTCCAGATAAGTACACTTTCTCACCATCTTTAATATTTTGTGAATAATTTGTCAAATTAACTATTTCCTATATTATTTCAAGTTATTACTATACTTAGTCCTCTAACAACCTAGGATTTATATCTAGTAAGTCCTAGACAGTTAAAATACCTATTCACATATTTTAATAACAATTGATTTTATCCTAAATTAATTTTATATTTATATTTCCCATCAATTAAATAAGTAAATAAAAAAATAAATTAATAATAATAATATAATATGTTTACCAATTTTTTACAACATTCAACATTGATTTACTAACTAAACTCTAAATAGAATCATCACTTAATTCTCATATAACGTGGATAATGTTGAGAAAACTACCATTTTTTTTAAATGAGAGGCAAACATAGAAATTTATTATAGTTGACCTAATAAAATTATGATCAACAAAATTTTTAGGAGTTTATCTTTTTTTACATTATTAAATATTATGTCTTACAACTCATATGCATTGACATCGATGTAAATGTTTCAAAATTCTTTCTTGTTTATAAATTTTATTTTAATGCATGTGGTGCTATAGACTACAACCAGACCATGGAAAATGTCTTAAAAATATAATAGAATATAAATCACATTCAAAAAATTACCCATTCATTGTACTTAAAACGTTCATATGCAATTTCAAAACTAGATTGTCTCTTGTGCTTCTCTTGTTGTAGAAATTGTGGGTTATTATTGATAAAAAAATAAGGAGATAGGCTCTTTAGGATATGATTAATTTCAATGCCAAATCAATTTCTTCTTCCATGCCTATCCTTGGCTTTGGTTAGATTGGGAAACTTGTTTTTTCTTTATGTTTCATATTATATTAGATTTTTTATATTCGTTAGTTGTATATAAAAATAGAAAATACTAGAAATAAATTATTATTCATACTCTTTTGCATTGAAATTTCTTTAACCTTTTCAATATTGCATACATACATACCTTTTAAAAGGATAATAATATTCCATGTTAATTTTAGAGTATGATAAACAAAACCTTTCTAATTTACAATAATTATAATATTTTAATCTAATACTGAACACATATAACCACACAAAAAAATCAAGTATAGAGAAATAAATAATATGAGCTTTGAATATAAGTATGCTTCTCATCATGCTTATTGAATCTCATCATTGGCTAGCTAAACTCTCTAAAAAAGAAAACTAGGTTGTCCAAAGCACAAATAGCTAGACAAATTTACTTCTTAACCCACCAATCCTGAAACCTCTAAATTTTACTTCTTATTTCATCCTCATGTCTAGTGTCATCTGCTTCCACTTGATTTGTAGAAGACATTTTTTAGGCAAACAACACTTGATAGACATAAATAAATACCTAGAGTAATTCAAGTGCACTTCACCCATTCATTTAAAATAATATAGATCAATAATTATTCTATACCTAGTTCTTGTGAATTTCATATATTCTTGGGATATTATTATAGTATATTTCTTCATCCTCAATGAGAAATTTCATACAAAATAACTATTTTAGTATAGACACGAGCATCCATAATTTCCCATTGTAAAATAATGTTGTTTAATTAGATTACCCAAACTAACCAAGCCTTATAACTTGTCCTATTCAATAACCTTGGACGAACCATCTATACTCATAATCTAACCACCATATAATTATTCTTCAACTATCTCAACCTGAACTTGGGAGGTTGAGTGCATAAGATTAACATGTTAGTTTCTATGTAATTTTTTGGTGAACTTAATGTGAAATATTTATCCTTTTATTTTATTTTATTAATATTTTATGTCTAACACAACCTAAACATGCATGAAGATGAATTAAAAAGGTTTTCTATCCTTAACAATTAGAAAATATATCCTCAACCTCAAATTGAACCTTATATTTTTAGGTTAAATAATGCATTAAGTCAAAAAATGGAGAATAAGTCTTTATTTTATGAACCGTCTTCCTCCATAATTGAGTCCAAATCTCATGTAGTGAGTCAATAATTATGAGATCCTTCTGATACTAGTAATAACTTCCACAACTCTAATGACATGACCTTAATTGGTGGAGGTTGTATGTATTAACTATTTATAAATATACATCACATAATCTTATAGAGTCATGACACATAAAGTATGACAATATTATATGAGTATGCTTAGTAAATTCAAATTTTATATCATGGATTAAATAGGATAAAATTACCTCCACCACCTTATATTACTATTTAATTTATTTTCAAAACTCTTGAATAGACCATAATAACTCCTATAGAGTCATAAAACACAAACTAATTAATATTGGCTATCATTATCTTCTTTCATATCCTCCCATGAAAGATCCCCTTAAACCTATTACTAATGCTACATTGAATGATCTCATTTATATCTTGGTGGGACACATTTGGGACTTGGAGAATAACCAAGCCTTCCTATAAATTGGTTTTTCTTACCAAGGAATGACCCCAAACTTCAATAATCAAGGTCATTATTTTTTCATTCATACTCCAATAACATATTACGAACTACTAAAATATCAATCCTCTTAACATCCAGCCAACATTATACATAACAATAACCTAAGAGACCTTATAACATATTGTCACTCAATTTTCCACCCTTAGAGAGGTATTTCAAGCCTTTAAAAAATTGAGTGGAACATGGGATTACCCATATGCCTATGCATTCCCTATAGTAGGGTTAAACTTCTAGATTGAAGGGTTAGCTTCCTATATTTATCTTGATTATTCATCACCTATAATACTAGCTCGTTTGGATGGAAAAAGAGAGAGAGAACATAAAGTGAGCACATCCTAATGAGGTGATGCACCAAATGTATCCTAATCACTTCCAACTAATTATAATTGGACTTCAAACAAAATCCCAATTTAAACATAACACTAGTCCAAATCTGGATATTGCATGAGTATTTCTCATGGAGGTTTGTGAAGCAAGATTGAGCTAGGAGGACTAAACACAAGTTCATAACATGACAATAGTGTAGATACAACTCACTAAACTCATGAAAACTTCATTTCTAAACTTCAAGAGACCTTCAAAAGAGTTTAAAAACTGAACATTAATGCAAGCAAGGATAACATGTCAAGTGAAACTATCACTAAGTAGGATCAACTAGTCTAACATATACATTAAACCATCCATAGATAAGGTAAACTAAATTGTTATTTATTTATAAAAGGTTTTAAATGAGCTTGGCTTCACCATACATAGGTGTAGGATACATTACAAATCCAGAAGTGGTTATTTATATAGAGAAAGTGAGAGGGAAAGTAGACAAGTGTCATGTGAATTAAAATAATAAGAGGATTTATGTAACTACCTAAATATTTCCAATATTCCATGTTTATTTCCTCTCAATATGCTCTAACCCTCCAAGTGGTGTAGGAGTTGAAATTCTTACTTGACACCTTGATTAACTTCTTAAAATTGCCCTCTTCCTTGACATTTTGAAGGACAAGTGGAATTATTGATGGTTATGTTATTTTCTCCTACCTCTTTCATCTGATATTTACATCTATCAAATGACACCATTAGGTTTTCTTTCACACACCATCTCTTTCTCTTGCAAGGTATCTAGAGGACTCTTCATCTCCTTAGGCCAACTTTGCATACAAATGTCAAAACTTCCTTTCTTATTCTTAATCCAATCCAAAAAAAAATTATGGACTATTCATATCATATTGGACCTAAAACAATCCACTTTTATGCCTCAAACTAGCCCCAACAATTTGATTTCTACCAAAAGCCTCAATTAGGCCTCATTCCTTGTAGCCCTAAAATCATACAAACCTCCTTATGTATAGAGTTTTACAAATTATTTTGAGAATAAAAGTGAATTTTCCATGACCCATTTTTTCTTATAGATCTAGGTTAAATTTCATGCTCTAAGAGTGAATGAAGATATCATTTTTTTGTAGCTTCTCTCTCCTAACTATGCCTCAATTATGCCTCCCTACCAAGAGACCAAAAAATGGATATACATTCTCCCAACACATGACAAAACATAAAATAATATTTTATTAAATTATATAACCTCCTCCCCATTATCAATTCTAAATATGAAGATTTGACAACTTGTATGGACCTATAAAATAGTAAAAAATAATCTTTTTAGGCCTATTTAATATAGTTTCATCTAGTATTATACTAACCAATGGAAATGTATGATAATCAAGTGAGTCATGAAAATTTTATGGGTCATTAATAATATTTTCTAATCCATCTATAGGCATGGAAGTTGATTTCTCTCTCATCGGGTCCTTATAGCTATCTTAGACAGCCTAGAAGTACCTTGAGTTCTTAATGATAGTTCAAACAACTCAGGGCATGAAACCACCAATTACAAAAAATTTAATTTCACTAGGGTTGATAAATTCCCCTAGGATCCTAATTTCACATGAAAATCCTTTTTTCCATATTGATCAAAAGAAACTACCCTCCTAGGTTGGTAGTGAGCATTTTGTGAGGGCCGAGAGTAAATTGGTTTAGTGAGAGGACTTTCTTGAGTTAGTTTTATATTAAATAACATAAATGAGTTTTTATACATCCATTTTGACCTATTCCAATGTTAATATTATTAATTTCTTCCTCAAACTCTTTGCATATGCCTAAGGTTCTTCAACCAAACTAACATTCATACCCTAATTGACTGTAAGTACCTATTTTCTCACTATCAGGAGGTTTTTGTTCATCATGAAATTTCAGTATATATTTTCCATCATCCCCTAAGTGTTTTTTATTTATCATATCACTCCACTAATTATCCATCTCTCAACTATCTACTCATATGGTCATGTGCATGCACATGGGACTACTAGGACTGAACAAGGTTGTTATGACTATGTGATTTTTCACTTTTCTTGAGTATAAGGGTGTGATTGAATAATTTCATCAATATTCAATCATCATAAAAACCTCATATTCTCCCTTATTCATTACAACCAAGAAAGCACTTCCCATGAGTAAGCACAACTATAGGTTTCTATCAGATTGAGCATGTAGGATTTTCAAGTGTTTGTCTTATACTTAGGTGAATTTAAAGGTTATATGATAATATATTATAACCATGATTTTTATATCCATTAGTATAGCTTTATCTTTAACTTCAATAATTTCCAAACAAGTAAATTCCTTCTTTGGCTAGGTAGGCAAACTTATACTAATAAGGATTGTGTATAGAACTATCTTGTGACACATATCTCTCTAATCATTCCTTAAAAATATTTTGATCTTGATGAATTAATAACATTAGTCCTCTTATATACTTCAAATACTCACAAAAACTAGTCCCTCAAGTTTTGGAGAGACCTTGGTCACCATAATAGACCTACAAGTTTGTATGATTGTGCATATACATTTATAATTAGTTTGCAGTCTTAGGTGTTCTAAGATTCTTCCACAAACTATTGTTGTGATATTTATTATCTAAGAACCTCATTCAAATCCTTGAAACCTTGGTGCTTCCATCAACCACTATTGTGTAAGATAGTCTTAAGATGGTTGGCTTAAGGTGTTTTTTAGAGGAATTGACTATGTTTTAGAACCTTATAGATCTTTCTTATCTTCCTCTAAATATCCTAGCGCTTTATTATTTTATTTATGTTTCCTTAAGGCCTTTTTATTTCATTAAATATCCAAACTTCATCACCTTACTACCCAATACAACTTCTCCTAGTTGGTTATAGGTGTCAATTTGGATAGTTGATTGTGTATGTAGGGTTCATAGTTTCTTAGGTCTCTAGGACCAATATTGAAACCTATTCATGATTATTCCTTATTTTTTTGAGTATAATACCCTCTCACTTTTATGATACTCTAATCTACATCATCATTCATTATTTAAATCACACTTCCTCAATAGACTATAGGTGGTTGTCTAGAAGATCTCATTTTGTAGTCTTGAATCAGGCCTTTCAAATAGGTCATGACACTTAATAGTGGTAATTAATGATAAATATATGTCTCTTTTACTTTATCAATTCCATATATCACTCTCAAACAATATTCAAATTTTTGTATTTGATTCCTTTATTGTCCATTCACATATAATCATGTAAAGAGAATTGGTTATTAGCTTAGGGATCAATGTTCTTTAACTTCATGTTCTTAGAGATAACCATTAGTCCATATCTCCTTTATTTTAAATCATCACCATGTTTCCATGACTTTAAAACTTCACTAAATATTGACAATCATTGAATTTCATTGTAGTTTCAAACCTATAGGTCTGTAAATATGTAGGTTTACAACCCTGCATGTATAATTTTAAAAGGTGAAACATAGATAATATGGACTAAAATATAATTTTTTTTCATTTAATTATCATATTATATCAGAAAATACATATTTATAACTCTTTTTAAATGCATCATCAAACACTCAAATCACCCTGCTCAAGTAAACACACAAAACATAATCCTAAAAGGTGAATGAAGCTATGACTAGTTTAAGACTTGTATGTAATGTTTATTTGATTAAATTCCATGAATGGTTTTGGAAGGATGGTAAGAGACCATGAAAATTCACTAAAATTCATCAAACCACTTAGAGAACTCATAAACATAGAAAATATGATAGTCATTTAAAAACAATGCACAAGAGAGACTTTGCTTGCCAAAAGACCATCCACACGTGTGACCATGATGAATGAATGTGTGTGAGGTATTGATATACGTCTTATAGATCACATTATTTTAATTCATCCAATAATTAACACTTTATTCTAGAGTTACACCTAACTTAGCCTATGGGGATTTAAGCCTTAAAAAAGTAGTATGGCTTCTTAGAAATTGTTCATAAAGATAAGGACACCGATACAATTACCAATGATAAAAATTAAAATCCATATGAATTAAAAACTTTGGTAAAACTATTATCCCCCAAATCATCTTGTATGACCTATAACATATGATTAAATTTGACCTTCACTATCTTATGAATGGAGTGATGGGAGAGAGAAGTGGTTTTTTGTAACTGTCAAAGTTCAAACTTCATTCCAAGATTTATTTTACCTTTAAAAGGTATGTTTCTAATCTCTTTTCACTTTAAATTGACTTCAAAAAGTCTATGCAATGTATTTATCTCCTTAAGATGGCATTAAATTTCAATAATATGACTTTGTTCTGATTCTCTAATAGGTGTGGCAGTTGAGTAACTTTTTTAAGGAATGTGGAAGGTATGTGGTATATTTTTACACTTAGGGAACTTAATCATACACAAATGTTATCCAAATATCACCTTTGCATATACTTTCACCACCTTTAAACTAGAAAATGACCCTTAAACATTCCAAAACTTACATGAAATGTTTTTAGAAGATGATAAATACATTAAATGACCTTAATAATCACCTAACCACCTATGACACAACTTTTTCATGATTTATTTCTCCATGACATGCCTAAACCACTATATGACCATAACATGGCTTTACCTTAACTTATCCAAACTAACCTTAAACCATGTTAACAAGGTTGTATAAAGACTCTAGGGACCATATAAGCATGACATAAGCACATCACAAGACCATGACAAGTTTGAATTTGGAGGGTGATAGAGACATGTTACTCTCATAATGACTAAATAACATAATCAACTTATATATTGACCAAAATACTGATTACACACAAATACCAATTCTTTTTATAGAAGGAATAACATTGAATTATGGGCCACTTCGAGTGGGATACCTCCTTTAGAGCAAGTTTCTATTACAATTAATTTCTTGGATGATCTACAATATCACTTTCTCCTTTATTTATACTATTATTTACCTATCCCACCCCACATTCTAATGTATGTAGGATTATTCACTATTCTACTATTCTATTATTATACTATTATACCCCTATCTAGATATATTACATTCCATCCCCCTTAAATATGTTTTTCCCTCAAAAAATGATAATAAATATGAGGATGACCAAATGAAGGTTCAACCATACATATTAAAATAGGTTGAGACCAGATAGAAGCTCGTCTATGCATCCTTTTTTTCTTTTGTTTCTTCTTTTTATGTTGGGAGGTGATCATATAAAATAACATGGTGAACATGAACACTATACTACAGATTAAAGTGTAATTTGAAGTATGATTATCATTTATTTAAAGTGAGAGAAAGGGTACTCAAAATAGTCTACCTTATGAACTAACAAAGGATACATGCCATCCCCATTAAAATTAATATTGACATAAATTTTTGTTGAAGTGGCTAACCCCATCAAGGAATTCACTGAATTATTAGAATCATTTGATGGAAGAAGAAAACAATTTAACATAATATTAAATAAATCACCCTCATCTAAGTGAATGAGATATTCATGCCATGCTCTACAAATGTCACCCAATTCTAGCTATGTAGATATTTCTGCTTCATATTCCTCAACTATAGGAAAGGAATCCACATACCATTCACTATAGTTATGCTCCCAATCTAATCATGCATTAATTTCCTGATCATATTTTGTGTTTATATGTAAATGAAGTTTAATTCTATTATAAATAAACTTAATATTGTTTAATGGATACATTGGTCTTGATAAAATAAAAGGCTCCATGATATCATTTAATTTTTTTTACAATAGTAGTAGTCACTAAAACTAAGATAAATTTAAAAATACCAAACTAAATTAAAAATTTTATGTAATGATGAAGAAAGGCACATAAAATATAGAAAAATGTTGGCTCAATTAATTACCATTTATGCGTAGTTTAAAGAAAAATAATTGGGTTTCTTGAGGATAAAAATAAAAATCTGCACTTCTTAGACTTCCATGAAACTCCCAATTTTGCTTTCAATAAAAATCACAGTCATGGAAATGTCCCTGGAAAGTGCTCAGATACCAATGATAGAGACTTGTTGCTTTCATAATGACTAAATAATAAAATTGAGACATATATTGACCAAAACATTAATTACACACAAATTCCAATTCCTTTTATGGAAGTAACAACTATGAATAATAGGCCACTTCAATGTGGCTACCTCATTTAGATCAAGGCTCTATTATAATTAATTTCTTGGATGATCTACAACATTAACTACCCCTTTATTTATACTATTCTTTACCTACCCCACTCCACATTATAATGTATGTGGGATTATTCACTATTTTACTATTCTATTATTATACTATTATACCCCTATCTATGTACATTATAGAGGGGGTGACCATTTTGACTTGGTGTCAAATTTGGTCAAGATTCTTGGCAATTCACAAGGGTAGAATGCTTGTAATGGTAATAAGACTAGTGTCCTTACATGTCCATTGGGAAATGGAGTCTTTTACACTCAGTTTCAGACTTGAACATACTTTGACCATGACTCAACAAATTGATTAATCTTTCAAAACACACAAAAACAAAGACAATAAGACAAAATAAAAAAAGACACACACATATGTGTTATTAAGCACTTAGGGAACACAAAAAAAAACTTAAGAAAACTAAACTATATACAAAGTAACTAGAAAAGCATGTATTACTCTTGCATTAAAGGGGAATAATGTACCATCTCTTTCTCCATGAGATGAAAGAGGACATGAAGCATATTCCCTTTTTAACCTTTTTCTTGGTTTCTTCATCTCCTTCATGCTTGACACTCTTTTTGGTGTGTTAACAAATGAATCAATGACATTTTCAAACATGATGCCTATGAATGTGAACTCTTCTTATGTATATAAAATCTTCTCATGACCTCTATTAATGTTTTTACTTGTCTCAATTATTATCACCTCATGAACTATAAGAGTAACCTCAATACTAGTACACTAAATACTGTCATGTTGTCCTTCAAGAGGAAAATAATATTCAAGAACATCTTCAGATTTATTATCAGTTGCTTCAAGCTCATCAAGCTATTCAATTATCTTTGTATACTCAATCCAATCTTCATCATTGTCATCAATGAAGACATATTGTTTGATATCCTTATGCACACGACATTCAACCTTGAAAAGGCTTAAAATATCTTGAAGAAATTCAATAAGCTACTACCAATCACCTTTGTTTTATTTCTATTCAAGAACCATAACTTCTTCAATTTAAAATAGTTGGTCATTGTGTACTTGATCAACTTCAACTTGCTTACTTGAAATGTCTTCAACTTTAAATCTATTTACAAATTGCACAATTTTAGATTCCATACGATCTTATTTCTTGAACACACCATCAAGAGGTAAGGCATATTAAATATTCTCTTCAAACTGATGAGCAAGAGGTATAGGATTTGCAATGGCCTCAAACCTCATCACATTCCTCATTGAAATTTAGCCACCTATCATCTTGATATATGGATTCATTAGCAAATTCAACCTCTGGATCATGCTCATGAGTCTCAACCAACTCTATTAATGTGATGTTTTTCTTCAAAGCTTCTTCTTCCATGTCTTGATCAACCTCTTCATGATCAATTGCAGCATTCATTGTGATTCCAAACTCTTCATCAAGTTTGTCTCTTTTTTCATTCAAGAATATTGACTTATGCTTGTCTTCACCAAGGGGAGTACCTATAGTGAACTCTTTATCATATACAATTGAGTCATCTTATTGATAAACTACCACTTTAGTTTGATCTTCTTCACTAATATCCCATAGGATTGGTTCTCCATCAATAAGGGATGTAGTGGGAGGGTGATGGATAGGTTCATGGGTTAGATAGGGATTATGAGCTGTAGTAGATGGCTCATGAATGGATTTGAGAATGGATGTTTTTTTAAAACACACTTTTGGAGACAAAAAGATAGGTTGGGCACTGGGAGAGACATCTTGTTCAACAAGAGATTCACTTTGATCATAGCCTTATTGATTATCTTTAATAACTTCAAGTTTATTCTTCACCTTTAAATTTCTCACCTCTATAATATATCTATCCACCATTGAATATATCATCTCATATCATGCAAATAATCATTGATGAAATATTGGGCTTCCTCTTCAACTAACCACCATTTATCCATAAATAATCAAACTAACTTCCTCAATTGATCTATGAGACAAATATGGATAAAATCAAGTTTTATATCCCATTTTATGATCATTTTTAATGCGTTTACCATATTTGGCATGAGTGACAATAAAGATTTGGATTGAGGTGAAATTGAAGTAGGAGGAGGAAGAGGGGAATAGTAGGAGTTTTGGTGAGATTCAACATGTTGATTGGATTATCTAATTAAAGCTTATAAATCATTAAACCTTACTTACCAATCAATGGCATCATCTAATTTCTCATGACCAGGCTAATAAGAATCATATTGAGGCTAATAAGAAGGCACTTCTTGATACTCTTCTTGATATTATTTTTGATATCCTTCCTCATAGACTTCTTCATACAACTACTCAATAACATCATGCTCATATAGAGGGGGAATAGACTAACCATATGAATACCATGATTCATAATAAGGGTAACATTATTGATATGTCTATTGAGGCACATAGTTAAGATCATGATAAGGATGATAAAGAGGTACATAGTAGGAATTATCCTCATACCTAGCCATCCCAACTTTAGGAGTCAAATGAAAACACAAGATATCATCAAAAACTTTCCAAATAAGTAATTTTGGTAATAGAACCATATAATTTCATTCAAAGTCATCATTTTTTTTGAATTCCTCCAAAGGTTGATAGGAAGACGAATACACCAATAATTCTTCCACTCTTTTGGACCATAGACCCATCAGGCATATTGTAACTATTATCACTCAATTTTTCACCCTTGGAGAGGTAGTTCAATCCTTATCCAAATTGAGTGGAACATGGGATTACCTATATTCCTATGGGTTGCCTATATCAAGGGTAAACAACTAGATTAGAGGGCTAGCTCCCTAGATTTATCTTGATTAGTCATCACCTATGCTACTAACTCATTTCGATGAAAGGGAGAGAGAAAACATAAATTAAATCTATCCTAATGGGGTGATGCACCAATTATAACCTAATAAATTTCAAAAAATTATAATTACACCTCAAACAAAATCCTAATCTGCACATAACACTAATCCAAATCTACCTACTTTATGAGTGTTTATCATCGAGGTTTATGAAGTAAGATTTAGCTGACAGGACTAAAAACAAGGTCATGACATGACACTAGTGTAGATATATCTCACTAATCTCATGAAAACTTAATTTTAACACTTCAAGATACTTTTTAAAAACTTTCAAAACTAAATGTGGATGTAAGCAAGGACAACATGCAAAGGAAGTGAAACTATCACTTAGTAAGATCAACTAGTCTAACATAAACATTAAATAATCCATGGAAAAGTTAAATAATATTTTTATTTATTATTAGAAGGCTTTAAATGAATAGGTATTTTCCATACCCATATGTAGGATACATTACAAGTCTATAAGTGGTGACTTATATAGAGAAAGTGAGAGAGAAGAGAAGAAGGGCATAAGAGAGAGAAAGTTGACAAGTGTCATGTGAGTTACAAAAATAAGATGAGTTATATAACTACTTCAGTAGGTCTAATATGTCATGTGTAGTTCCTCTTAATATTATATAACCATCCAAGTGGCATAGGAGTTGATATGCTTAATTGACACCTTCACTAGGTTCTTGAAACTACCCTTTAACTTGACATGTTGAAGGACAAGTGACCTTATTGATGGTCAGATCAATTTCTCCTACCACTTTGATCTCATCTTGAAACATCTCAATTTACCCCATTATCTTTTATTTGACACATAATCCCTTTCTCTTGTAAGGTATCTAGAGGACTCTTCATCTCCTTAAGCCAACTTGTACACAAGTGTCAAAACTTGGTTTCTTATTCTTTACCTCATTAAAATTTTAATTATGGTCTATTAACATCATATTATACCTTTTAAAATATATTTTGATTCTTGAAACTATCCCCACTAATGTTTTTCTACCAAAATCCTCAATTTGGCCTCATTCCTTGTATCCTTGAAATCATACAAACATCCTTTTTTAGATATTTTTACAGATGATTCTAAGAATTTTATGGCATATTATATGACCCATTATGTACTTACATATCCAAGTTTAATTTTATGCTCTGAGAGCGAGTGGAATCATCTTTGTATTTAGATTCTCTCTCCTAATTATGCCTCAATTAGGACTCCCTACCAAGAGACTAAAAAATGGCTTTACAGGATCCCCACTTGGGAAAAATCCCAAAAAAGTATGTGATTCAATTACACAACCTCCTCCCCATTCTTAATACCAAATGTTAATATATAACAACTTGTATGGACGTGTAAAATAATAAAAATTAGTACTTTTAGGACTATCTCCTATAGTTATGTATAGTATTATACGAACCAATGGATTTGGATTATTATTATGGGAATATATAACCTTGTATAGGTCATTATGAATCTTTTATGATCCATCTCAATGCATGTAAGTTGATTTCTCTCTCATCGGTTCCTTATAGCTCTCATAGGCAACCTAAAAGTGCCTTGAGTTCTTAAATATAGTTTATATAGATCATAGAATCAAACCACCAAAAAATTACACAAAATTTAAGTCTACCATGTTAGATAACTTCCCCTAGTATCTTAATGTCCCATGTAAATCCTCTACTCCATACTAAATAAAAGAAACTAGCCTCTTGGGTTGGCAATGAGCATTCTATGAGGGATGAGAAGAAATTAGGTTAGTGAGAGCAATTTTTTAGTTATTTTTATCATAAATGACCTAAATGAGGTCTAATACATCCATATTTACCTATTCCAATATTAATATTATTACTTTATTCTTAAACACTCTGCATATGCCACTAGCCTATGCCTAGGGTTCTTGAACCAAGCTGACTGTCATATTTTAGCTAGTGATAGGTGCATGTATCATCACTATCAAGAGGTATGTATTCATCATGAAATGTTGAGATATATATATATATATATATATATATATATATATATATATATATATATATATATATATATATATATATATATATATATATATATATATCAGCATTTCATGATGAATACATACATACATACATACATATATATATATATGTATGTATGTATGTATGTATGTATGTATGTATGTATTCATCATGAAATGTTGATATATATATATATATATATATATATATATATATATATATATATATATATATATATATATATCAACATTTCATGATGAATACATACACACACACACACACACACACACACACACACAGATATATATATATATATATATATATATATATATATATATATATATTTCACCATCCCATAAATATTTTTAATGTCTCATCTCACTTAAATTATTTTCCATCTCTAAATCCTCTACTCATATGGGCATGTCTATGCACTTAAGACTACTATGACTAAATAGGGTTGTTATGACTATGTAATGCTTCAATTAGATTGAATATAAGGGTATGATTTAATAATTCCATCACTCTTAAATAATCATAAAAAAAATCCTACTCTTCCTTACTTATTCCAACCAAGAAACCACTTCCCATGAGTAGGCAAAATTGTAGGTTTCTACTAGAATGAGCATGCAAGGTTTTCCAGTGTTTGTCCTATACTCAAGTGAGTTTGAAGTCTATATGATCCTTTTTTATCACCATGAGGTTTATCTCCATTTTTATATATTTCTCTCTAACCTAAATAATTTCCAAACAATCATCTTCCTTATTTTTCTAGGTAGGTAGACTTATGCTAACAAGGACTATGTATGTAACTGTCTTATGACCCATGTCTCTCTTCTCCTTTCTTAGAACTATTTTGATCTTGATGACTTAATAACCTAATTACTATGATATAATTCAAATACTCACATAAACTAATCTCTCAAGTTTTTTAAATACCTTGGTCACCTAAACAAACCAACAAGCTTGTCTGCTTACATATATCCATTTGGAATTTGTTTGCAGTCTTAGGTGTTCTAAGAGTCCTTCTCAATAATAGTTGAAACTTCTCCAACTCTTGGTGTATCTACCTATGTATATAAATTTGTAATTATTTTGAATTATTATGTTTTATAAGTTTCCTTATCCATAGTAATTTAAACTCCTACAATTCTTGATGTGTTATTAATTAGTTGAGCACCTCATTCAAGGCCTTGAAACCTTGGTACTTCCATCAATCACTATTGTGTAAATTAGTCTTAATATTATTTATTGCAGGTGGTTGTTTGAGAGGACTTGACTATGTTTTATAACATTATGAATATTTCTTATCTTATTATAAATATCCCAATGTTTTATCTTGTTATTGATGTTGTCTTAAGGCCTTTCTATTTCCTTAAAGCTCCAAACTCCATCAGTGTAATATCTAGGACAACATCTCCCAATTGGTTGTAGGTATCAATTTGGGTAGTTGAATATGTGTGTGGGGTTCATAGTTTCTTAGGTATCTATGACCAATCCTAAAACCTCTTCACTATTTTTCCTTACATTGTTGAGAGTATAATACCCTCTCATTGGCTTAAAACTCTGATTTCCATAATTATTCACTTTTCAAAGCATGCTTACTATACAAACTATAGGTGGTGGTTTATAAGATATGAGTTTGTATTCTTGAATTATATCTTTCAAATGGGTCATGAAACTTAAAAAATGGTTAGTAATCATCAATAAATGTCTTTATTACTACTCTCAAGTGCATATATCACTCTTAAAGAATCCTCAAACTTTTATATCCACTACCTTTAATGTCCGTTCACATATAGTCCTATAGAGAGAATTGACTATTAGCTCAATAAACAATGTTATTTATCTTTAGGTGATTAGAGATATCCATTAGTCCATAACTACTTGATCTTGAATAATCACCATGTTTCCATTCCTGGGAGACCTTCACTAAATATTGATAATCATTGAATTTAATTGGAGTTATAGACCTTTAGGTCTGCAACCATGCATTTACAACTTTGAAAGGTGAAACATGGCTAATATGGATTGAAATATCATTTTTTTTCATTTCATCAACATATTATATCAGGAAACATAACTTTATAACTCCTTTTAAATGCATCTTCAAACACTCAAATCACCCTACTCATGTAAACACAGAATACAATCCCAAAAAGTGAATGAAGTTATGACCATTTTGGGATTTGTATAGATTATTAAGTTGATAAAATTCAATGAATGAGTTTTTAAGGATGTTAAGATACCATTAATATTAATTCAAATATATCACACAACCTATAGATCTTAGAAACAAAAAAAATATAGCAATCATTTGTAGATAATGCATTATTGAGAAGTGTTGTCATTTATGTTAAGGTTGATGTCATTAATGTGAGGGTACATTTGGTGAATATTTATGGTGAATTGTATTTGAGGTATGATATTATGATCTTGATTTAACGAAGGGGGGGTTAGCGTTGTCTACCTTTTTGTTTGATGCCAAGGTTGATATCAAGGTAAAAGTCATGGAAGATGTTTGAAGACAACTAATATATACATATGAAGTCATGTGGCAAGAGATAGTTTTAAGGAAAGAGATAATTTGAATGAAAATAACATTTTATGGTTGCATTAAGTCACTTGTCAAGGTGTCAAAGGTGTTTGAGTGCATGGAATAAATATGTATAGTCATGTGAAGCTTGGTCATGTGGTTTTAGGTCTATATGAGGCTATAAAATATTGTTGTCATCATAAATAAAATGATGTAGTGATATGAGTGAGATGTAATATATTGTATATACTTTTTTAATTTTTTGTTAAGGTCATGAAATGGAAGGAATAGGTCAAGGCATCAAGTGCTTAAGTAGCCTAAATCTAGTCATGGCATGAAGAGACCTTGGGAGAAGGTTTAATCATGGTGGCTTGGTGAGATCAATGAACATAGGAAAGAGTGGTTGTATGAGGTTGTTTTATAATGTATTTGAGGCATTTAAATTCTCATAAGAGTTTTAGGGTGAGCCTACTAGGTTAGGACATAGACATATCTTAGACCAAACCTATCCTAATGAGTTATCATGATCTATTATCAAGGAATGTGAAGGATGTATGGTAGTGTTAAAGATCATGAAAATAGGCATGAACATCAGTTCAAGGCATAATAAGGTATGAAGACTATGGCAAAGAGAGAAAGAGAGTGTGTGTGGCATAATTAAGGGTCATGATCATATTTCAAGGTATTTGATATCACACAATAATTTTAATAGGTGATATATGTTTTTTAGAGTTTGTTCATATAGTTTTAGGTTCTATTTTGAAGGACAAAGCATGAAAATTTGTATAGAGGTCTCTCGAGTACTCAGAATGAAGGGTCTCAACCCAAGAAGGATTTTATTTTTCTTAAAAACTTGTCAAAACTTTTCATGGGAATATAATCAGTTCCTAGTATATGGGTGATGTTTTTAGCTCAAAATTCCATGCATTATTTTTTCTATTGAGGGGCTATGTTTTATGAATGATTGTTAAGAGTAGAAACATGTTTAAACCCTCTTAGAACCTTAATAAGGACCCAATGTTTAATATGTTGATAAAAAATGATCAATATTGATTGAATTTATTAGGTAAACTATTGGATCTTATATTTAAGTCTTCCAAGTACTTCTAGGTGTTATTTTTTAGAGAGAGGAGATGTAATGTTGAGTTACATGCTTGTTTCTGAAGAAGTTGTTATAGAAGTCAAAAGTTGCATTAGACATAGTAAAAAAATGGATGGAGGAAGAAGATAGAGAATCATGTTTCATGTATAGATATTTTATATTCCTCAAGTGTGATAAAATAGTCATCCAAGTTAGCTAGTTGCTAACAGGCCTAATGGTGGAAATAGTGAAAAACCTAGGCAGTAGTGAGAAGATGAATTGGAATGTGTTTTCATGATAAAATGATGAAACAAAGTACATGGATATTTTTATTGATAATTATATCTATTATTAATTATTATTGAATATCTTTTAATATAGGTATAGTCTAGTGAAAATGATGAAGTCAAAATGGCTTGTCTGACTCAATGAGGTCTCTGTGTAGTGAAGTCAACAAATTGGTCTATAAGACCAATGGTTTTCACTAGACCATATAATTTTTATATTTTAATATGTTATAAATATTTAATAGGATAATATTAATTAATTATAATTCTTTTAAAGTGGTCATATATTTTTTTAAGGTCAATGTTACATGACTATGTTTTTGATTGTCTTGGCAGTACTGAGTAAGCAAGTTATAGTGATTAGTTTGAGGCTCTATGCCTTGAGTTGAAGTGTCTAATTCATATGGTGATATTTTTTATGTCATGAGGTTTAAATATAAGTTATTTATTATCATTTTTGTGTATATAAATGATTTTTTATCCTTAGTTGTTCAAGATAGACTTTTTTATGTATTCAAAGGCCTAATGTGAATAGTACTAATGGAGTTTTTCAAGTGGTGGTTGGACCTAAAATGTGTCATGGATATCAAAATATGTTGGATAATTTTTATTTTATTAGTATATGAAATAATATATATGTATATAGTGGTGAAATGTGTTCCAATAGATCAAACTATAATGTGTTTCTAGACAAACCTAATGCAACTAGGTCTCCATGAGACCTAAAAGTGAAATGAGGCATAATTGAGTCATGTAAAACTAAAAGTGATTCAAATATAATTTTATTTATTTCCATAATATTTCCTTTGTCTTACTCTATGGCTTATTTAATAGGTTAAGTATGTGTGGCCAACTAAGTGGTATGTGAACAAGGAATGGTATATATACAAGGTAGTTTTAGGGCTATTTAATGAAGTTAAGTGGAATCAAATGAGATAGAACATTGGTGATTATAAGGAGGTATTTTATAAAATCATGGGAGTGTATAATATTTGTAATAAAGTTTTAATAGTGTTTATGCATATAAATATCAAGGTCATATGTGACCTAATTAGTCTTGATGAGACCTACTTGAGTGAAGAGGCCTAAAAAGTGTTTGAGAGGGATAAGAGTGTGAAGATATGAAGAGGTGGTAATCATATTTTGTGTGAGAAAAATAGTGTTTTAAATCTGATCGAAGAAATTAGGTGGCTAAGTTGGTGTTAAGTCATCTAGGGTGTTGATGCCTCCTTGCAAGTGGGTTCTTGTTAAAGCCTAGTCAAGTGGGTGCTTGTTACAGCCTAGTCAAGTGGGTGCTTGCTAAATCCTATTTAAGTGGGTACTTAACTAGTTGGGATTGGTGATTCATGTGAATTTGATGATTTACTATAATTTTTTGTCTTATAAGAACATATTCCATTTATAGAGATAAGTGGGTTTTCTACCCCTTGAGGGTTTCCCACATATGTGATGTGTTATTGTGTTTCATGTTTATGTGGATGATTTATTATGATTACTAGATATATATGTTTTTTTGGATCGTTCATGATTTCTTAAGTTAAATTAAATGAAATGTTTTGAAGATTGATTCACCCCCTCTCATTCATTGTTCTTCCAACATGCATAAGATAGATTTTTCTTGTGAAAGGACCATCCACACGTGACACTATGATGAATATATGTTTTTGAGGAATATATAGACATCCAATAACTCACTCCAAATGGTTATTCATCCAATAATTCACATTTTATTTTGGAGTTACACCAAACTCATCTTGTGGGGTTTTAATCCTTCAAAAAGCCTTATATCTTCTTAGTGATTTTTCATAAAGCTAAGGACACCAATAAAATAAAAAAAAATTAAAAATTGGAAGACAATATGGGTCAAAAAAAATGGACAAAATACTATCCCCCAACTTTACTTGTATGACATGTACGATCTGATTGAATTTAGCCTTTATTAGCTTGTGAATGGAGTGATCGGAGAGAGAAGCAATTTTATGAAACTATGAGAGTTAAAAATTCATACCAATATTTGTTTTGACTTTTATATGCTCAAAGTAAATTATTAATCTCTTTTTCACTTGAAAGTGACTTCCAAAAGTTTGTATAACTTATTTAGCTCTCCAAGATGCCTTTAAATTTCAAGAATCTGACTTTTATCTGATACTATGATAAGTGTTTCATCTAACTAACTATTCCAATAGCCTTGGAAGGTGTTTGGTATGTATTTTACACTTAGGTAAATATTTCATACACAAATGTTACCCAAAAATCACCTTTTCATGTATTTTCACCACCTTCAAGCTAGAAAATAAACCTTAGACATTGAAAAATTTCATGAAATATTGTTATAAGATTATTAATACATTAAATTACCTTAATAAACCCCTAATCACCTATGACATAAATTTTCCATGATTTATTTCACCATGACATGCCTCAAACACTATATGACCACAACATGACTTTACCTTAACTTCTCCAAACTAATCTTAAACCATGATAACAAGGTTATATGAAGACTATAGGGATCATATAATCATTAAATGAAGACTTAAAAATACCATTAAAAGTTTGAATTTGGAAGGGTGACCAATTTGACTTGGGTTCAAATTTGGTCAACATTCTTATGGATTCATAGGGGTAACATGCCTGCAATATTAATAGGACCTGTAGCCTTTCATGTCCATTGAGAAATGGAGTCTCTGATAGTCAATTTTAGACTTGAACAGACTTTGACCATGACTCAACAAATTTATTGATCCTTAAAAACACACAAAAATAAAGACAATATGACACAAAATAAATCAAGACACACGCATGTGATATTAAACACTTAAGGAACACAACAACAACTAAAGCAAACTAAATTATATACAATCTAACCTGAAAAGGGCATATTCTTTTTGGATCAAATGGGAATATTACATTGTCTCTTACTCTAGTAGATGAAAGAGGACATGAATCAAATTTCCTTTTAAACCTTGTTATTGGTGTCTTTATCTCCTTCATGCTTTCCACTCCTTTTGGCATGTTCTCAAATGAGGCAATGATAGCTACAAATATGTTACCTATGAATATGAACTCTTTTTTTGTTTCAAAAATATTATCATGACCTCTCTTGATGTTTTTACTGGTCTCAATAATGATCACCTCTTGACTTATAAGAGAAGCCTCAATCTTGTTACTTTAAAGATTGTTATGTTGTCCTTCAAGAGGCAAAATATCTGTAAGAACATGTTCAAATTTCTTACCAACTACTACAAGTTCATCAAGTTATTCAAGGAGGTTTGCATACTCAATATAATATTCATCATTATCCTTAATTAATACATCTTCTTTGATCTTCTTATGCACATTACCTTCAACCTTGTAAAGACCTTAAATCTCTTAAAGCAATTCAATATGTTTTTGTCAATCACCTTTAATTTATTTATCTTCAAGAACTAAAACTTATTCAATTTCATCTTCTTGATTATTGTGTACATGATCAAATTCAACTTGATTACTTAAAAAATTCTGAACATAAAATCTAGTTACAAATTACACAAGTGTGGATGGCATATGATCTTTAAGAGTTTCTTCAAACTAACCAAAAGGAGTTGTATGATTTTGAAGGGCCTGGGCCTCAAACTCATCACATTCCTCATTGAAATTTATCCACATGTCATCTTGATCTATGGAGTCATCATTAGCTTCAAACTCTATTAGTATTTCAAATTTAACCTCTTAATTGTGCTCATGAGTCTCAATCAACTCAGTTGATGTGTTGTTGCTCTTCAAAGCTTCCTCCTCCATGTCTTGATAGAAAGACACATCTTGATAGTCTTATTGATATTATTCTTGATAGCCTTCATCATAGGCTTATTTTTAGGGATACTAAATAACATCATGGTCATATAAAAGGGGAGTGCATAACCATATGACTGCCATGACTTATAATAATGGTAAAAATCTTGATATGGATAATGAAGCACATAGTTTAGATCATGACAAGGATGATAAACAGGTGCATAGTAGGAATTCTATTCAAACATATCCATCTCAACTTAATGAGTCAGATTAAAACACCAAATACCATCAAAAACATTAAAAATAAGTACTTGGGTTGATAGAACCAACTAATTACATTCAGAGTCACCATTGGTGTTTGTTGAATGCTTCCAAAGGCTGATAAGAACAAACTAATAACTCTTTTGGACATTAGTCCTATTAGGCATGCCATAAATTTTGTCACTCACTTTTTCAACCTTGGATAGGTATTTTAATCCTTCTCAAAATTGAGTGAAAAATGGGATTACTCCTAGGCCTATGGGATGCCTATAACAGGGCTAAACCTCTAGATTGAAGGGCTAGCTCCCTAGATTTGTCTTGATTGCTCATTGCCTATGATACTAGATAATTTGAATGGAAATAGAGAGATAAAATATAAATTAAACATATCCTAATGATGTGATGCATAAATTATAACCTAATCACTGCCAATCAATTACAATTACACTTTAAATAAAATCCTATTCTGCAGATAATAGTAGTCCAAATCTACCTATTGCATGAGTATTTCTCATGAAGGTTTATGATGCAAGATTGAGATAAGAGGACTAAACATAAGGTCATGACATGAAACTAGTGAATATATATCTCACTAAACTCATGAACACTTCAAAAAAATTCAAGGTACTTTCAAAAGACTTTCAAAATTGAGCATGAATGTAACTAAGGATAACATTCCAAGGAAGTTAAAATATCACTTAGCAAGATCAAATAATATAACATAAACATTAAATAGTCCATGGATAAGGTAAAATATATTATAATTTTTTACTCAATTTCTAAAAATTATAGGGGCTTTACCATACTCAAGTGGGGGATAAATTACAAATCTTAAAGTGGCTTCTTATATAGAGAAAGTGAGACGGAAGAGAAGAAGGGCATATGAGAGAAAATAGGCAAGTGTCATGTGACTTAAAACAAGAAGAGGAGTTATGAAACAATTAAATAATTCTAATTGGCCATGATTATCTCCTCTAAAGATGATCTAATCCTTAAAGTGATGTAGGAGTTGAAATGCTTACTTGACACATTGACTAGATTTTTGAAACTACCCTTTGCCTTAACATGTTGAAATAAATGTGGCCTTATAGATGGTCAGATAAGTTTCTCATACCTATTTGATATTATATTGACACCTCTCAACTAACCCCATCAATTTCTCTTTAACACATTATCTATTTCTCTTGTAAGGTGTCTAGAGGACTCTTCATCTCCTTAGGCTAATTTTTCACACAAGTATCAAAACTTGGTTTATTCTTCTTAAACTCATAAAAAATTAATATATGGTCTATTCACATCATATTAGACCTATAAAAATCCACTTGAGGCCTCAAACTAGCCCCAATGATTCATTTTCTACAAAATGCCTCAATTAGGCCTCATTCCTTGAAGCCCTAAAATAATACAAACCTCCTTGTGTAGAGAGTTAACAAATGGTGTTGAAAATATGAGGGCATATTATATGACCCATTATGTCCTTACAACTCTATGTCCAATTTCATTATTTGAGAGTGAGTGTAGATATCCTTTTTATAGCTTCTCTCTCCTAATTAAGCCTCATTAGGCCTCCCTACCAAGATAATTAAAATTTTCTATATGAGATCCCCACACACCCAATACCCCAAATGAGTGTGTGATTTAGTTATAAAACCTACTTCCCATTCTCCATGCCAAATTTGAAGATCTAACAACTTGTATGGACCTACAAAATAGTAAAAATTGATATTTTTAGGTTTATTCCATAAAATTCCACATATTATTTTACAAAATAATGGCATGGGATGATTTTCATGGGATTATTAAAAACAATTTGTGTCATTAAGAATATTTTCCAGTCCATATAGAGTTATTATGTTGATTTATCTATTGTTATGTTCTTATAGCTCTCTAAGGCAGCCTTAAAGTGCATTGAGTTATTATCGATAGTTCATATAGCTCCAGTAAAGAAACCACAAACCAATTAAAAAAAATATAATTGTAATAGGTTTGATAACTTCCCATAGGATATCAAGGTCCCATGAAAATCCTCTATTTCATACTAAGCAAAAGAATCTAGCCTCTTAGGTTAGCAGTGAGCATTTTGTGAGGGCTGAGAGTAAATTAGGTTAGTGAGAGGAATTTTATTATTTATTTATATCTTAAATAACTAAATTATGTCCTATAAATTAATATTTACATATTCCAATTTTCATATTGTTACTTTATTCCTCAAACTCTCTTCATATTCCACTAGCATATGCCTAGGGTTCTTGAACTAAGCTAATTATCATACCCTAACTGACTATATATGCCTATTTTATCACTATCAGGAGGTCTATGTTCATAATTAAATTTTGGTGTCCCTTTAATGTTTTCAATGTATTATCTCACTTTCTTTATTTTCCATATTTCAACCATCTACTCATATGCACCTATGCATGTACTTAAGACCGTTAGGACTAAACAGGGTGGTTATGATTATGTGATGTTTCAATTTTATTGAGTATAAGGGTGTGATTTAATAATTTCATAACTCTTAAATCATAATATAAACCTCCTACTCTCCCTTATTAATTTCAACCAAGCAACCACTTCCCATTAGTAGGTAGAACTGTAGGTTTTTATTAGACTAAGCATACAGGGTTTTCAAGTGTTTGTCATATACTCAATTGTTTTTTTTCCTATAATCAAGTGATTTTTAAGGTTTTATTATACTACATTATCACCATGATGTTTCTCTCTAATTTTTAAATCTATATCTTACCTCAATACTTTCCAAACAAGCAACTCCCTTCTTTAGCTACACAGGCAGACTTATGCTAACAAGGACTACATATGTAACTATCTTCTGACCCCTATCTCTCTGATCCTTACTTATAAATACTTTTATATTGATGAATTAATAAATTTATTCCTCTTATATACTTAAAATTATCACATAAACCACTCTCTCAAGTTTTGGAGAGAATTTGGTTACCTAAATAGACTTATAGGTTTGTCTTCCTGTGTATATATATTTGGAATTAGTTTGTAGTCTTAGGTGTTATAAGAGTCCTCCATAATAATTGAAACTCCTCAAAAATTTTATGTTATATTTATCTTATTATCACCTCATTCAAATCCTTGGAACCCTAGTAATTTCACTAATCACTATCGTGTAAGACTATCTTAATATTGGTGGTTTTAGGTGGTTGTTTGAGAGGACTTGGTTGTGTTTTAGAACCTCATAACTCTTTATTATCTTAATATAAATATACCAGTGATTTATCATTTTATTTATGTTTTATTAATTCCTTTCTAGTGCCTTTAATCTCCAAATTCCATGACCTCACTATCCGAGAAAACTTCTCCCAGTTGGCTTTAGGTGTCAATTTGGTTAGTTGATTGTGTATGTGGGGTTCATAGTTTCTTAGGTCTATAGGACCAATCCTAAAATATCTTCATGATTATGCCTTATGTTTTTGAGATTATAATACCCTCTCACTATCCTAAAACTCTAAGATCCATCATCATTCATTGTTCAAAGCACACTTCTTCAACTGACTGTAGGTGGTTGTCTAGAAGATCTAAGTTTATAGTCTTCAATTAGGCCTTTAAAATAGGTCATGACACTTAAAAATGGTAATTCCTCACTAATATATGTCTCTCTTACTTCTATTAGGTCCATATATCACTATCAAAAAAATCAAACTTTTGTATCCTCTACCTTTACTATCTTTTCACATACAGTCATATAGAGAGAATTGGATATTAGCTCAGTCATCAATATTCTTTAACTTCAAGTGCTTAGAGATATCCATTAGTCCATAACTCCTTGATCTTGAAGCATCACCATTTTTCCATTCCTAGGAAACCTTCTCTAAATATTGATAATAATTTAATGTGATTGGAGTTTTAGACAAAGATCAATTAATTCCAGTATAACATGGATAATTTTAAGAAAACTACCATTTTTTAATGAGAGACAAACATAAAAATTTATGATAGCTAACCTAATAAAATTATGATCAAGAAAATTTATGGGAGTTTTTATTTTTTTGCATTATTAAATTTTATTTTTTGTAACTTATATGCATTGACATCAATGCAAATGTTTTAAATTTCTTTCATGAATTTATAAATTTTATTTTAATGCATGTGGTACTACAGACTACAACCACCCATGGAAGATGTCTCAATAGTATAATAAAATATAAATCACATTCAATATATTTAAAAGGTTCATATGCAAGTACAAAAATACTTTGTCTCTTGTGTTTATCTTATTGGAGAATTTGTGGGTCATTATTAAGCAAAAAATAAGGAGATAGGTGCCTGAGGATATGATTAATTTTAATGCTAAATAAATTTCTTCTTCCCTTCCTATCTTTTGATTTGGTTAGATTGTGAGATTCATTTTTTATTTATTTTTTATTTATATTTCATATTATATTAGATCTTTAATATTAGTTAGTTTAATATAAAAATAGAAAATACAAGAAATAAATTATTTTTCATACTCTGTTGTAATGAAAATTCTTTAATTTTTGTAATGTTGCATACATATATAAATTTCAAAAGGATAATAATATTCCATGGTAATTTAATAATACGATAATCAAAACCTTTCTAATTTATAATAACTAAAATATTTTAATTTAAAATTTCAACACACAAAAAAAAATCAAGTCTAGAGAAACAAAGAATATGAGCTTTGACTATAAGTATTATTCTCCCCACTTTTACCTATTCTCATCATTAGCTAGCTAAACACTCTAGAAAAGAAAACTAGGTTGTCTAAAGCCTAGTTAGATAGACAATTTCAATTCTTAGCTCACTAAGCCTGAATCCTTTAAATTTGACTTCTTATTTCATCCTTGTGTCTAGTGTCATCTACTTCCATTTGATTTGTAGATGACATTGTCTAGGAAAACAACACTTGATAGACCTAATTAAGTACATAGATTAATCCAACTACACTTCACCAATTCATTGAAAATAATATAGATCAATAATTATGATATACCTAGTTCTTTTGAATTTTATATATTATTGGGATATTATTACATAGAAATGAACATCTATTATTTCTCATTGTAAATTAATGTCATGTAATTATATTAGCCAAACCAACCAACCCTTATATCTCAACATATCAAATGACCTCAACCAAACCATCTATATTAATAATCTAACCATCATATCATTATTTTTTAGCTATCTCAACCTAACCTTGGGAGGTCGAGAGCACAAGGTTAACATGTTAGTTTACATGTAAATTTTGTTTGAACTTAATGTGAAATGATTTGCCTTATATCTTTATCCTTTTATTTTATTTTATGTCTATACAACCTTAATATGTCTGGATAGGAATTCAATAGGTTTTTAAGCCTTATGATTAAAAAATAAATACTCAACCTCAAAGTGAACCTTATCTCTTTAGTTGAAATAACACATCAAGTAAAAATATGGGGAATCAATCTCTATTTTACAACCCTTATTCATCCATAATTGAGTCTAAATATTGTGTAGTGAGTCAAGAGTTATGAGATCCTTCGGATACTAGTAATAACTTCCACAACTCTAATGACATGACCTTAACTAGTGAAGGTGGTATGTATTAACGAGTTATAATTAGACATCAAATAATATTATAGAGTCCTAACACATAAAGTATGATAATATTTTATAAGTATTATTAGTGAATTTATATTTTATATGATATATTAAGTAGGATACAATTAACTCCACCACCTTGTGTTTCTAATCAGTTTATTTTCAAAACACCTGAATAGACTGTATTAACTCCCATAGAGTCATAAAACACAAAATAATTCATCTTGACTATCATTATATTTTTTTAGATCCTCCCATGAAAGATACCCTTAAACTCATTACTAATTATACATTTATTGATCTCATCTCTACCTTGGTAGGACACATTTGGGACTTGAAGAGAAACCAAGCCTTTTCGTAAACTAGTCTTTCTTACCAAGGAATGACCCCAAAATTCAATAATCAAGGTCATTACTTTGTCATTCATACTCCACTAACATATTACCAACTACCTAAATATCAATCCTCTTATCACCCAACCAACATTATATAATAATAACCTAAGAGACCTTATAACCTTTGATGTCCCTAATCCTACTACAACAATCATGCCCCCACTCAGTCAACCTTGCACTCATATTCCTATATTTAGTTTATTATCTTATTTTAATTATAAAAATATGTAATGTAACACACTATCACCCATGGTTCTTCCCAACTACAAACTTGGTAATACATAACTCATGTATATTCCACTTATGCTAATGTCAATTGGTACACCTCCTTCAAACTCCTTACTTCAATTTTCTCACATGTTTTCCAAATCAACATTATGAGATAAATATTTTTTGGAATATTATACCCTTCACACCTAATCAAAAATGTTTCCCACTAGTGGTTTGATTCCCATCTCCTCTTCAACACCTCTTCATTGGATTTTATCACCATGGGGACATATTTTGAATAGTAAAGAAGATTTTTGATCACACCATTCAATGGGTTATTTTTTCATACCCCTTGCTTGAACTTCCCAAATAGAAAGTGAAAGGGGACAAAAGAACACATGTCAATGTATATTTTATGACCATTAAAGAGGTGTTACACTGGGATGGATTACCAGTGATAAGTCTACCTAAGAATATTGTGGGAATCCTACTAGATTGGTATTACTACCTCCCTGAGGCTTCCATGCATTATTTTTTCTAATTTATGGAATGATTTTTAAATGCATTCAATATGAACAATTTAATTTAGACTAGCATAGTTAATTTTATATAAATTAAATAATAGCCTAATGAACATGCTACTAAATTTATTTCAAGGTGGTTGAATGTACCATATTCTTTTTCCAGTTCCCCACACATGGATCAATAAAAGTTGGGTGATGTTTACCTTCACTCTCTTAACATGGAAACTAGGGAAGACATCTAGAAATTGAAATATAGATCAGAAGAATAATTATTATATAGTTCATATGGAATTCACAAAGATACCATAGAATTTATGGACCAAATTCTATTTTTTAAATACTAATCCAAACTATGGGAATTATTTTAACATTAATTAAAATTTAGATTCTTGCATTTGGAAAAGTTTTTATTTACTCAAGGTGAACCAAAAAAATATTAAATCTATAAAGAAATCATTAAGAACAAATAATACTTAATATTACCTACCACTTCCATTACAATATAATATAATAAGAAAACACTTCTGACCTAATAAATAAAAATATCTCATTATAACTATGTCTTGCATGTTAAGATCAAGCTCTGAATGTCTTAAAGGCTCACAAAATTAAAATTATAATATAAAGGGTATAATAACAATTGATAAAGTGAGTGAATAAAATGTTTTAAATATATTAGTCATCTTATAGAAGTTAATGATTCAAATCATTAATATCCTTAAAAATGAGAAACCTATCATGCTCCCATCTAACCCATATGTAATTGGCACCTAATGTTCTAAAAAACCCTTGGTTTAGATTCCCTTCATTACATTATTTAAATCCATTTTTTCAGAATGGGATAGGTTTTGGGGCATAACTAAAATACTAATAAATAACCTAATGATCCACCCCATCCACATAATCAATAGACACTATGGTTAAAACTTAAATAACACATTGGATTACATAGAGTCCCCTCTTGCTAATAAAATTTATAGTCCTCATTGGAGTTAATATCTACCTACTCCTCCTCTATAGTGTTATAATATCATGTAGGACCCTAACATCCCTCTCCTAGAACTATTGCATGCTATTTATCGCCAATGGTAACTACTATATGTTATGGTTTTGGTTGTGGATATTGTTGTTACTTGTCTCCAATTGGTGTCCCCTAAACCATATGAGTTTATTCTAAATGAACTTGTATTGCACATTCCATTTATCATATTGTTTTTTGAATAATAAATCTTATTTCTCTCACATATTTTCTTCCTCCTATCCCTCCACCATCCAATTCTACTGTCATTAGATTCCACCTAGTCTATCAAGCCACACATCTATAATCTCTATCTTTCACCTATAGAAAACATAGATATATGGATATTATATATATATTCTAACCCAAACCCTTGTGTCACGTGATCTAAGAGGTGTGAATCAAAAGGGTGTCATATTTCATCCTCTTAGTGCATGCTATCACATTTTATTAGAGTGATGGCTCATCACCCCCAATGACTTTCCATGCCTAAATACATCAATTTAATCATGTTTCCCACTATAAATGTAAAAATACACATAAAAAATCCAAAAATGGTTACATTCTTATAAATATAGAATCCATAGTGTCCCTTATGTATCCAAAATCAAAACCCCTATGATAAGGTATCATGTGGTCATACACGTAACACATGATATGTGTCAAGTGATTAATAGATAAAGATCCTAGTCTGTAACTATGATGCATATCTATGTAGTTATAATAAATTAGGTTTTAAGCCCATGCAAACATGTATATATGTTCTTCAATGATCATGACAAACAAAAACCATATATAAAGGAGACATGATGTCCTCTTTACCCATACCAATTGTGAGACCAGGATGTTTATAATCACCTCACAAATGTTGTGGATTTATACCCTCTTCATCTACACTAACCTCATACCCATGTCTCATACATCTGCATATTTGATTCTCACTACCCATCCTTAGGTCTCTACACTACCAATGGTCTAATTGAATCTCATTGTCTATTGTACAAATAGGAATCCAAAATTACTATATAAATTGACCAAATTAACTATCCACAATCCTAGGACCTGTGAAAATTAGAAGTTATTCTGGTTAGAATTTCATCTATTAAAAAATTCAAATATTAGTCTATTGGGTGGGGAAACTATCATCACATGTTCCACCCTCCAAATCCTTGACCTATCTAGAATAAAATATTCCTCTACTATAAAAATATGATGACCATGGGAAATTATTCATGTTCTTTATTTCCACACTATGCACATATCTCCTATGTAATCACAAAATATCCTTAAAATATTTATTGATCTTACCCTAGATAAACCACCATTATGTGAAAGTGTAATTTTTTAAACCATCAATATTTATAGACTAATAATTGTGTAAACAACATGGATGTTACTTTTATATTTATATGTAACTGTCATTATCATTTTTCTAACATCGATGTGAAATCATAGCTACCACTCTAGAAATGTAAACAGTTTTTACATACAATATAAAATTTCACCTACCATGGCCCCCAAGATATTATTTATTTATTTATTATATATATATAATAATAATTTTACAAGTAAAGACAACTGGAAAATTGGAACTACAAGTGTACAAACTCTAAATTTTGACCTTAACTTCATGAAAATGATTTTTTTAAAACATAACCAACAATGCATTTATTGGTTAGGTATAAGTTTTATAAACTTTACATTAACATTTTATATATATGTGTGTGTGTGTGTGTGTGTGTGTGTATACATATATATATATATACACACACATATATATATACATATATATATATATACATATATATATATATATATATATATACATATATGTATATATATATATATATATACATACATATATATATATATACATATATATATATACATATATATATACATATATATATGTATATATATATATGTATATATATATATATATATATATGTATATATATATATATATATATATGTATATATATATATACATATATATATATATATATATATATATATATATATGTATATATATATGTATATATATATATGTATATATATATATGTATGTATATATATATATATATATATATGTATATGTGTGTGTGTGTGTATATGTGTGTGTGTGTGTGTGTGTGTGTGTGTGTGTGTGTGTGTGTGTGTGTGTGTGTGTGTGTGTGTGTGTGTGTGTGTGTGTGTGTGTGTGTGTGTGTATAACTATGCTTTCCCCTTCACAAACCCATACAATTATATTTTAAAAAATAATAAAATATGACTAATCAGATGTGTCAACAAAAATTAAAAAGACTCCTAAATTTGCTAATATTCATGTAGGATTCTTTGTGGCTTATTTTAGGATAGGTTCATACCTCCCCAAACCTAAACCCAAAGCACTTTCAGAGGGAAAGTTGAGAATTCAAATATTTAAATGTTCAAATGGCATACACCCTTTAAAAAAGGTGTACATGATTTTGAAGCCCCTAAAGTCTCATTGAATGTATTTGCCCATTTTTACCTACTCAAAAATAGGCCATGTGTGTTTTGTAAAAGGGTATACACCCTTCATATTTTATGAATTTATTTTGTTTTCTAGATAAATTCATTCATTAATTATGCATTTTAGAAACTTCAAATTGGTTATTTCTACTGGCACTCTAAAAATTATGTAAATTTCCATTTACTTTGTCTCCATTATTATAAATTCTTCAATTTTTATTGTATACCTAGACTTATTTATGTGAAAATAAATAATGGGGTCATGTTTTCACTAGAAAATACTAGCTAAAGAGCTAACAATTAAGTAAATTGAATTCAAGAGAGAAAAATAAATAAAAATACAAACAAATAGGAGAGCATCTATAAAAGTTTCTATATAGGGTGAAGGTTCTTCCTCCACACTAGGTAATAATTCAAATTAATAGTAAAAATACCCAATTCCTTGAAATTTAATTTAAATATCTCTTTAAAATAGATAAGAGAACTTAATCAATCCTTGTTACATGATGAAATTCAAAATATAGAACATGTAACTAATGAATTTACATTTAATGATGGAATAGATGTAGAAACACAATATAATGAAACATAAATCCATAATGAAGATTTTGAACATGATAATAAACATCACATAATGACCCCTTCATCTATCTCATAAATAAGAGGAAAAAACTTCTTATGTAGAGTATAATTTACCTAGCCAACACTATAATATTCCTTTTATGTTTGAAGTGGAAACACCATTCAACTTAATATAAAATATAGATCATACACCCATATATACAAGGATAATGTGATGAATACCAATGTATATGGTTGAAATATATGATAAATAATAGAACACATGGAAGATAAAATGTCAAAAATACAAGCTCAACCTCATGGTCAACATGTATGGGACTATGCATTTTAGATTAAAATCCATAAATATGATGTCAACTCTATGTTAAATTAATGGAAATTCAAAAATGTGCCATGTGATACATAGTTTATGGTTAAAAATGAAAAATACAAAGGGAATAAATAAAGCAATAGTAAATAATTTATTTAATGCATTTAATGCAATAGAACTCAAAAAAATAGTAATGTGGCAAGGTGAGTAAAAATAGAATATATAGTGAGTAATTCAACATCTAAAGCTCAATTTCTTAGTTAAACAAGTAAATCTTAGAAATTTAATAATAAAACTCTAATAAATTCCATACAAATAAGAATAAGGCTTGATGACTCTTTACTCACAAATTATTGGGGATTTAGTGGTAGACTCCCATGAAAAGATAAGTAATTAGTTGAAGGAACAAGACATTTTATTTAAATTTTTTGGCATGATAACACAAGGCTGTCATTTAATGTAAATACATTAAAAGAATAAAGGTTTAAAAAATCATGAGTGACATGCAAAACATTTCTTGGACATACCCAAATAGAACCTTATAAAAACCATATTAAAAAATTTAAAGGCCAATTGATAATTAGTCAAAGGTCATTTGAGATGTGAAATCCTTTGTACGTTAAAATAAATCAAATAGACATCACATGTTATTGTAGCATCCTTGTTGAATTTTCTATGCATTTTTATGTTTTTCATCATATATGTTCTACATTACATATTGATAAGATTATATAGGAATATATGGTGGCTTGCCTCCCTAAACCATCAAAAGAGTTGATCCCATGTATTTTTTGTCAAATACCAAATGGACAATTGTTTTTGTCAAATAATATTTAGATGTAACACATAAAATGTAACACTTTTGGTGGTTTGTCACATTTGACCAATTAATAACATGAATAAAAATCACATGAATTTGGAAAGCAACTAGCTGATTTTAGAAAGTGAAAATTTGTAAAATATGTATTACAATATGGAAAAGAGTCACCAATATATGATTTGGTGATGAAATAAATGTATTTATCTTATTTCATGTTTAAATTCAAGAAGAATATTATCCGCCAATATGTAAGATATAAACACAATATAAAATGGTTAAATAATCAATTCAAGTTCAGCAAAGACAACTTCCTAGTTGGGACCATTATTTTGGTTGTGGACTTTGATAAAAACTACATACTAAAACAACATAATGAGGTTCAATAAAAATACTATAATTCAATTCAAGTTGGAATTTTTATTCATATTACATTCAAACATGCACCTAATAACATAAAGGACAACAAAAATATTTTGAGGGAGTACCAATTTTATGAGTGATGAAAAATTACATTATATAGAGTCTATGCAAGTTTTTTTTTTTTTTTTTTGAGATGTTTATATAAATATTAATTCAAGATAAATTATGTTCAATACATAGTACATTTGGTTAGACAATTATGTAGGATAGTTTTATAAATCTTCAATTATTTATTGATTATGTAGGGTACATAAAAAGAATGGATTAAAACACTTTTGGATTTTTTTTAGGATCAGTATGTTAAATGGTAACATGATGGTTCAAGATTTTTTGAAGAAATGCCCATTATAAAATGACATGGAAATCACAAGGATGGCGTTAATTTGATCACTGTTCCAAATATTGTGACTTGGTGTAATGAAAACAATTCACATGGATCAAAAACATATTCTCTTATCTAAAGATTATTTTGGTTAATGAAGGAACAAGATAATATAATGTATGAATATTTTAGTAAAGTACCTATATGAAGTATTTTTGATTTCATTCAAATCTCAAATTCTAGTTCATGGACTATTTATACTAGATATATGGGATGCTTATATTCGGGTTGCATAGAATTTAATTGGAATGAATGTGAGTAAAAAGAATGGGTTGAGGAATGGTATTTTAAAACCATAATTCCTATGGAGACTAGTAATCTATTTTGATCAAAAGGGGATCATGAAAGGTCATCATTAGTTTAATTTCACCACATCTCATATATTGTGCAACTAGGTACCATTTATTTATAATTTAAATCTAGCCTTAGTTATATTAATGATTTTTACTTTTTTCCTTAATGTCCTTAAATATTTATTATAATTTAAATTTAGGGAATGTTATTGAAATAATTACACATGAGAATAATGATGATGGAATATACTACTACTTGTCTCATTGTGTAGAGGCAAATAATAAATTAATCACAATTGTCATGGATAGAAAAGACCTAGTTTATCGCAATGGATCTATGGTGGTTACAGGAATAAGGATTCATAAATACATTCTTAAAAAATGGTTATTTTAGGAATTTTAGACAAATGGTGGTGCTTCATTATCCAAATATGTTTATCACTAAAAATATTCAAATGATTAAATGTCATGAAAAACATATCAAAACAATTTGTGGAAAGTTCATGAATTTGAGCATGAAGTGATTCTTGAAACACATAAAATAAGATTTGAAATTAAAGGTATGTTGTATTGAATTAAAAATTTAATTATTTAATGTGTTTGAATTTTCAAATTACTAATGTTAATTTATTTGATTTACTCTATTTTAATTTTGAATTATTTTATCATTGTGTTAATTTTTGTTTAAATTTTTTAATTTTTTTTAATGTAAGTTATTGGTACCAATTTAGATTCCACCTTCATGTGGTTGGTTTTGTAAGTAGATAAAATTATCTTATTCAAACAAAAATAAGCCTAAAAAAAAACATGTTGAGTAGATAGGTTTTTTACTCATCTCATGTGAAAAATATTCCTTTACACGGCTTAGAGGACTTAATCATATAAGTATAGGATTTGATGATTTGTTTTTGGGTATAGAGACATGTCAATTAATATGTTATATTGTTTGATCTAGTGAATAAAAAGATATACAAACCATTTTCCAACATTTGGTATCTTAAGCTACATTTGGCTATGAGAGAAAACTTGTTGCCATGTCTTTCTAATCCTGAGTGGTAAATAATACTCCATGAAGTGATCAAAGGGATCATCCATAGAATTTTAGGCACTAACATATTGTATATACCCCTCATATTTCTCATGAAATGTGGTGGAGGTTTGATCTATTTTCCTACTTAGGATGAGAATCCTCTCTTTAGCAATACCTCCAAATTATTTAAAATTTTGACCCTGGGGCCTAATGAATACCAAAGGGTGGTCATTCTAACATGTATACATTGATTTGTATATGTCAATTAATATGTTTCATTGAGTGGGATAGTGAATCAAATAATATGTGACCCATTTAATAAATTTTGGTTTCTTAAGAAACATTTTATAGTGAGATAGAAAAACTTATCATGTATTTCTCATCTTGAGTGGTATGGAATCCTTTAGGTTTGCTTAAAGGAATCATATATGAAAATATAGCTGACAATAACTTTTCTCTACCCCTCATGGTTATCTAACAATGTGGGGTGGAATTTTGATCTACTTTTATTACTCAAGGATAACAATCATCTCTTTAGGGATGCCTAAAAACAACTATAAATTTCAACCCTTAGACCTTAAATATAGTATAGGGTGTTCATTCTATCATTTATATTCTAATTTGGATGTTTTGATGAAGATGGTTCATCTATTGGTCTAGCGATTAAAAATATATGTGACGTATTGACAAACTTTTGGTCTCCTAAAAGACATTCACATGTGAGATAAAACTCAATGTCATGTATCACTTATATTTAATGGTAAAAAATCTTTTTGAGGATGCTAATAGGACTCATTCATCTAACTATAGGTGTTGAATTCTCATCTCTACCCCTCACAATTCTCTTATGAAATACGGTGGAAGTTCAATCTATTTTCCCACTCAAGGTTGAGAGGTTTCCCTTAAGGGATTCCTCTAAATTACTAAAAATTTCAATCTCAATCATGATAAGGAGTGGAATGGGGATATTTTAGTGTTTGTATTCCCATATAGACATGTCATCAAAGATGTCATTAACTGGGATAATGAGTTAAGGGATACATGACCTACTAACCAATATTTGGTCTCTTAATAGACATTCAGTCATGAAAGAATACTCATTTTCATGTCTCACTCATATTGAGTGGCACAAAATAATATATTGGGTGATTATATGACTCTTCCATGAAACTATATGTATTGAATACTTATCTCTACCCCTAAGGGTTCTCTTATAATGCATGGTAGAAGTTTGGTCTATTTTCTCACTTAGGGATGAGAAGTTTATCTTCAAGAATGCCTCTAAATAATTGTAAATTTCAACCCCATGCCCTAACAAAAAGTGAATGGTTTCCACTCTAGTATTTATATCCCATCCAAACATGTTGGTAAAGATTGTTCATCGATTGGGCTAGTGATTTAGAAGATACATGACCTACTAACCAAGTTTTGGTCTCTTAAGATACATTTGGTGATGAATGAAAACTTATTTTCGTATCTCAATCATCTTGAGTGGAATAAAATCCTCTATGGGTTCTTATAGGGCTCATCTATGCAAGTTTAGGCACTGATGGCTTATCTCTACTCCTCACTATTATCCTACAACATGGGGTAAAATTATTGTTTATTTTCCTATTAAGGGATGAGAATATTTCCTTTAGTGATGCCTTGAAATGATAAATTTTTTGACTTTGGGTTATAAAAAATATAATAGGGTGGCCATTTCATATTTTATATGGTCTTTTAAATGTGTTAATGAAGACAATTCCTTGATTAGACTAGTTACTCAGAAGATATGTGACCCATTAACCAAATTTTGGTCACTTAACAGATATTTCATATCAAGAGAAGACTCATTATAATGTATTTGTCATATTTAGTGGCATATAATCCTTTAAATTCCATTTATAGTACTAATTCATGTAACTATAGGTGAATACATATTATCTCTACCCTTCATCATTCTCTTACAATGTGGGATGGAAGTTTAGTCTATTTTCCCACTCAGGGATGATAAGTTTATCTTTTGGCATGCCTCCAAAAAAATATAAATTTCAACCTTGGGGATTATAAGAGAGAAATGGGTGGTGATACCTAAATTTATACCCTAATTTATATGTTTTAAGAAAGATATTTTATCAATTGGGTTAGTGATTCAAAATATACGTGACCCACTGACCAACTTTTAGTCTCTTCAGAGACATTTGGTTGTGAGATAAACTCATTATAATGTATCACTCATCTTAAGTGGCATGGTATCCTTAATAAAGCTCTTATAGGAATAATATACGATAATATATGAGCTGATGGATCATCTATATCCATCACAATTCTACTATAATGTGCAACATAAGTTTGATGTGTTTTGCCACTTAGGGATGACAAGAATTTTTAAGTGATTCCTCCAAATGACTCTAAATTTTGACCTCAAGACCTATAATAGAGTGTATTATGGCCATTCCATAATTTATATACCCATATGGACATATTAGTGAAAATCATTCAATGATTGGGATAGTAATTTAAAAGATATGTGACCCACTGACCAACTTTTGTCTCTTAAGAGATATTTGGTTGTGAGATAAAACTTGTTGTTTTGTCTCTCTCATCTTGAGTGGAATGAAATACTCTAGGGATATTTAGATGACTCTTCAAATAATTATAGGTATTGATGTATTGTCTCTACCCCTCATGGTTTTATTACAATGTGAAATAGAAGTTTAGTCCATTTCACATTTAGGGACAAGAAGCATATCTTTAGGGATAACTCCAAATGACTAAAATTTTTAATCTCATGGCATGATAAATATTGTAGGTTTGACACTAAAGTGTTCATATTCCAATTTGAATGTGTTAGTGAATATTATTTATCGATTGGGCTAGTGAGTCAAAAGATACATGATCTACTAACCAACTTTTTATCTCTTAAGAGACATTTTACTATTTCACATAAATTTTGCTTTATTTCTTAGAATAAAGTTATGAAACTTAAAAGGAGGGTGAGGTTAATAGAAGCTAGACTTGGTTTTGCACTCTGTGATCTATATAGTTGTAAATACTCCTCTTTGTCTGAAGAAGAATTACATGTAGATAAAAAAACATTAAATAAATGGTTGATTAGCTAGATAGTAGGATGGATTGCCTAGCAAGATAGATTCAAGAAACATAAGCTTCCTTGGAGGTTGTCAATCCACACTTTTAAACAATCAAGTTTTAAAAATGAAAGATAAATTACTTTCATGAATAATAAAAGATATTGAAATCAAATACAATAAGTGTTTGAAAGAGATGAATTTGCCTAATTATAGAAATAAAGGATTGGATATTAATAGTAAATGAATCAGATAGGGATTAGAAAATAGGGTGATATTCTATGATCAAGGAGAAAGTTAAAAAAAAGGATTTGGTGGGGGCCTAATAGGAGGGATTGACTTGTTGAAATTATCACACAGTGATCATTGATGGTTGGGTGAATGTTCAATGGTTAGGTAATCATCAGTGGTTGGGTGACCATTAGTAGTTGGGGGTAAACTATTTATAGTTAAGTGATCATTAATGGTTAGTGTTATATTTGGCTTAGGTGAGGGTAGGTTTGGTTGGGAAAGTTGTTGAGTGATTTTGAGAGGTAGGTTTAGGTTGGAGATTAGTTGTGAGAAAAAAATAAAGGAACTAATTACTAAAAATATCTATCTAGCTCTATTTCCTAAAGAATGTTGAGGTAAGTGGTTGAGAACCCATTGTGGATCCTAGAGTAATTTTGGCATAGTGTCAATGTCTTGGTTATGATTGACAAATCATAATGTTTATGTTATATGTCATGATCATTGGAATTTTTCCTAGATTCATCGAAAGAAGACCTATAATAGAAGTTTTGATACAAGATTTTATGATAATTTGTTGATCCTCCATGATGATTCTTGATCTCTTTTTCTCCTCTTCCTCCTCTCTTTTTATAGAAGGAATGAAGAGGTGAAATAATATGTTCATACAAGGTCTCAATAGGTCATATAATATTAGTCTTAACATGCATAATTATGTGAATGTCTAAGAATAGAAAACCAAGGTAGAGTTGAGTGAAGTTAACCCTTAAGGTAGTATAAAGCCTGACTATTGATAGTTGAGTATAATTGTCAATGGTTAGGGGTTAAACCTCAATGGTTTATAGGTAAAAGGTAGAATGGTCAGAGTTAGTCAAGGTGACTTAGGTTTAGTAGTTGAAAGGTTATAAAGTGGTCTTGAGGGGATATAGGGATGGTTTAGGGGTTGGTGTGACATATATAACTATGGTGTGTGGATTTATAGTGTCTACATTTTCCAACTTTTTATTATGTAGTTTGTATTTGCAAGCTAAAAAATAAAAAATGGAAGGTTTTTTCAAAGGTTTGGCTACCTTGAGCATGGGAAGTGGTGTTACCATATAAAACAAGATTTGATGAGGTGGAACAAAATTAGGTACAAGTTTGACAAGTGGATAAGTGGATAAAAAATGGTTAAGATGGATGGATTGGTAAAATATGTCATTATAAGGAGGAAAAGTGACAAGTGAACCAAGCCACAACATTAGGCATAGTTAATATGAGTGCACTTATAAACTCAAGTCACTATACAAAAGGTTATCATGTTATCATGGGTCCAAAAAGTGGGTAATCCTAAGAACAAAAATTAGGTCATAAGTTTGATAAGCTAGATAGGTGGGTGATAAGGTTGGTTTGGTTGGTTGGTAATTTAAGCATGAACAAGCTCTTAAAATGTAACTAAGTGTGATATCATAGATCATGCATAAACTAAGTTTATGTAGTTGAGGTAGGTGGTAAAATAAGTTGGGTACTAGAAGGACAAGTGATAAGTAGACCAAGTGACCATATTTAGGTATGGTAGTTATGGTTATACTCATTAATTCAAGTCTTATAGACAAGGTCATTGCATTCTCAAGTATTTAAGGTAGGATGTGATCCTAAGAAGACAAAATGGTTATAGGTGTTAGGACTGTAAAGGGTCATGCTTTGAGGTACCTAAATGGTTGGGTATAAAAGGTAGCAAAAAGTTGTCAAATATGGCAAGGTAGGTATGCTATCAATATGACCAAGGTAAGGTTTAGTCACAAAATGTGTGAAAGGTGGGTCAAAATGACCAAGTTGAGGTTAATTGGTTTGGTTGGTTAGTTGGTGGAGAATAATATGCTCCTCGATAGGTGCATGGTTGTGGAGAAAAAGGTGTTCCCTGATAGATGTACGGTTGTGGTAATGTTTTATTTTTCTAAAAAGGTTTAGTTGGGTAGTTTTTCAATTAGTTGCCCCATTTGGTGGAAGGGTTCAAATTAGGTGGTTGGGGTTTCAGTGACTCAAATATGAAAGGGACATGTCATCTGAAGTGGTCATGAAATTAGGAGGTTGAAATAATCTGATTGACAAACACTATAATGGCAATATGGGTGGCCTTAAGAACATATTCCCCTTTCATGCATTGCATTAGTGTTAGTTCATTAGTAAAAATAAGTAGCTTGACCATGTAGTGTCAAGTAAGTTCAAAATCCCTTGATTTGATAGAGGGTAAAAGGTGGAGATGAATGGTATGTCTATGAATGTATTGTAACCTTCTTGTGGAGATGGCTTACCCCTCATATAGCTGACCTAAGAATAATTACATATAATTCCATGCTCTAAGTTTGGTGTAGACTAATCAAGGTGGGAATTTTACAAAAGTTGTGTGAAATTGGGTTGAAGCTTTCTTGAGATTGCTTGGGTTTTGAATTTTGACTTTGGGGTTTTTTATGCTTTTATTTGATCGGTTTAGGAATTTGATCAATGTAGGAAGCTTTCAAGTGATTTCTTTCTTGAAAAATGTTTGGTTCAGCCATCATTCAAGGGAGTGATCTAAGCTTTGGATTTGTTTATGTGTGATAACTATCCTTCAAGAGAGAAGTCTACCTTTTTAAGAAATTGTTGTTAGTTTTGGGCAACTATACTTCAAGGGAATAGTATTTAATGCTAGATATTTTTGACCTAGGTGATTTTTGGTATACCAAATTTGAATATTATGCTAATTTAGACATTGACTAGTCTATATAGGCTGAAAGGCTTTCCTTTATAGAGGTAAAACCATAACATAAGAAGGTTAATGATGGGAAAAAGAGGTTTAAGTGAAAATGACCATGGGGATTCATCCTATAAGGGATGACAAGTGTTCATGAGAATCATGCCATAGGTAGAGTCATGGTACCCATGCTTAGGATTAGGTTAAGGTTGTGATGGATAATCAAATGATCCTATTTTAATCAATTATCCTTAAAATAAAGAGATGAAGGTGGTTGAAAATAAAAGATGAACTTAAGCTAGACACAAGATGACTAAGAACATGGTTTAAAAAAGAATGGTTGTGAAAGCAAAGCATTAAGGGGTTGAGGTTCTAATATTGCTACGCCCCTAACCTATCGCATGTATTAGGATAGGAATAGCCAAATTATGGCTTACTTATCATTCTTTGATGCTATATCACATTTATCTATGCATTCATTTGGCTAATAGGTCAACTTATGGAGTAACCTAGCCTAGATAGACTATATATAGGAGGTAGTGGGTAATTATTTATCATCAATTTGTGAATTCTACTCTTATTGAAGCTTGTGGAGGTTGCCCCCTCAAAGTGGCTTGTCTAGTATCATATATTCCAATCATATTTGGATCTATCTCTATTATTATACTTTAGTATTGAAGTGATTTCACTACAAGTGGTATCAGAGCTACGATTTGGGCAATCTTGTGGGTAAAACCCTAATTTCTTAAAATTTGGATATATCTAAAAATGGTTGTCAATTTCTCTAAAATTATTTTAATTGAGGTGAGAAACCATTAAATTAAGCTTCCATTAAAATTTTAGCTCATTTTTATCCATTTTACAAAAGTTATTTCCATTTTAGGGTTTTTCATAAAAATTTTATAGTACACAATTCAAATAATTTTTTTGAGTTATTTACATTTTTGGAAAGCATAAAAAAATTTGGCTATGGTATTTTATTTGCATGTTATGATTTGAGGTTGACATAAGTCCAAAATCACTTGGTCAAAGTTGGGTCAAAAGTGCCAATTAGGGTCGACATCATAAAGCCCTTTTATGATAGGTCCACAAATTTTAGGCCAAGGAAAGGGTATTAAACTTCTAGGTAAAACTCCTAACAAGGAAGAGATGGAGTCAGAAGGGGGATGTAATAGATTCTTTATACTAGGGTTCTCTAACATAAATCACAAAGTGAGCTACCTTGACTATAGTGTGTAAGGCATTCAAAGTGACATGCAAGGCATACAATCTAATAAGAAATCCATAAAAGATAGTTTGGTAGATATCATGATGGATTTGAAAAATAATTAGTTAAATCATCCAGCTATCACTATTACACAAACCCACTAGGGTGGTTCTCCTAACTAGTCTACTTCAAATCGAACTACATTGCCATAGAGGAACTTGTTACCAAAGGTGGATATGCACAGATTTGATGGAATATATCCACTGAATTAGATCAACCAAATGGAGAATTTTTTTGATCTACATCAGATCCCAGGTGGATACAAGGTTACCATGGCATCCTTGTATCTTGAACCTGATCAATTCATTTGGTATCAATGGTTTTATACTCAAAAGTAAAATATGACTCTCAGCATCACCTGGTTAGTTTTTATTGAGGGGTTGTAATTACACTATGGCAATAATGTGATAGAGAATTACTTTAGCCAATTGGAAAAATTGTGATAGACTAGCTCCGTTAAGGATTATATTCATCATTTTTAGAACCTCTCCTTATGTGTGGAGATAATTTATGAGGAGAACTTGAATGACATATTTTTGGGTGGACTTAAGGACCACATTCAACATGAGGTACACATGTTTAATCCACTTACTATTTTTTATTCTATTATTATGTCATGTAGAGATGAGGAAAAATGCATAGCCAACAAGAAACAACCATTCACTCACTTCAAAGATCGTAGCATATCGACACCAACATTTCCTCCACCTACCATATTAACCCCTCAACAAATTGAAAAGATTCATGTAAAAGGATTATATTTTAGTTGTGATAGCAAGTAGAGCAAAGGACATAGATGTAATGAGAAGGATTTATTCTACATTGAGAGATCCAATGAAGATGAAGAAGAAGATGATGCCTCCAATGATGATGTGGAAGAGATAGAGGAGGTACCTAAAGATTCCAAACCTACAATATCTTGTCATGCGCTTACAGGTATTAACACTCCACAAAATATTAAGGTGGTGGGTTTCCTCAAGAAATAGAAGGTGATAGTGTTGATTAATTTAGGGAGCACAGATAACTTTATCAACCATAAGTTGGCCACTCGATTGAACTATTTCATCTACCTAATAGTAGAATTTTAGGTCATGATTGGAGATGGTGGCACAATTAATTATTCAGGCAAATGCCATAGTATTAATCTTACTATGGGTGAGTACAATCTTGATTCTCCTATTTTTGTTATTCCCATGGATAACACAAACATGTTTTTGGGATTCCAATGGCTCACAACCTTGGGTACCATTGAGATGAAATTTTAGGAACTATTCATGCACTTTCATTATGAAGGTAGGAGAATTGAACTACGTGGATTATAGGTAAAATCTCCACATTTTATTAGTTCACATCAGATGACCAAGATGCTAAAAAAGGGGAAAGAGGGAATTATTTCTCGATTATGTTCCATAAAAGTTTAACCCACACAGGTATCTACACATCTTGATCTATAGATGATACTTGATGACCACCCATCTATTTTTGGGGCCATGCCAAAAGGACTACCACCAAAAAGAGAAGATGATCATGCTATTAAACTACTTCCAAAGAGTTAAACACTAAATATTAGACCATATAAATAGCCATATGCAAAAAAGAGTGAAATCAAAAATATGGTCCATAAGATGCTAGAGGTAGGGATCATCAAGTATAGCCAAAGTGCATATTCATCACTGGTGGTCATGGTATAGAAGAAAGATGACACATGGAGGATGTGCTTAGATTATAGGGAACTCAACAAGTACACCATCAAAGATAATTTTCCTATTTCAGTAGTTGAGGATTTACTTGATGAGTTTCATGGTGCTAATTATTTCATAAAATTGGATCTTCACTTAGGGTACCACCAAATTAGAATCAATGATGAAGATGTTCATAAAACTACTTTTAGAATGCATGAGGGCCATTATGAGTTTTTGGTAAGGCCCTTTGGTCTTACAAATGCACCATCTACTTTTCAAAACTTGATGAACACTATTTTTAGGCCTTTTTAAAGGAAATTTGTGTTAATTTTCTTTGATGACATATTGATTTATAGTCAGACATAGGAAGCACATCTGCAACATGTGAAATAGGTGTTGATAGTTTTGGAGAAGCATTATCTTTATGTGAAGCAATCCAAATGTGCTTTTGGAGTATAAGAGGTAGAGTACCTAGGTCACATTGTTTCCCATGAAGGTGTCAAATTTTATCCCTAAAAGATCAAAGCTATGATGGAATATCACATGCCAAAAACTCTCAAAAACTTCTAAGGGTTCTTAGGACTAACAGGTTACTACCAAAGATTTGTGAGAGGTTATGGTAGCATAGCAGCTCCACTCATTACATTGATAAAGAATGATTCCTTCCATTGGAATGATTCCACCAATAAAGCATTTGAGAAATTGAAAGTAGCTATGTGCACCACCCCAATTTTGTCTACTCTAGACTTCTCAAAGACATTCACTATTGAATGTGATGCTTCTAGGTCTAGGTTTGGAGTAGTACTAATGCAAGAAGGAAGACGCATTACATTTGAGAGTCATAAATTCAAAGGTAAGGATCTATAAAAAAATTTCTATGAGAAAGAAATAATGGCTATTCTTCATGTAGTTAAACAATGGAGCCCCTATCTGATGGGTAGAAACTTTAAGGTGGAAATGGATCATGATAGTCTCAAATACTTTTTAGAGAAAAGATTATCATCTAAGGAACAAAAAAAGTAGGTAACCAAAATGTTGGGTTATGATTTTGAAATCATCAACAATAAGGGTGAAGATAATGTAGTAGTAGATGCACTATCTAGATAGGATACCTCCACAAAAGTATTACTTTGTGCAATGTCCATGTTACAAGCAAATTGGGTGGATGAAGCCAGGTTAGAATGGGAGAAATACAAGGATACATAGATTCTAATTTAAAATCTCTAAAAAGGTAATTTAGCCTCTAAAAAATTTGAATGGAAAGGTAATGTCCTATGGTATAAGGGTAAGTTATACTTGTGCAAATATTTAGAGCTTAAGCATAAGATTCTTATGGAGTTACATGCATCTCCAATTGGGGGACACTCAAGGTTCTTGAAAACTTATCATAGAATTAAGAAAGAATTATTTTGGGAAGGACTTAAGGGATATGTACAAATGTTTGTGGAAGAATGCTTGATATGCCAATAGAAAAAGGTGAGATAGTTAAGACCCTAGTTCTGTTACAACATTTAGTAATTCCTAGTCAAAGGTGGGAGGAGGTTTCGATGTATTTCATCATAGGGTTGCCTTATTTTGAAGGTAAGAATATTATCTTTGTCATTATGGATAGGCTTAAAAAATATGCCCATTTTTGTGCTCTCTCACACCCATTTTTAGTAAGTATAGTAGCAGATATTTTTTTGAAGGTAGTTCAAAAATTACATGGAACCCCAAAAATAATTGTAAGTGATCAAGATCCTATTTTCATTAGTAATTTTTGGACTAAACTATTTTCCTATTTAGGTACTCAGCTAGCTCATATCTCATCTTACCACCCCCAATCTAATGGACAAATATAAGTGGTTAACAAATGTTTAAAGGGTTATCTCTGTTATTTTATATTAGATAAATATGAATGTTGGGTTAAATGGATACCACTTGTAGAATGATGGTATAACACATATTTACATGCCTCTTCTAAAATGTCTCCATTTCTAGCACTATATGGTTTCCATCCACCTTCCATCACTTCTTCATTAAAGGTGAAAACCAAGGTTTGAGATGTGGAGGAGAACATTCAATATCAATAAGAGGTTTTGGCTAGTTTGAGAGAGAATTTGGCCTTGGCACAAAATAAGATGAATCAACAAGCAGATCAACACCGTAGTGAGAAAATTTTTGAGGTGGGTGACTAGGTATTTGTACATTTGTAACCTTATAAAGAGATGTCCTTGAAGCAATAGAAAAAGGACAACAAACTTGATCCTAAGTATTATGGCCCTTATCAAGTTCTGTAGAAAATTGGAAGTGTGTCTTACAAGCTTGAGTTACCTCATTCATCTCACATACATCTAGTATTTCATGTTTCCTATTTGAAGAAGGTCATTAGACAAAAAGTTTTAGCCCATACAGAGCTACCAAAACTAGATGAAGAAGGATGAGTCATTTTGGAACCAAAGAAGATCCTCTAAACACATACTAAGAGGTTGAGAACCAAAGAGATTATGGAATATCTAATCAAGTGGAAGAACCTGATTAGTGAAGATGCAAATTGGGAAGGTGAAGATTTTTTGTAACAACATCTAGAGTTATTCAACATTGAGGATAATGTTGGTTTGAAGGGGAAGGGCATGCTACACCCCTAACCTATCACATGTATTAGGATAGGAATATCTGACTTGTGGCTTACTTATCCCTCTTTGATGCTATATCACATTTCTCTATGCATTCATTTGGTTAGTAGGTTGGCTTATGGAGTAACCATGGCCTAGATAGACTATATATAAGAGGTAGTGGCTAATTATTTATCATCATATTATGAATTCTACTCCTATTAAAGCTTGTGGAGGTTACCCCCTTGAAGTATCTTGTCTATTATCATATATTCTAATATATTTTAGTCATATTTGGTTCTATCTCTGCTATTTTACTTTATTGTTGAAGTAATTTCATTACATATGTGCCCTAGATGCATAATTACATGTAAATGGCTTGATCTAATCAAGAGAGAAGATGTCCCTTAGTTACTTTATGACACTTGATTAGGTGTGGAAAAGATGTTGGAGTGATGATGGTTAAGTAGGCAAAATGAAACAAAATTATTCCATTTGTCTCCACAAAGTTGGTTAGGTGATGGTTGCTAGAATTTGGCTGGATCACAATGGTGGTTAGTTTTTGGTTTGGTTTGGTAGGTTTAGGTGTAAGTTTGGGTTGGTTTTCTAGGTAGGTGTAAGTAAGGTTTTGAGCAAAATTATGGTTATGCCAACAACTACTAGTAGTTAGTATTCGATCAATGATGGTTCACTAAAGATTGGTGATAGTTGAGATTTGAAAGGTAAAAGAGGTCTAAGGGCAAATCAGTGATGGTTCAATAAATATTATCACTAATCAAGGTTTTGATCAAAAGAGGTCTAAAAGGTATGATTGACATTGAAGGCTTGCTTAGGTTTGAGGTTAAAGGTTGGGTTAAGGTTAAGGATGGTTTAAGTTTAATGTTGGTTTGGTGGTAATTTATATTTTAATGGTTATAGGTGAGGTTGGTTTGGTTATAGTAAAGGTTGAGTTGATCATAGGTGAGGTTGGGTTGATCATAAGTGATATTGGGTTGAGGGAAAAATTTTAAGGCTAAAGTTATGGGTGAATTCATTGAAGATGATGTTAGAAAATGACAAATGGTCAAAGCCTTCTAGAAGGAGAGCTCCCCCAATTAATTTTTCCATGTACAATGAGGATGATGGTTAGTAAAAAGGTTTTAGGAGGGATTAAAATGACTTCATCCACCTTCTAAGGGTTATTAGTTATTATTTGGTGTAGAGTTCAAGTTGTAGGTGGTGGTTCAAGCAGGAAATCCCTTATGGTTTAATTGTGAGGGAAATATTGTTGGGTCATATTTAGGTAGGTTTGGGGTTTTGAAATGATGTTGGGAACATCATATTAAAATAAAGGTGGTTTGGATAAGAGTGTCACATTATCCCAATGAGGGAACTAAGGTGAGGTGTGGGTAGCTTGGATAAAAGGCTGGCCAAGATTTGAAAAATATTGATTAAAGGGCTGATTTTGGTTTAGGTTAATAGATGAGTTGGTTAGAGTTGGATTAAAATTTGGGTTGATCTTGGCTAATTTATTTGGTCTAGATGTGAGTTTTATTATTTGAGGGAGATAGTTTGAATGGTTGACTAGGTTTGTTAGTCTAGTTTTATTGGTTGTATGATAGTTCGAATGGTTGACTAGGTTTGTTAGTCTAGCTTTATTGGTTGTATGGTTTGATTGGTGAGGCAAGATGGAAAATATTTGAACCTATTATAAAGGGAATCAAATCTAAGATAATGTCATTAAGTAGATTAATATGATTATTTTATGGAATAATTTGATGGGTTTGGTTTTAGTTGAGGTTAGGTTAAGTGTAGACAAGGTTGGACTAGTTATAGGAGAGATGTTTTGAGCTTGGGTTGGCTCCACTAAAAGGGTAGGTGAAAGAGTTAAGGTAGCTTTGATTGGTTCCAACAAAAGGGTAAGTGGAATATGTATGGTTATTAGGGGTGATTCCACCTTTTAAGGAAGTGGAAGAGGCAGGTTGGTTGGAATTTGATCCACTAAAAGGGTGAAATTGAAGAGGTAGGTTAGTTTCCTTAATTATGGTTTCAAAAGAAAGTTGTGAAGGTTCCACTTGGTAAATAAGTGGATTGGTTAAAGTTGATTATTCCTTAGTGATGATGGTTGGTGAAGGAAGTTGGGAGGGTTTCACTTGGTCAAAAAGTAAATTGGTTGGGATTTTGATTATAGTTTCCTCAATCATATGTTTTCTAAGGACCAAATCTAGTGGATGGGCCTCATTTCTTTGAAGGATTTGGTTATTGGTTTGTACAATAATGGGTGAAAAAATAGGTTCAATGATTGATTGTTTGAATACATTCAAAGCTAATTTATGAAGAACATGGAGGCTATCCTTTAGGACCTCCTTTTGATCAATAAGGTTTTGGATGATCATCTTAAAATAATGTCATCTCTCTACCACATGACTATTTGTATGATTATACATACAAAACTAATTTTATATAAAATAAATGGGCTTTGAAAGAGAATGATTGATGAGTTTGAATGGAAGAAGTATAATGATAGAAGCCTCTAAGATTTTGTCAAGGATTAAGGCATATGATTCCCCTAGTGGGATATACTACTTGGGAAGATGGTGTACCAAAGGCTCTTAATGTTGTGAGATAATTGGTTGGTTTAATGAAGTTGGTTGGGTAAATAAGTTTGGTTGATTTGATAAGTTTGAGTGATTTGATGGGTTGGGTATGCTTGATAAGGTTGGTGGATTGGAAAATTTTGGTTGATAGTTATTGGTTTGATTTAATGAGATTGGTTGGGTTGATAAGATTGGTGGGTTTGGAAAGTTTAGTTGGTTTAATATTGTAGATAAGGTAGGTTTGTTGTAGAGGATTAGTAAGGTTGTGGTATTTGATAGTTTTGATATGGTTGGGTGGTTTAAAATTTTTGGTTGGTTTAATAGGGTAGGTTGATAGTTATTAGTTAGATTTGATAAGGTTGACAAGGTGGGTAAGGTAGGATGGCTTGATAGGTTTGATAATATTGGTAAGGGTGATAAGACTGATTGGTTAGAAAAATTTATTTCATAATTGTTTGTTTCATGATTTTTGGTTTGATATGATGAGGTTGATAATGTTGGTTAATAGTGGTTGGTTTGGTAGTTATTGGGTTTTTTTGGGTTGATAGTTATGGGTGGTATGACTAGGGGGATAGACCAAGTCCTAGTTTTTTGATTAAAAAAGGTTGTCATAAAGTGGGTATAGGTGATTGATATGCTGGTTGAGGTAGGTAATCAAGAGTTGATGTGGTTGAGGTAATTGATATGATGGTTGGGATAGGTAACCCAAAGATTGGTGAGGTTGAGATAGTTGAGGTGGGTTATGACAAGGGTCAAATAAGGGTTGAAATGTTATTGGTTGGTTGAGGTGATGATAAAGTGGTTGTTGAAAGGTTGTTAATTGGTTGTAGTTGAGGTTGAATTGATTGAAAATAAGGTTGGATTGGTTGTAGGTGAGACTAAGTTGGTTATAGGTGAGATTGGGTTGATGTTAGGTAATGTTGGCTTGATTTTGGATGAGGTTGAGTTTTTTGATAGTTGTGATTAGGTTGATGGTAGGTAAGGTTGGGTTGATTGTGGATAAGGTTGGGTTGGTTATAGGTGAAGTTAGGTTGATCATAGGTAAGATTAGGTTGGTTGTAGGTAAGTTTGGGTTAGTTTTAGGTAAGGTTAGGGGCATAAGTGGCTCTTGATGTGAGGTAACATTTTAAGGAAAGATGTTTATATTCTAAGATTTTAAAAAAGTTAGGATCTCCAAGACAAAACATAGGAAGGCTCCCCATTGAACAAGGAAATTGAGATGAGGTGGATGAAGGCATGATGGTGGAAAAGCATTTCCCAAGGGGGTTATATTCCTCATAACTAAAACAAAGAGAAGACAAGAAAAATATTCAAAGAAGATAAAACATGCTCTAAATAATGTTAAATCCTAAGGTCTTTTTGTCTCACTTGTAGATTATGCCTTCAATTAGAATTGTATAACTCCAGTTAGGTTTTGAAATAGGTAATAAATAATAAATCTATGGATGGTTTCAAGTACTTTAAACTATAAAAATTATATCTTTTGTCATAAATACGTGGTTTAATATTAGGGCTTACCCCCTCACTTCACACACCATAGTGATAAGGGTGTCAGGTGCTTAGCCAAGATATACCAATTACTGGAGATTATACTCAACTAGAAAGCTGAGTTTTAGTTTATCCCCTTGGTAATGATGTCCAAGTGGGATAGCCAATGGGTGAAGGTTGCCTCTAGGAGATAAAACACTAGTTGGGTCTTTGTCAAGTATTATGATGTTTGATTTGGTGTAAATGGTTTGGTCTTGTGTGTGCAAAGAATTGAGGCTATGATTAATTTACTTGATTAATTAAGCTATGTGAGATAATTATGTAAAAAAATAATGTAAGAGAGGTTAATTTTAAGCCCAAAATAAATGTTGATTTCTTTTAAATGAGCATAAAAAAATCACCTAGATATAACTAGGTCCCACTAAGCATGCCAAAATGTTTCATGTAAATTTTGATATATTTATTAGAAGAAAGTTATAATACTTAAAAGGAGGGTGAGGTTAGTAGAACCTAAATTTGATTTTGCACTCTATGATCTAGATGGTTGTAGATACTCCTCTTTGTCTTGGGAAGAATGATCTATAGATAAGAAAACACTAAAGAATGGTTGATTAGTTAGATAGTAGGGTGGATTTCATAGAAATCTAGATCCAAGAAGTACAATATTCCTTGGAGGCTATCAATCCACACTTTTAAACAATCAAATTTTAAAAATGAAAGATAAATTACTTGCATGAATAACAAAAGATACTAAAATCAAATACAAGAAGGGCTTAAAAGAGATGAATTTGTCAAATTATAGAAATAAATGATTGGATATTAATTATAAATGAATCAAATGGGGCTCATAAAATATGGTGATATTCTATGATCAGGTTGAAAGTTAGAAAGTAGGATTTAGTTGGGGCCTAATAGGTGGGATTGACTTGTTATTGGAATTATCACATAGTGATCATTGACGACTGGGTGAACCATCAATGGATATGTAATCATTGGTGGTTAGGGTAAAATCATCAACAATTAAGCAACCATCAATAGTTACTATAAGATTTGGATTGGATAAGGGTAGGTCTAGTTGGGAAGGTTACTAAGTGATTATAGGAGGTGGGTTTAGGTTGGAGATTGGTTATGAGATAGAAATAAAGGAACTAATTACTAAAAAAATCTACTTAGCTATATTGCCTAAACAATGTTGAGGTGAGTGGATGAGAACCCATTGTGGATTCTAAAGAAATTTTGGTAGAGTGTGAGTATCTTGGCTGTGATTGATGAATTACAATGCTTGTGCTCTCTATCATGCTCATTGGAATATTTATTGGATTCATCAAAAGAAGACTTAAAAAATAAGTTCTAATATAAGAATCTTTGATAATTTTCTAATCCTCCCTTATGATTCTTGATCTTGCTTTCTCCTCATCCTCCTCTCTTTTTATAGAGGGAAGAAAGACCTAAAATAGTAAGTTCAAACAATGTCTCAATAGGTCATCTAATTTTAGTCTTAACATGTAGGTGGTTAGTAACTTAAGTTACTTATTTTTAGACCTGACTAGGTAAAGGACAATATATGATGCTTTGTTGTTTTGCTTCTTTTTCTCCTTTATATTATCCTTATCTTATTTATCCTTTGGTAGCACATCTAGGTTTCAATTCATGTAAATGGTCTATATATCTATTATGGAGGATCCTCTTTAATCATTTACCTTGTTTTTAAGACAACTGGATGTGTCCATAAAAGCTAATTACTTATTATCATAACAATGGTTTATTCTATGTATTAGTTGCGGGCTCCTATAGGTGTAAGTCTATAGTTTCTATGGGAAATCTATAGGTGGAAATCCTATAGTTTGGTAGTTGCTATAGGTAACCTATAGGTGAGAGCTTATAGTTGTTATGGGCTAGAAACCCTTTTGTTGTGGGCTTCTCTATAAGTGTTGCGACCATGCAAGATTTCTACAGTCTTATTTTACCCTTCAAATGTATATTAAATAAGGTTACAAAATTATAATCTAATCAAAGGAAAAGCATCATTAATCCATAACACATGTGTATATTAATGTACACATATAATAATTAATTCATTCATTAATATACATAAGTCATATATAGTTCTATGGATTCATATAGGCAAAATATATATAAATGGGTATGGATGAGGATATAAATACAGTAATTAATGGCCTCATCACACCCCCTAATTAACCTCTTACTTATCTTCAAGTAGTCTTTCTCTGCATTTTGAGTCCACATTATTTCCTAAAATCTAAGGGCTCAATATATCCCATCCTATCAAAGCTATAAAATCCTTTAGCATCACCTATGCTTTTTCACCCTTTTTTTTTGCTTATATGTCAACTGGCACTTTTACCTCCCAATCTAGAATCAAGAAAAAAAATATGGGTGGATGAAACATCAACCCAAACAACTTATCCTTATTTTCCTAACAAGCTCAATGTACATATATACTCTATGTAGTACCTCTTTAAGGTTCTGAGGGGAATAAGGCTCTTTTCTTTTTAGGGTATCTGAAAGCTCTACCCATCTACAAAAACAAGAAGTAAGAACTTATTTTCTATCTCCCTCCGTGGGGCTCAAGTAGTGGTTATAGACCTCTTATTTTTTCTCTATTACCCATGATTATGGAGTATCTACATTAATAAAATCAATCTATTCATTTATTATAGCTTTTAAATCAATAGATTCACCCCTAATCATTAGGGTAAACTATTTTTCTTTCTCTTGATAATCCTCAACCTATTTTTTTCATCTTGTTTCATTGAGATCATATGAAATAAATGCATTCAATTAGACATCCCCTAGGTATATATTGGGATTTAAATTTGTATCATGTGGCACAACATATTGATGCATGTAAAACTCACTTAATTATGCTTCAAAATTAGGGTCAACATGCCTATAGACCTCAAAGAAAGACTTAAGATCACATACCATGTATGACTGATAACTATATAATATATCATATTTGAATATGAGCCACCTTTCTTCTAAATATACATCATGTACCCTAAAGGGTGATCTGAATTCTATTAACATCTCAATGGTCTCATGCATGTTAATGATCTTATCTTTTAGATAAGTGGTCTTAATCTCATCCTTTCTTAGGCTTTCCTTTAAATATTCCTACTTATCCCTTACTTCAACACATACTTTAAACCTTTGTATCAATTTCTTATGATAAGTTTCATCATCACTAAACCTTTCCTCAATAAAAATTAAAAGGTTATCAATTTTACCTACTGGCCTAGCAACTGAGAGGTCTATATCAATCACTTCTTCTATTGTAGTTACTTTTATAGTGGTCTCTACAAGAGAAAACCTATTATATAAGGGTACCAAAGCTAGAGAATTTTCTTATAGTAAGTTACTCTAGGGGTACATTAATGCCATTTATAGGTAAGGTGGATGAATATGCTACAAGCACTTCTAAGGGAGTTGTTATAAGCTCCTCCAATGTCATTTCCTTGCTTAACTCATTTTCCATAGATGGATCTATAAATTTTGTTTCCATGAAAAGTGTTTCTAGGTCTCTTTTTCCTTTTAACTCTACTATTTTGTTTCTCAACCTATATATCTCTTCCATGGCTTGTTCAAAAGTTTGGAACTCCTAGTCATGATAAAGTGTGTCTTTCCCCGTTGCTTCTTCTATGGTCCTTTCTTCAAGAAATTCTTCTTCTTTTATAGGTTGATCTAAAATTCTTAGTTATTCTTTTATATATCCTATTTGTTTGAGTAGATCTATGTCTTCCTCTATAAATCTATGGTGCTTAGGTGACTACATTTCCTCTTCCTTAGCAAACTCTTATCTAGTAGACCACTTTGTTATCTCAAATCCATTAGAGGTATTAAAAATTTTGGGCTCCTTCTTATTCTTTTCATCCTCACTAATGTTTATAGGTGAGAATGATAGAGTTATCTTTTGTATTTTAATTCTATGAGATGTCCTAGGAGGAGGTCTCTTTCTCTTTGATGTAAAGGGCTTCTTCCTTTCAGTCTTATTTTTATTTTTAGGAGGGGAAGCTATTCAAACATGCTCTTCCTATGCAACTGGTGATAGAAAAATGTATTCTGCTTTTGAGGGAATCGCGGTGGAAGAATATAAATTTTGTGAGAAAATAGTTAGAATAGTAAAAGAAAGAACATTCTACCTAATTTATTTTGGTGGACTTTCTTCCTCTATGTCTTTGAGAGGTAGAACTAATTTTCTTCATCTTCTCTTTCCCATAGCAACTACTGGTGAAACTTTAGTAGCTATTTAATGACTATTTGTACTAGTTTTGCTAGTATCCTCTTGTATTGTTTGTTAAACTTGTCCCTTGGGAGATTCCCCCTCATTATTTTCCTCCTCTTGCTAAGGTTCACCAGTCCTTAGGGTTATAAATTATTCCTAGGTAAGGTTAGGTATAATATTTGCTATTTCTTGTTTAACCAGCAAACAAATTAGACAATGATGAGACAAGGCTTTATATACCCCCCCCTTGGTATTCTTTAGACATTTCCTTTTGGACATTCCATAAGTGGTTTGGGACATTAATAGTCCTACCATGCCTTAAATGATTCAAAAATTTGAATTAAAGAGTATAAATCAAAGAGTACTTTTCTCCACATGTCAGATATTTGATGATATACAAGGTGATTTCTCTTCAGGTTGGTGGTAGACTCAGTCTCTCTACACCTCCTTTATTTAACACTAGCTTTTTATTGTCTTGATAGAACTATTATCTAGCTAGTTGGCCACTAGGTTTCTCTTCCCAATTTTCCCCTATTATTGGCAACCTAGTAACCTAGCTTGCTAATTCTTTTGTAAATGGAAACTTGATGTCAAATAGTATCACCTATTCCCTTGTAAATGTCCTTACAAATTATTTAGTTAGATGTTTTGAAAAATGTTATATTTTCTTTAAATAGGTAGCCCATCCAACCCTGCTGAAGATGGCCCAACTATTTAGGTATCTTTACAATTGCCTGTGGTTTGAAGGTTCTCTTCTCACTATTGAACCTCCCATTATAGTGTTTCTATTCAAATTTTGCTTTCAATTTCAAAGGAGATAAAATGAGAAACTTAAGAAAGAATGGTCAAGGCTTGATATGTACCTGGATATAGTCTGCGCACCGTAATCCAGATGCTATGAGTACTCCTTTTTGGCTGTGGAGGAATGACACCTACAAAGAAAAGAAGCTTGGACAAAAGAAGGCGTTAAATGGATAGATGGTGGGTTTTCAAGCGAAAGATTGATCCCAGAAGTATGAAAACTTCCTTAAGGGATATAAACCCACTAATCAATAAAAAGAAGTGTCTGATAAACAACAGAATGATAAAGAATTGAAATGATAAAAGATGGAATGAAAAAGGGAAGCAAAGGCTTACTTGAAAGACACTATCGAACTGGTCATAGTCACCGGCGTCGGTTGGTCAAGGTGCCGATGTCGGTTAATATGGCGACGTCAGTTGGGGTAGTGACCGGCATCGATCGGGGCAGTTAGCTTGGATGGGGTCTGGGTAGGTCTATGGTTTGTGGATAGAGTCTGGTCAGGGTTTTGGTCTGTGGACAAGGCTAAGGAAGGGTCTAGATTTGTTAACAGTCTTGAGATAAAGTTTTAGGCTTGGTTGAATGGTCTGGGGTCTGAGTCTGAGAGTCTGGTTGAATGGGCAGAGTGTATGGTCTGATAGAGGACGGAGGAAACAGGGAGGTGGATAAGTCAAGATTCAGGTCTGGCTTGGTTAACAGTCTAATCTAGGGAGATATTGTTTGAAAGCAATAACTAAAAAGAGAATAAAAACATAGACAATATACTTACCTGTGCCTTATGGAAGGTGTGCTACTGATGATTCTCGTACCTGCTATTGATGTAGCTTGTGTAGAGAACCTATTGCTGATGGAGAACCTTGAAGCTATTGCTACACCTGAGGGAGAGAGTGAGAGGCTTGATTGAGAGATTTCGTAGTTTGACAGATGGTCGAAGATTGAAGATTGAAGGATTCGTGATTTGCTTCCATAGATTAGCCAATTTTTGATTGGGGTCCTCAAAGAGTCTGAAAAATTGATTAAGTATAACCGATGTCAGTGATTCCGTTGGCATCGGCCGACACTTGACCGACATCGGCGGGGTTAGAACGGGCAAAAAGAGCCACTAAGCCTGTTTTTCATCCGCCAAATGCACTATCCATTGGAGAATGTCAAGGGTTGGGCTAAATACGCATGAGAGTTTGTTAGGCGGTTAGAGAGAAGTAGGAATAGGTCTTGGGTGAGTCATAGGATGAGAATTAGTCCAAGGCGATGTGTCCTAGGCGAGGTGTCATGGGTGATGTGTCCAAGGAGGGGGCGTTAATTCAAAATAAGTTAATTATTTTAAATTAGTAATTGTTAGGAATAGGTTAAGAATGGACTAAAGGGGAAAGTGATCGAGGGTTAGACACTATTTAGGTGTCTACATTTGCCCCTTTTTGTCTTGTTGGTTGCTCTAAATGAACTGTAAGACAAAAACAAGAGTCGGTTGCCCCCAGGTATGGGATAAGGTTGATTTCATTTTGTTGGTTGTTCTAGTGAACTGCAAGACAAAAATAGGCGAGGGTTAGTTGCACTGATTATGGATGAGGTATCCCACCTCAAAGTAGGAGTCGAGAGAAGGGAACCTAGAATCGGGTGCTGATTTGATAGAGAGTGGATGAAAAATGGGGAAGATAGAGTGAGAACGCTACAAAAGTTGTGATTGCACGTACACTACTTCACGAGGATGGTTAGGTCAAATTTTCGCAGGTCAAGGGTCAAGGAGTGCCGAAATTGAAATAACTAGTCCCCAGCATTTAGTCGTCTACTGATTGGGTTATTCAATTTAAGCTGAAGCTCCAATGGTCGTTGTGTTCCAAGTATCCCAGGCTTAGGAAGTGCTCTCGAAAATATGAAAAAGTCACAAGTAGTGCGAATCAACCAGCTTGCGATCTTATACTTGTGAAGGTCAAAAAAGTGTGTGCACAATTTTGCTAACCAATCATGAGGTAACATATAGGCAAAAACAACCAAGGCAAAATCTCTTTGGAAGTGGTCGCGGTTAAAGGAGATGGTCAGGTTCTCCAGGGTCTGGTGGTCGACGGATGGATGCAAAAGTGATCTTAAGTGTGCCCCAGGGGGCTAAAATGACATGGTCTGAAGGACTGACGGATTGGGGACATGATTATGGTCATTTTGAAGAGGGATGAAGTTTTAAGGCCATCGACGTCAGTTATATAACTGATGTCAGTGGCCAAAAGAGGCCGATGTCAGTGGAAATCGGCTGACGTTAGCGGCCTAGGGCACGATTCTGCCGACGTCGGTGGTCTGCCAAATCTGACAAAACCAAATTGGTGGCCCACCAAAAGTCATTTGTGACATTTGACCAAGTGAAAAAGTGAGCTCTGGAGTTTAGTGATTGAAAGTGACTCCAAGTTGATCGATGCAGCAGCGTGAGGTGGCAGAGAAGCATTGGTGGAGAGAAGGAGTCGATTGGACACTGCAGGGACGTGTTTGGGCCAGCAGGAGCGTGCAGAGTCATTGGCATGGAAGAGATGGCAGAGGGGAGTAGAGGACCCACAGGAGGTCCACCACCAGTGGCACCCATTGTGCCACCATGCCGATGATGCCGTGATGAGGTAGGAAAGTCTCTGAACCTTATGTGATTGATTTTGTTGTGATTTTAGTTTGTTGAATTTTTGTTGTTTTTAGGCAGAAATAAAGGGGGAGGGTAGGTAGAAACATTTTGGCATGCCTGGTGGGACCCCTTTAGGGCCTTCCTTGGGTTCCCTTCCTTCTTTGTTCATTTAGGTGCATTAGGCTTCTTCCTCTTCATCTCATTCTTCTTTTCTAAAAAAAAAAAAACATCATAAGCAGGAAATAAAAAGAACTCTTTCTTTCTTTTCTTGCATTTCTAGTCTAGTCAAAAAAATCATTTTCTTTAACCCTTTCTCCAACTTATTTTCATTCCAATTTAACATTTCGATTTGGGAATTTAAAATATACTACATTCCATTTCTTGCTTTCTTTCATCTTTTTAGTCCACACTTAGTACTTAGTAAAACGCATATTGAATAAATCGTAGATCACTTGATGTTACACAACTAGACCACGTGCACTCAATTAAACATAAACTCACTTGAGACAAGGCCCAACTGGGATTTCATCACCCAGCGGATACCTTACCCATCCCAACAATCCTACTTGGATTTCACCACCAAGGGGAAAGCCAACTCTGTTCTCTGGCAGAGTCTAAACTATAGTGAAAGTATATTTTGGCTAAGCGAGACTAGCTAACAACTGGAATCATGAAGTGAGAGGAGCTTGCTCCTTAGCACCAAGCCTGTACAAGAGCTAATATAGAATTTTGAGTGCCTTAACATACCTAAAACCATCTTTAGATTACCTATTCTAGGACCCTTCTTATAGCCAACTTCCTCAAACATCACATTAAGGCATAAGCCACACGATCTTAATAAAATTGTTTCTAGGGATTTAATGCTAGGATCTGCCTGTCATCATCATATTTTCTATTTTTATCTATCTTTTTTGAGCTGATAAGGATGTCTTCTTCATTTCCAAAAACTTTTTTTTCTGAGTTTCTAGAAAACACAATAACTGACATCGGTTTTGTAACCGACATCGACAACTTTTCTGTATCGGCATCGGTCATCTGACCGACATCGGCAACCTTCTTCACCGACATCAGTTTTTATACCGATGTTGGTCTCTGTCTATTTTCTTTTTTTCCAAAAATAGCAAGCTTAAAATCCAACTTGTTGGTTGTCTAAACATTCATTCTAGTTTTCTGAGACTGATAGAACACAGTTTTCTGAAACCTGACCCTTTCTTGCCTTGAATGGTTTTGACACGCAGTCAAACCAAGGCCCTTCTTGACCACGCTAGTCAACAACCACTTCCACCTTCACCATCTATAACTAGTCCTATAATGGAGTTCAACTCAGAGACTGGAAGAACTCCTACTCACCCAACCCCGCCTCAAACTCCTATCATTCTAGAAGGGGACCAGGATTTTGCACGATTCTTGGACCTTAACGTCAAAGCCTTATAACACTATCTCGCGAATAGCCAAATGCGAGACTCCCTAGGCAACCCAATCTATGGGATGCCGACTTCCTTATTTGACACAAGAATCACATCAACCACACCTACAATTCAGCCACTAGACAACACCTCCACCAATAACCCAACCGTGTCTTACCTTCAAAATGTAACCTCTCCATTTAAACCTACCTCCATGGGGGTTCCGGTACTCCCTCAACCTCAAGTAACTCAACCAAACCCCAAACCTTTCCAAAACCTACTAGTCTCTATTCCCCCTACTCTTACACCTATAAACACAAGAGTAACCGTTTACCTGTCAACAAGCGTGGCTACTCCTCAACCATCCTTGACGGCCCCTATCCAACTTGTGCCTACCAACCCCATAACACAAGTACCCTTGGCTCCAAATTTCGCTCCAATAACCAGCTATCCATATGTTGCGTCTATGCAACCATCCACGTCATACGCCCCTCCCAATATCTTTCAAGTGCCTTATAATCTAGGGGGTGCTCCATCCACCAATCCATCACCAGATATCATCAAAATGCTGATGGATAAGATGTCTAGCTTAGAGACTTCCATTTCCAGCTCACGCAATGCTCTCTCATATGAGCAAATTTTCAATGAGCCTATTCATCCTTCCATGCCGATTAGACCATACCCCAACCAGTGGGAGCTTCCCAAATTTTCTCACTTTCAAAGCAAGGAAGACCCACAACAACACTTACAGGCATTTAGACGTCCCTGTTACCTTATTGCCCATGATGATGCATTACTCTTGCGCACATTTCCTATGTCCCTTTCTGGCACTACGCTCGACTGGTACAGCTCTATTTCTAGCCATTCCCTCTTCACATTTACACAACTGGCCTAGCTATTTCTTGATCATTTCTCCATTAATATCACCAAGAAGGTCTCGATCACAGACCTCTACACTATCCGCCAATTTGAGGACGAGTCAATAGCTGACTTCGTTGCTCGCTGGAGAGGCCTTATCAATCAACTCTCTTTTTCCTTACCTCAAACTAAACTTATTGAACTATTCTCCCGAGCTTGCACCCAACATATTTCTTCCACTTTAAGGGTTCAGACCTTCTGTACCTTTGACGAAGCCTTCACGATGGCCCGTAAACTTGAATTACATGCCATCGAGGAGAATAAAGTCAAGTTGCAGAACAAGAACCCCAACTCTAAGACTAATGACTCTTCTTCTTCTAAACCTTCATCGTCAAATCCTAAGTCTAAAGCTTTAGCTAACGCTATGGTCGTTAGACCTTCATCCTCTTCATCCAATCAGCCTAAGCCATCCACATCTCAGAGTGCCACCTGTCAATTCCAACAGAGATACATTCAAAGACAGTATACTCCTCTTGGAGAATCTTACGCATCTATACTAGAAAAACTTGTTAAACAGGGGATTCTCAACCTCCCCCAGATTCGACCACCGCCACAATTTGATCCATCATGCACCATCCCTGCATGGTATAGGGAAAATGACTTCTGCAATTTACACTGTGTCAAAGGTCATGACATGAGAAACTGTAAAACCTTTAAAAACATAATCCAAGACATGCTTGAAAAGGGAGAGCTTGTTCTAGATAATCCCAATGCACCTCCAAACCAGGGCATCGACATATTCAAGCAACCATTCCCCAACCATCCACCGACCCAAAATAATGTCCAGACCTTGATTGACAACACGCATGAACATGATATTCGAACGGTCAATACGGTCTCACCCTTCATCTCCAACCAACCTCAAGAGGTTAGTCCATCTACCAGTCCATCACGTGTGGATGAACCTCTTTTCCATGTTAGTTCTCCATCAATCTCTCTCATCTTGGAGGACGCCTCAACCTTACCGGCACCACCGGTCTCACCATCCTCCTTTCTTCTGCCTATGGAGGACCTAACCTTACCTACTCCTCAATCGCAAGTGGAGGGCACCTTAATCCCTGCCCTTTACCTGCTTGAGGAGTCACACTCTATAGTTCCTTCTCCACCAAGAGAAGACCCTGACTCTCCATCTTCCTTAACCAACGACAATCCAGTTATAACTCCCACACACCTTGGGTCCGAAACTACTGCCACACCTAACACATCCTCTCAAGAATCCCAACCTCATCCAACATCCTCTCAACCATTTTCCTGAGTAGTGGAGAAATTAGAACTTCTCCCTTCAAGGAAAGTGGAGTATCGCAGATTGTGGGAACATCTTAAAGTTCTTCAACATTCTCGTGTCCTCTCGTCTCATGCTGCCAATCCCCTCAAGGCAAAATCACCCAAGACTCCAAACAAAGACCAAACCCCCGCTTCTAAACCTGCATCTACCCAATCCAAACCGATCAAGTCACTTGGCATTCGCCCTCTCTCTACCCTCACTCACCTGCAAGTGAAGGTGTACTTGGACCAAACCTCAACCAAAAGTAGTCTTCCAACCAAGTCAAAGAAGACTGCCAGACCATAGAAGCGAACCCCTCCTCCACCATCAACTTTGCCCTCCATCTTAGGTCCTCATCTTTCTACCCTAATCGGTGTCCTTCCTATTCCGACCATTAACCAAAACAAATTACCTCCATTACTTCCTTTGCCAACCACACGTCAACCCCCTCTCAAAAATTTGGCACCTCTCACAAAGAAAGTGCCGTCTTCACCTGTCACCGCACCACCAACCCAAAAGGTGGTATGAAAACCTTCTTCAACATCCCCCAAGCAAAAGTCACCAGTGCATCATGCATCAACAAGCACAGACCCCTTAGTAGGTTCATATGCTTTGATATTACGCCAACTTTTGCAGACTTCTAGCATTACCCTTCCTTCCATCAAGCCATTCCACCCCTTGGGTCAAAACCTTCTTGGTTCGATGATACAAAGATTTGTTTATACCATCGCACGCCAGGACACGATACCGAGACTTGTTGTGCCCTCAAGGTAATCATTCACCGTTATATGGAGAAAGACACTCTTCTCCTTAAGGACACTCTTAACCAACCCTTGACACCTTCCCATCCAACCTCATCAACCACATCATCTCACCAACAGGCCATAACCCCTTCTTCACCTCCTATCTTTGAAATCAATGCTATCCATATAACCACTAGGTCACAAAAGGACAAGGTGAAAGAAAAAGCCGCTATTCCTTGGAGATATCATTTTGTCCAAGCACCTCAACCACCGAAACCCAAGATTTCCATCTTAGGTGCATCCCAACCCACTTCTTGAGAGGCAATCACAAAATCTATGATAAAACAACTTCACCAAACGCCTGTGAAGATGACCCTATATGACCTTATCCAAAGCTCCCCCCAGCATCGCCAGGCTCTAATCAAAGCCCTATAGGCAACAGAAGTCCAACCTGAAGACCCTCAACCACTATCTGCCTTAGTCCATTCTTTATCCCCCATTACCTCCATCACTTTCAGTAATTCTGAGATTCCTACCTCTACTATGGAAGATCAGGACGCCGCCCTTTTCATCACAGCCTACATTGATCGAACCTGTATTAAATGAGTTATGATCGATGGGGGCACTAGCATTAATATCATTTCCACTCATGCCTTTGATCAATTGGCCCTTCCCAAGAATTGTGTATCGAAAACTGACGCAATCTTTAGATCCTTTAATGACACCACTGCTAACACTATTGGCACTATTGTCCTCCATATCCGTGTTGGTCCACGCACAATTCTGAAGCTCTTCTACATCATTGAGGGAGAATTCCAATATAACATGCTCTTAGGGCGACCCTGGATCTGTGCCATGGCTTGCGTCCCTTCAACACTTCACCATTGTGTCAAATTTGAACACGACAAACAAGTCCATGTCATTCCTGCCAACCCATCTCCTTTTAAGACTTGTAACACGACCTATATCCCAAACGACATTCTTATCCTGCTCAAGGCATCAATCCAAACATCGTCTCCATCTGCAGAAGCGTCAACTAGTACACAAACAGCGGTTGCCACCACATCATCTTCTCAATTAACAACCAAGGACCCCATGGATGACATCTTCCAAAGACTTTCACTGGGGGAATATCGCCTACTTACTCTAGACATGTTCCAAACTCCTCAAGAGTATGGATAGCTTCATCAAAACCCAAACTATGACTATCAGATCGAAATGGTCATTCCTTATGGTCCTCCTAGCCTTCGAACCAATCTCGTCTATGGGGGGCTGGATCAAGCTCCTACTAAATCAAATCCTTCCTCCTCGCCTCAAATATTCACATCCAATTTCTCCTTTCTTAGCAACCCCATCTTTACACATACTTACCTTTATAGGTGTGCATGGAAGGGTTTTGGCTTTAGACGTTACGAACAAGGCTCCCATCAGCCTATCGAAACACCCAATGATGATAATGCCAAAAAATGGTATGGACTGGGTTTCCAAGAACCCACTGAGGCTTCCACAAACCTTTGCCCCGAACCAACCATCGACCAATTTCTTCTAGACTCGCCTATTCTTCCATCCTCACCTACGAAGTCGGTGGTTTCCATCCCTCCTAGTTTTTTTTGCATAAACACCATCTGCTTGGAACCCCTAACCTATCAGCTCAACGGGGTTCCCAAGTCTCTCCCTCTCGTTTATCCCATCATGATAGATGATGAATCAGCAACCATCAACATAGTCCACTGCATAGACGACAATGCCATTCTTACCTATATGGGTGCCAACGATTCTTTCATTCAGCACTCCCTTCCTTCTCAAACATAGGTTATGTTAAATGAATCAACCATTGACATTAACCTTTCATCTTCTGATGTTCCTCAAGTCTTAAAGATTGGTCAATCTTTAGACACCCAAGAGTAGATCGACTATACCACATTTCTCTCAGATAATCGCAAAGCCTTTGCCTGGACCTATGCTGACATGCCTGGCATCGACCCTAACATTGCCACTCATAACATTGTCACAAACCCAGAGGCTAAGCCTGTTATGCAAAAGCTTCACAAAATGCATCCTCGTGTTGCACTTCTTATCAAAGAAGAGCTTCAGTGCCTTCTTTCAGTCTCCTTCATCCAACCCATCGATTATCCGTAGTGGGTCTCTAACATCGTTCCTGTCACCAAGGCGACTGGGGGGATTTGAATCTACACAGACTATTGTGACCTTAACCTAGCTTGTCCCAAAGATGACTTTCCTCTTCCAAACATTGACCAACTTGTTGATCTTACGACTGGCCATGAGATGTTATCGCTCATGGATGGATTTTCAAGATATAACCAAATCCTGATTGCACCGGAAGATAAGCACAAAACCACCTTCATTACACCATGGGGAACTTTCTGCTATCAAGTCATGCCTTTTGGTCTGAAAAATGCAGGTGCCACATATCAACGTGCCATGACTTACATCTTTCACGATCTCCTCCATAAAATCATGGATGACTATGTCGATGACCTGCTTGGCAAATCCAAGCTTCGTTGTGACCATTTGACTATCCTCAAAATCATCTTCTCTCACCTTCTTCAGTACCAGGTCCATATTAACCCCAAGAAATGTGTCTTTGGGGTCCTCTCAGGAAAGCTCCTGGGATTTATTGTCTCTTTTCGTGGCATCGAGATAGATCCTACCAAAATCTGTGCTATCCTCGAAATGCCATCTCCAACTAATCTCAAGTAAATTCGTAGTCTAAAAGGGAAGCTCCAATCCATCCGCCATTTCATTTTGCAACTTTTTGACCGTTGCCAACCCTTTCATCACATCCTCAAGAAGGACATCTCTTTTAAATGGGATAAAGATTGCCAAGAGGCTTTTGACGCCCTCAAACGCTATTTGGTCTCTCCACCAGTCCTTATTCCACCAAAAGATGACCAACCCTTCTACCTCTACATCTCAGCAACCAATCATTCGTTAGGTGCCATGATTGCACATCGAGATGAGCAACACCGTGAGCAAGCAGTCTATTACATAAGCCGAACACTGTTTGAATATGAAACTCGGTATACTCATACTGAGAAACTCTATTTGGCATTAGTCTTTGCCACTACCAAGCTCCGTCACTATCTTCTCAATCACAAAACCTTTGTCATCACCCACACTGATCCTCTCAAATACATGCATTCCAAACCATATCAAAACTAGCGTATGGCTCGTTGGCTCATGCTTCTTGCTGAATTTGACTTAGAATTTGTCTAGCAAAAATCTATAAAAGGGCAAACAATTGCTGACTAACTACCAAATGCCCTTCTTCTCGACAATCAACCTTCTCAGTGCGAGTTTCTCGATGAATCTATCGCCACTCTCTCGACTGATGACACATTCTACCAAATGATGATGTTTTTTGATGGCTCTAAATGTCAACTCGGTGGGGGTGCGGGGGTCATCCTCATTCCACATGAAGGTGAACCCATGCCCCTGTCTTTCAAACTCGACTTTGAATGTACCAATAATATGGCCGAATACGAAGCCTTAATTTTGGGACTTCAAACTGCTCTTTCTTTAAACATCAAGACCATCAGCATCTTTGGTGACTCATAACTTGTCGTTAATCAAATCAATGGTTCATATCTTTGTAAAAATGAAATTTTACAAAGGTACAAGCACCGTGTTGACACTCTTCTAGCATCTTTCGACCATCATTTATTGCAGACTGTTCCTCAATCGATGAATAAGTTTGCTGACACCATGGCTTCCCTTGCCTCTCATATTCCTTCTTCATCATCATCCTCATCAAGAATTTATGTCATGGTACATCGTGTGCCATTGCCTACATACATTTCCACTGACATCAATCTCGTCCATGCCATAGACTCTAGTCCACAAGATGTATGGTATAAACAACTTGAGGACTACTTATCTCATTCTCTCATTCCTCCCAACCTCTCTAGCAATGCATGATGGGCTTTTATCAAGCGCACCGCTCGCTATACCATGCTAGGGGGCCTTCTCTATAAAAGAGGTTTTGACGGCCTTCTTCTTTGTTGTTTAAACTCCACTGAAGCTTCTCATGCTGTTAAACAAGCCCATGACGGGATTTGTGGTAGACACTTCAGTGGTAACTCGGTTGCCAAGTGCATCCTTCACCTGGGTTATTATTGGCCCACACTTCATCAAGACTGTAGCGATTATGTTCAGCATTGCATCAAGTGTCAGTAGCATGCTAACTTGCTTCATCTCCCTAGTCATGCCTTACAAGTTGCTCAAGATTTTTGGCCTTTTTCACAATGGGGCTTAGATCTCATCGGTGAGATTAACCCTCATTCGTCTCTTCGTCATCAATCCATCATCACTGCCACCGAGTATTTCACTAAATGGGTGGAAGTTATTCCTCTTGTCTCCACAAAAGCCGACAAGATTGTCGACTTCATCAACACCCACATCATCTATCATTTCGGTGTACCTCACAAAATCATCAATGACAATGGCAAGTCCTTTAAAAACAAGACCGTCCAAAAACTCTGCGATTCATTTGGCATCAAACTCAGCTTTTCTTCGCCTTACTACCCATAAGCAAATGGGCAGGCTGAGGCTTCCAACAAAATCCTAACTAAAATTCTCATGAAGGTGGTCAACGACACTGGAAGGGATTAGCACGTTCAAATACCCTTCACTTTTTGGGCCTACCACACTAGCATTCGAACCTCTACGGGTGCTACCCACTTTTTTCTAGTGTACGGAACGGAGGCTATCTTTCCTCTCGAAGTACAAATCCCGTCTCTTCACATTTCACTCCATGACATTCTTTCTAATGATGACTTTCGTCAAGATCGATTAGCTCAACTTGAGTTACTCGACGAGCGTCGTCTCACTGCCCTCAATCATCTCCATGTCTATCAAAATCGCATCAAACGCACCTATAATAAAACTCTGAGAGAATGAGATTTTAATATCAGAGACCTCGTCGTCAAAGAGAACCAACATGTGACCAATATCGAATGGAGTAAATGAGGTAAATTTGTTCCTAATTGGCTCAAACCTTATATCATCACGCACAAGTATGGATCAGGGACTTATCATCTGTCTTCTCTTGAAGGCCGACCAGAACCTGAGCCTCTTAATGCTTTGCATCTATGACCATTCTACTGTTGGTCGAGTACTCATCTACTTGGCCATTAACTTGAGCTCATCCCTTGAGCAATCCTTGTCCTTTTAATCCTTAATCCATTTCACCCTTTTTCCTTAACAAAATCCTCTACAACCCTTTTATGATGTACGGATGCTTCATCCTAATAAAAGGGAGCCCTTGACCTTCTATAAGTCTTGTCCATGATTCAATATTCTGTCAAAACTAAATCAAGATGTCAAAATATACAAGGTCACAAAACCAAATCAAAAAGCAGACTGCTCCCTTGAAAGACAGCTACACTATCATTGTTATAGCTAATAGACTGCTCCCTCGAAGGACAGCTATTCAAAAGCCCTTAAATCTATAAATCAAAGTGTAGACCACTCCCTCGAAGGATGGCTATGACTAAATCTTGCTACAAACAACACTTTCTTAGAAGCTTCCCGCATCGATCAGCTTCACAAATGACCACCAAACAAATGACATCTTTATGTGGACTTCCCGCATTGATCAGTCCGCTCTAAAAAAAAAAAACTGGGTCATGGACGTGACTTGTAGTTGTCTCAGGGTCTCCTATAAAAAGGGGCAAAGTTATCCATACTCTAAAAATGGGTTACCCTTTTCCTCCTATCATATCACCTACTCAAGGGACTTCGAGCTCACTTTAATGTCAAAAGTGATTCGATTACCGTTCTAACATAACTATGGTCAATGACGCAACGCATAAATGGGGCTCTTGGTTCTAACAACCCCTGTCTATGTTGTCTTTTTGATCCTTATCAATAAAAAGGTGCTTATGCCTTTTACTTTCTGTCTATACTTTGGTCACATTTAATCACATCATTTGTCAAGACGACTTAATCCGACTCTTCTCAAACCATCCACATAGCCTAATCATTATGGTTTCCATTGACATCAATACACATGGAAACTATCAACCACCCAATTTATGTTAAGCATAAACCAATACTTGCTAAAGCATAAATAGACCTCAATTCATTCTTAGCAAACATCCATCACGAATATGGATAGTTGCTAGAGATGAAAAACTCCGACCAATGTCACAGCTTACACCATTTGGAAAAAGCTGTAACATCATCTTCTCCTTATCATTTCAAGCATGTACCCTCAGACATATGGGAAATGATATATCCTTATCATGACCAATAATCAACCACTTCGATCTTTTTCCTCCCTTCTTGGGAGAACTACATTGTCCTGAGGCCCTAACGACAGGGGCTATGTAGGTAGCACTCAGTTGACATGGGGTCTTCTGGGGTTAGCTCGGCCATTTTCTTTGTCACTTTCTTCCATCTCCTTCTCTCGTCACCTGTCAATCATAGCACAGTCAATCACATATTCACATAATCATTAGTATACTCTCATTTTCATTATAACAACATAAGTCATTAGTCATAAATTTCATCCATCATAACTCATTAAACATTCACATCATATAATCCACAAGTTAAACATTAAATATCACATCTATTATCATCTAATCTAAAGTCATCATCATATAATCTATCATCCACAATCAATCAACATCATTATATAACCATTTCATAAACATTGTCATCATCACATTCATTTTCATCATAGCATCATACGCATAACACATAATATCAACACATGCATCACATCAAAATGTCATAAACATCAAAACACATCCATACATTTTCTTATTACACATGTCACTAAATCAAAAAGGCTCATCATATATATATATATATATATATATATATATATATATATATATATCACAAATAGTTTTATACAATAAGACACAATCTGTGTCTGTCTCTCTCTCATCATACATCTCACATCAATGGCTCGCAGGCCGGTATATACATCAACAAAATGAATCTCTAGGGCTGCCCTCAAGGCTGTGGCTGTGGTGGTGGTGGTGGCCAAGAAGATGTATCCTCTCCCCCCTCTGATCTGTGCCATCTGTGAGACCCAAAAGCCATCGCTCGAGACATAGACCTCTGTCAACTCTACTCTACCCGCATCTCTGAGTATCATTGTATCTGAGGGAACCCCCTGATGGCCCTCTCATAATACGCGATCTCATCCAGCACATCACTATATCTCACTAGAGATACAGTCTGCAATGGACCCATCTACCCTGCTGCTATGCCCTGTCCTGACCCCTGTGGCTGTGGCTGACCTAGGTGCACTGATACTGACGGTCCTACCCCTATGAAAATGCTGGCTACAGAGATGGCTGCTGCAATGGGCCCTACCCTCCAAAGCTCTGACCTGCCACTACCTATGCCTGGGCTGTAGCCAGTTGTCCCTGTAACAGAGTGACCTACCTTGTCAGTGCTGCCACCCAACCTGTCATCTCTGCCAGCTACCCTGTAACCCCTGCCAGCTATCCCTACAAAATTGTGACCTGGGCCTTAGCCGCATCTCTCTCCTGTCGCACAATATACCTCTCCTCATAGGCTGTATCTTGTTCCCTCGTAACAGCTTGCAAATCTGGTTGGGGACCAACCTATATGCCTATGTACTACCCTGACCACCATGCTGTGTAGGCCTCTATACACCTTGGGTCAGCTATCCCAGGTCCTGTTGGTAGCTCCTCAAAATCAGGCTCCTTTGTCTCCTCTAGAAGTGGGAGCGATGCCTCAATGTCATCCCACCTGTACTGTGGGAATACGGGAGGTACATCCTGTAGCAGCCCATACTGGCGCTGCACTCTCTCTGCCAGGATCCTCTCAAGCTCACTGGCTCACCTCCCTCTAACCCATCGCATGCTCTGAATCCTGACCATCTGCTCACCCTGGTCTCAGAATTCTGAATACATCAAATATGGTCTCCAAATGATATCTACTGGAATCAGGGCCTCCAGTACGCCTCAGTAGTGATCAATATCCTTGACCACTCCATCCACCCGCATCTATGCCATCACCTCGTGCCATCACTTGAACTCGACCCTAAAGCTGGCTTGGATCACCATTGGGAGGTTGAGAGGTCGGGTAACCACTATGTGCTCGTATGCCCAGCAGTGCAGAAGGTGGCCTACACACAGGCTGTACCATCGTCACCAACTGATGCCCCATAGCTCTCTGTATACCTAGGCCAAAAATATAGGTGCCCAGGCAAACACTGTTTGCTACTCTAGCATATCCATCAAAACCCTGATCATGGCCACCAGGAATCTGCCTCCCTCTGCATCTGGCAACGCATAGACTGTGATGTCGATCATCATCAAAATCACCAGCTGATGTGCATCCTCATCCACCACGTATAAAGGCTCATATGCAAAACTAGTGAAATGGTAACTCATCTCCATGACGTGCTCCCCAAATAGCGTGACCATGTGGATATCGTGTGCCTCTCTCAAGCATGCATAGACGTCAGCTTTGTGTATCGACAGCCACAAAATTTGGTACACATCCTCGATCATGATCGTCATCTCGCCTGTAGGTAGGTGGAAGGTGTTGGTGGCATGGTCCCACCGGGCATGCCAGAATGTTTTTATTCAAATTTTGCTTTCAATTTCAAAGGAGAGAAAATGAGAAACTTAAGAAAGAATGGTCAAGGCTTGATATGTACCTGGATATAGTCTGCGCACCGTAATCCAGATGCTGTGAGTACTCCTCTTTGGCTATGGAGGAATGACACCTGCAAAGAAAAGAAGCTTGGACAAAAGAAGGCATTAAATGGACAGATGGTGGGTTGTCAAGCGAAAGCTTGATCCTAGAAGTATGAAAACTTCATTAAGGGATATAAACCCACTAATCAATAAAAAGAAGTGTCTGATAAACAATAGAATGATAAAGAATTGAAATGATAAAAGATGGAATGAAAAAGGGAAGCAAAGGCTTACTTGAAAGAAGCTATTGAACTAGTCACAGTCACCAATGTCAGTTGGTCAAGGTGCCGATGTCGGTTAATATGCCGATGTCGGTTGGGGTAGTGACCGGCGTCGGTTGGGGCAGTTAGCTTGGATGGGGTCTGGGTAGGTTTGTGGTCTGTGGACAGAGTCTGGTCAGGGTTTTGGTCTGTGGACAAGGCCAAGGAAGGGTCTAGGTTTGTTAACAGTCTTGAGACAAAGTTTTAGGCTTGGTTGAATGGTCTGGGGTTTTAGTCTAAGAGTCTGGTTGAATGGGCAGAGTGTATGGTCTGATAGAGGATGGAGGAAACAGGGAGGTGGATAAGTCAAGATTCAGGTCTGGCTTGGTTAACAGTCTAGTCTAGGGAGATATTGTTTGAAAGCAATAACTAAAAAGAGAATAAAAACATAGACATTATACTTACATGTGCCTTGTGGAAGGTGTGCTACTGATGATTCCCATACCTGCTGTTGATGTAGCCTGTGTGGAGAACCTGTTGCTGATGGAGAACCTTGAAGCTGTTGCTACACCTGAGGGAGAGAGTGAGAGGCTTGATTGAGAAATTTCACAGTTTGACAGATGGTCGAAGACTGAAGATTGAAGGATTCGTGATTTGCTTCTGTAGATTAGCCAATTTCTGATTGGGGTCCTCAAAGAGTCTGAAAAATTGGTTAAGTATAACCAACATCGGCGATTCCACCAGCGTCGGCCGACACTTGACCGACGTCGGCGGGATTAGAATGGGAAAAAAGAGCCACTAAGCCCGTTTTTCATCTGCCAAGTGCACTATCCGTTGGAGAATGTTGAGGGTTGGGCTAAATACGCACGAGAGTTTGTTAGGCGGTTAGAGAGAAGTAAGAATAGGTCTTGGGTGAGTCATAGGATGAGAATTAGTCCAAGGCGAGGTGTCCTAGGTGAGGTGTCATGGGTGATGTGTCTAAGGAGGGGGGGTTAATTCAAAATAAGTTAATTATTTTAAATTAGTAATTGTTAGGAATGGGTTAGGAATGGACTAAGGGGGAAAGTGATCGAGGGTTAGACACTATTTAGGTGTCTACATATAGATAGTTTATCTTTCTATAATTTTTTTCAAATAGATATCTCTTTAAAACACCCAATTTTACCTTCATATTTTTGCTTATAACAAAGCAAGTTTCTTCACTAATGGTGGTTTTGGTTGCAAAGTGAAGTAATATCTTTCTTAGGACCTGTTGAATGAGCTATGATCTTGAAGTGGGAAATAATAAAATCGATTGTTTCCCCTATCAAATATTGGCATAATTATGGTGTAATAATTTGATTTTAATCTACACACAGGGATTATCCTAGAGTGCTTATGATTGATTGCCCACAACATGTTTAACCCCCATGTGAAGTGTCACTTATCCCTAAATGATGTAGTATGTGTAAGATGCAAAGAGATATAATGGGGTCATTATGAGGGTTTGAGTGGAATAAATCATGATAAGACTCAATGAATGATGTTTTAGTTATTACAGATGATTTTTTAATATAATGCATGCTATATGAAAAAATTAAGTTCTTTTTTATGACTAAAAGATACACTATACTTTTTTAACCATTTATTTCTAGGGTTATAACATAAGAAATCTACATGTGAGTGTTTTCCAAAATAGAAGATTATATTATTGTTTCATCATGAAATTATTACCCTACTATTCATTGTTTTATTGTATTTTTACACTTAGGTAATTAGATGATCATAGTATCCTATCTTTTAATTATGCCCTTAGCAACATGCATGCAATTATGATCACCTGTAAAGGACTAGTTCAGTGGCCTTATAGTGATATGAGAGATTCTTGCTATCCTTCCACAAGGTGTTTGTTCTAGATCTTTGTTTTGTATTCAATTCAGATCATTTACAAACATGGATGAGGGTGGGTGATGGCATTTGTTGATCTTGATCTCCTTTGCATGAGCCTATTAATGGTTTGTTTCTCTTTTGTCTTACTCCTAGTCAATGATGATATTTACTGATAGAATATTTGTTTAGTGAAATTTTAAATTGGTAATCAACTATTTTATCAAACTTGGGACCTATGTTCCAAAAAACAATCCCAGATCTCTCCTATTTACATAGAGAAATTATTTTCCATGAAGTGACCAGTAGTTGAGAATGGTTCTTTTGTGTCCTTGAAGCCAAAAATTCTGGTCTGCAACACTCCAAATAGAGATTAGATGTATATAAATTTATTGTATCACTTACTTTTTTATTCAAGTGTATGGACATTCCTTAGAAATTTTTGAATTTTCTACTCTAATCTTCTTTCACTCCTCTAGCTTGTTTGGTGTCTTCCATGAATTGCTCAATAACCCATAACTAAAGCCATAGCTCATACTTTGTGAGGATTAACCTAAACTATTAGATAGGTGTATATAAGTGTTAGGATGTACCTACATAAACTATAGGTTGATTCCATAAACACTAAAAACTTATGCCTAATGATGATGAAGGTGTCCATAACAACTAAAAAATATCCCATAACAACTAGAGGAATTCCTTCATTGATAAAGACGCCTGTAGCAATGGTGAGAGTACCTATAATAACTATATAAAATGGATATTGTCTATAGAAATTATGAATATGCCTTTAGTTGCTTTATGGGTACCTATAACCCCTTTTTTATAGAGTTATTTCTTACCCATAGTAACCACAAGTTGAACCTGTAGCCAATGAAGATTGAGGCTAGAAGCAACTGGAAGGAAAGATGTGCTATAAAAAGATGAACAATTTTTCTCAAAATGATTCCATGTTATCCATTTTTTGTTTTTACCCTTAGATATATAATGAGTTGGTTTTCTATTTAGGCCCTTTTTATAGTTTTGGGTAGTTAACAAGCTATTTTTCTCCTTAGAAACTACCAATAACACCTAAAAGGGTTTTCATTATTGGGTTTTTTAATTCTAACTAATACCTATAATAGAATGTTTATTCTAAGTCCCTACCATGTCAATTATGAGTTTGAATAGTCAAATATAATATGGAAAATCTCAATATTCATGCCAAGGGAGGGCTAGAATGTCCTCCTCTCCTTATTTATCCAATTGTTGGCTAGTTCTCCATGTGGCTAGTGAGACATCATGTTGATCTAGAACATCATTGAATCTATTTTATAATTGCTTGCATACTTGCCTAGTAAATTCCTCTTGGGTGAGTGGCTTTTTTTACAATTATAGTTTATGGCCATTGACCAGTAGATGGAATCTTATTATATCAATGGTCTAGAGTTACATTGCTTTATTATCATGAACATGATCAATCTCAAATGGACTAAGCCATTTGGTTTGGAGTTTGCCCTTGTGATCTTTGTATTTTGAATCAAAACAAAGGGCCCAATCTCTTGCATTGAATTGATTGGTATTAATATACCTATCATGCCATCCAATACACTACTATTGTACAAGTTCTATGTTTGGCACTACCAACTATCTGTATTCATTTAAGGCATTAAGTTGTATAAGCCTTTCTTTTTGTGCCTCAGATATATTCATCCCAAGTTATAGTGTTGTTTGTAAGGTCTTATTCTCAAATTCACTTGAAAACATAGGTTTATTACCATAGACCAACTCATATGGGGTGAATCTTGTAGTGGTCTTTCATATGATTCTATATTCCCATTTAGCTTTAGGAAGTCTATCATCCCAATCCTTACAGGACATATTAACAATCTTGGTTAAAATATTTTATAATTCCCTATTGGTGACTTCCACCTATCCATTAGACTATGCATGATACAGAGTTGATTTCTTATACCTAATCTCATATTGTTAGACTAGGGTGGTAATTAAACTAGTAGTAAATTATGGTCTTTGATCAATGACTATTTCTCATGGCACACCATATCTTATGAATATTTTTTCATAGAGGAAAGTTGATACCTTTTCATCCCTAGCATGTGTAAGAGCCTTTAAATCCACCCATTTAGTGACATAATTAGTAAATACAAAAATGTACTCTTTTTTGTTTGATTTTGGATCAAGAGGTCTCACAAAATCTATGCCCAATTTGTCAAATAGTTCAAGCACCATTTTATTTTACAAAGGCATCTCATCCAAACATGTGGGTCTCCCCATACATTGACATCTATCATACTGAGATATATACCTTATTTCATATTGATGGATTGGGGCCAATAATACACTATATTCAAAAAAAAAATTGCTATATGCTTGGCTATAAAGTGCCCTCCACAAGGTTCATCATGACAAGCTTTGAGGATATCTAGAACTTCATCTTCTCAGAGACATCTTTTGATGATGGAGTCAAGCCCAGTATAGAAAATAAATCTAAATAGCAAATAATACCTGCCACTTTTATGAATCAAATCTCTTTTTTGTTTAGGGAGGAAGTGATGTGAAAGTAGCATTGTTATAAGGTAGTTAGAAATATTAGCATACCAAAATATGGTAAGGTTAATGGAGAACAAGTGCTCATCTAAAAATAAGTCATCCACTATGGTATCCTTTTAAGGGGACTGTAGTCATGATAGGAAGTCATCCATGACATTGTCCATACCAAGATTATCTACAATAGTTAGATTAAATTATTGTAATAGGATTAACCATGTTATCAATCTACTTGAGATAGTTGGTTTGTTCATAAGGTACCTAATGGTTACATGCTCTATATGAATAAAGACTTGGTACCCTATTATTTAGTGATGGAACTTGTTGATAGCATATATTAATACCAATAATTTTTTTTCAATGACCATGTAATTTAATTTTACTACTTGTAGGTTCTTGCTTATGAAATATATGGCATAGTTGAGTGATTCTTATTTTTGGCTTAACATAGTTCCCAAGGAAGTATCTAAAGCATCTATTTGAATATGGAAGGGAATCTCCAAATTAGGACCACATAGAATTTGGGTGTTGGTCAATAATTTATTTACTTGCTTGTAAACTACGTCATAGGCAAGAGTCCATATGAATATAGCATCTAGATTGCCTCATCTTCTTCAGCCCATAATGTATGTTTTGGTTCCAAGGAAGGTTGTGTTAGAGGATAGAGGACCAACTTCTTAGTGTGGTAGTCATTGGATATCAACATGTTACCTAATATATAGTTGATGAAGGCATCTATTGTGTTAATCCAAGGTCATGCTAAGATGAGAGAGTATCCATCCAAATTAGAATTTGGCTGCATCATAATGAAATCTATAGGACACTCCTAAGAATCTATAGTAATGACAAGATCTTCAATGACTCTTTTTAGTCTGATTATAGACTTGTCAGCCATTTTTAGCATCATAGATTTGAGATGAATATTATTTAGATATAATTATTTTATGGTTTCAATTATCATTACATTTATTGTAGCCCCTAGGTCTATCAATGTATTGGATAGCTACTAGTCATGGATCTTTATTCTTACTACTAGGCATCTTGGATATGAATATTTATTTGGTAGGGTGTTTCCTAGTATAATGTCTACCAACTAGTAAATCACATGCACTATATTGGGATCCTTTTTCTTCCTTCCAAGTCTCTTATAACTTTGGAATATATGATCGCATCCTTTTTGTCCATTGAGTGATAAATTTTAACATAGAGATTCTTGAGCTACCCTATGGAGTCAAATTTAGGATCAATTATGTGGCACTGAAGGCTAAGACATTATAGAAATGGTGGGCCTACTTCATCAATAGATTTATTTACTAGTTCAAAAAATTCTTGTAGTGGTGAAGGTGGGTTAGCATGATCTTCTAGAGTTTTTTGAGTTGTATCCATTATTATGGGTGGGGCTAGGGGTGGTAGAACACATCCTAAATGTAGGTTAACTTCATTGATGTTCACCATATATGTTTGGTACTAAACAAGTTTAGTACTAAATGTTAATTACACCAACTTATTTACAAGATTTATACTAGTTAGGTAGGGAACTAATTAGGCTTGTGTGAAACTTGTGTATTGGGCATAAGAGCAAGAAGTTTTTTTTGCTACTGTGGAGGGAATCCTCCCTAATAGTTTCCCTAGGGTTGATTGGGTCTCCAGGACTGCTACCACTATTTTTGTGAGGGGTGGGCTTTGGGATAACTTCCAAGTTTTTATCTATGGTATTGATACATTTTGTGGAGGCTAATAGGAGGTGGAAGGGTATCCTGTCTGAGGTGGCTACTAGCTGGGATTGGGAGGTGGGATGTTCATCCATGGACTAGTCCAATTAGGAGTAGTATTTTCAAATTGTGAATTAAAAAAGGTAGAATTTACAAAAGGTGGATTTTGTCCCATACCTAAAAATATTGTCATTAAATACGTCCTTCTTTATATAACATAGAAAAATTGGTCCCCATATCCTCTTATAGTGTGCATCTCTACTATTTTTGGTTCTTCAGTTATGATATTAACAACTTTAGCCCGAACCTCATGACACCTATAGTTTGTCTTCTTCTTCTTGAAATCTAGATAATAGATGGTCAAAGATTGATCTATGGCTACTTATTTTTGACTTGTGTGTAGGCTATCCAATTAGGTGGACAAGTGACTAATGATATCCTATTTCATGTCTTTTAACGTGTTAATAACTTTAAATTTTGATAGGCCACTTGTGGCTACTACTGCAAGCTTGTTGCCCTTGAATTTGTTTATGGTAGATCTGAAATAACTTTTTCTCAATGCTTTGACATCTTTTAATGTCATTTTTGAGATATCTCCTCCAATCATTAGGTCTTAGGCTTCTATACAATCTTCTCTGACTCCTTTTAGGAAGATGAGTTTTAGAGGTTCTTTTTTTAATACACCTTGCTTGAATTTCTATACATTGAATATGATTCATTCAATGTAGTCTTCCAAGGACTCATCCTCTTTTTGAGTCATCTTAAATATTTCATTTCTTCTATAAATTATTCATCATCCATACTCATGATACTTAGACAAAAACTTATTTTTCATGTCTTCTCAATTGTGGACTAAATTATTACTCAATCCCATGAACTAGTGAAGTGCTAAGTATTTAAAGGTGGTAGAAAAAAGTTTCAATTTATATGGATCCTTCCTATCATCATAATTTATACATAGGATGTCAAATTCAAACAAATTTTTTTTGGGTATTCTGATAATGTACCTCTAAAATTGGGCAAGGTTGAGGGAAGGATATGTTTTGTTTGTGTTAAACCTATTACATCTAGAATAGGAAATTCAAAATTAATTGTGTCTAGAGCCCTATTGTCTTCTACAAATTATCCTTCTCTATTCATGATGGATTTTCTTTTGATATGGATACCAAAGCTACTCAAGATCACATCCTCAAATTTTTTATCATTCCCTTGGTCAACGTGATAGTAAACATTTATCTTATAATCCATAGTCTTTTTACTAGATGAAAAATCTGAAGACTTTACTAAACTTTCTTTGATTTGTTTAAAAAAGCCTTATTGGAATGCTATTATGATGGTACTCTCTAGAGTTTGTGGTTCATGTAGTTTTTCTTTTTTGTTTCTCTTTATTAACTCAGCTCATGCTTCTTTTGCTTATGTTTCCTTTTTCAAATCTAATAATACTTCTTCTACAAGCTACCTCTTTTGATTTTTAGTGTTCCCTTCTTCAAGATCCCTATGTCTTATAATATATATTTATGTAGGATTCTTAGTTATTATAGGTACTTGTGGTTCTTTCTTGATAGCAACTTATGGCTTGTTTGGCAAGAATCTCCCTCAAGAATCTTTTTCTCTCTACATAAATGTTGAGCCACTACTTTAGTTGTCATGTCTCTTCCTACATAGGATTAGTTTTTTTCATTTTGTGTTTCAAGGGTTGTTTCAAAATGAGTATAAATAAAATGCAAAAAATGAAAAAAAAATGAAGGAATGCAGAAATCAAAACAACATGAATTAAAATTTTATCTCTAGAAAGTAGGAAATTTATCTAATGCAAGAAAAAAAAGTTACTCTAGAAATTAGGAAATGAAAGTAGGAAAGTTACTAGAAAAAGAAAGAAATGAAAATAGTAAAATTAATCTAGGAAGCATGAAATGAAAGCAGTGAAATTAATCTAAAAACCAATAATTAACAACCTCCCTGGCAATGGTGCTAAAATACCAGTCAGGCTTATTACCCAATTAATACTAGATTCTTAAATCTTTTTAACATTAATTATCAACCTAGGGTACATAGGCTTTTCAAGGATGCTGACACTATTTATGCATTATTGATTCATAGGCCAACTTAATTACTAGTTGTAGTATAATGAAATTATATTGATTTCACCATATAGATATATAAGGAAACTATTATAATAGAATGCATAAATTCTTCACACTTATGATTCATGCATGCATCACACTTCATATAATCAAAATAGTAATGAAATAATTTCACATAATACACTTTAATCTAAGAAACATCTTGATCTTCACTACAACTCCTTTTGAGGGGCCCTCCTTATTTAGAATTGAGTTCCAATCTTTCTTTGAGAGACTTATAAAGCTTCTTATAGAATCAACCATTTCATTACTCAAATTTTTAGAAATTAAATATTGATATAGTAGATTAAAATATTCCAAAAATTAGAATGCAATTACTTTCTACAATTCCATCATCATGAATATAATCTTGGTTCTGCCATTAAATACATAAGGCAATTTATTAGTTCCAACCAAAAACACTGAACTAGGAAAGGTAAACATACTTTGAAACTAACCTAGTCAACCTTTAGGTGGTTAGTAACTTAAAGTTACTTATTTTTATACATGATTGGGTAAAGGACAATATATGTTGCTTTATTGTTTTGCTTCCTTTTCTCCTTTCCATTGTCCTTGTCATATTCATTCTTTGGTAGCACATCCAAGTTTCACTTCATATGAGGGGTCCATACATCTATTATGGAGGATCCTCTTCAATCATTTACTCAAAATCTAATTACTTATTATCACAACAATGGTTTGTTCTATGTAGTGGCTATAGGCTCCTATAGGTATAAGCCTGTAGTTACTATAGATAACCTATAGGTGGAAATACTACAGTTTGGTAGTTGCTATGGGTAACTTGTAGGTGCAATTATATAGTTTTTATGGGCTAGAAACCCCTTTTACTATGGGATTCTCTATAAGTGTTATGACCAAACAAGATTCATGTAATCTTATTTTACCCTTCAAATGTCTATTAAATAAGGTTACACAAGTATAATCTAATCAAATAAAAAAAATCATTATTAATAACACAACTTGTATATATAAATGCACACATATAATCATTAATTCATTCATTTATTTACATAATTCATGGATAGTTATAGGGATTCATATAGGTAAAAAATATATAACTGGGTATGGATGAGGCTATAAATAGAATAATTATTGGCCTCATCATCTCATTCATTCCTAGTGTAATATAATATTATAGGGAGTACTCAATTGACTCATCTATTTAATTATAGGTATTGAAATCTCATCTCTACCCCTCATGGTTCTCCTACAATTAATAACGGAAATTTGATCCATTTTTCCACTCATGGATGTGAAGCTTATTTTTAGGGATGCCTCAAAATGACAATAAATTTTGACTTAAAGGATTTAAAAAGAGTAAAGGGAGGTCATTATATAATTTATACACCCATATAGATGTTTTTACAAAGATAGTTTATTGATTAGGATAGTGACTCAAAATATACATAACCCACTGACCAACATTTGGTCTTTTAAGGGACATTTGGTTACAAGAAAAAATATGGTGTCATGTCTTACTTGTCTTGAGTGTCATGAAATCCTATAAGTTATTATTATAGGACTCTCCCATATAAATATATGTTCTACTAGATTATCTCTATCCCTCATGGTTCATTTATAATGCATGGTGGATTTTTTGTTCATTTTTTCACTCAGGGATAAGAAAATTCTCTTTAGGGATGCTTCCAAATGACTACAAGTTTCAACCTTAGGGATTGATGGAGAGTGGAGGATGGACATTCAAAAATTTATATTCCCATAAACCCCTCAAATTTATTGTGTAATGTGTAACCAAAGTTCTATCGATTTTCTTACTCAGGGATAAGAACCTTCTCTTTAGGGATGCCTCCAAATGACTACAACTTTCAACCCTAGAGATTGATTGAAAGTGGAGGGTGTACATTATAGTGTTTATATGCCCATTTGGATGTGCTTTCATAAACTATTTTTTTTTAATTTTTCTATCAATTTAAATGATATGGGATCCATTGACCAACATTTGGTCTCTTAAAAGACATTTGGCCATGAGAAAAAAATTATTTTTGTGTCTCACTAATTCTAATTGGCATAGAATCCTTTAAATAATTTTGATAGGACTCTCCTTTTAAATAATAGGAACTAATGTTTGGTTTCTACCCCTCATGGTTCTCTTCCAATTCATGACATAATTTTTATTTATTTTCCCAATCAAGAATGAGAATATTATCTTTATGGATGCATCCAAATGACTCCAAATGTTAGCCTATACCTAATAAAAAGCATATGATTTCAACTCCAATGCTTATATTCTCATGTGTGTGTGTGTGTGTGTGTGTGTGTGTGTGTGTGTGTGTGTGTGTGTGTGTGTGTGTGTGTGTGTGTGTGTGTGTGTGTGTGTGTGTGTGTGTGTGTGTGTGTGTGTGTGTGTGTGTGTGTGTGTGTGTGTGTGTGTGTGTTAGTGAAGATCATTTATTGATTGGGATAGTGAGTCATAAGATATACCTCTCATGGAAAAAAATTTAGCTATAAGAGAAAATGTGTTGTCATGTATTCCTCATTTTGAGTAACATGGAATAATATAGGGGTGATCATGGGACCAACCTATGAAAATGTATGCACTGATAGATCATATCTACCCCTCATGGTTCTCTTTAAATTCATGATCGAATTTTAGTCTATTTTACCACTCAAGAAAAAGAGGATCCTCTTCATGGATGCCTTCAAAAAACTAAAAATTTTAAACTTAAAATCTTGAGGGAGAGTAGAGGGTGACAATTTTAGAATTTGTATGCCTATTCATATGCATCCATGTGTATGGTTAATATATTGTCATAGTGAGTCACAAGATACACAACCCATTGAGTAAAATTTGGTCTCTTAAAAGACATTTGACTACAAGAGATAATGTACAACCATTTCTCACTCATCCTAAGCTTGAAAGAATCATATGGGGGTGATCATAAGACTCACCCATGTAATTTTAGGAACTTATGGATCATCTATACCTATCATGTATCTCCTATTATACATGTTATAAGTGTAGTTTGTTTTCCCAATTAGGGATGATAAGCTTCTCTTCAAGGATTCATATGGCCTACACCTTTCAGTCCCAAGTCATAATAAAGAGTAGAGGGTGTCCATTCCACCATTTATACACCCATATAGATGTGTCCACATAGATTATTTACTGATTTGGATAATGAGTCACAAGATACACCTCCCACTAACTATTTTTTGCTCTCTTAGGAGACATATAATTACCATAAAAAACTTGTCATTTTGTCTTTCTCATATTGACCTATGGAGAATCATCTAGGGGATGCTCAAAAAAATCACCCATGAAATTATAAGCATTGACAAATCCTCTCTACCCCCCATAGATATCTTGTAAATCACAACACAGTTTTTATCCTTTTCCCACTTAGGGATGAGAAGATTCTATTAAGGGATATATCCAACCAACTATAACTTTCATTCTTAAGACCTAATAGAAAGTGGAGGGTGTAAATTCAAAATTTTATAATCCAATATAAATTCATCCACATAGATAGTTTATCAATTATGGTAGCTAGTCACAAGATATTCCTCTCGCTAATCAAGTTTTGGTCTTTTAAGAGATATTTCATTGCCATAAAAAATGTGTTAGGATGCATCATTTATCCTAATCTAAGTAAAATCATCTTGGGTGATTAGAAGACATGCCCATATAACTATCAACACTGAAATTGCATCTCTATTTCTCATAGATAACCTAAAATGTGCATATGATGTTTGGTCCATTTTTACATATAGGTATTAGAAGCTTCTCTTTAGGGAATCATCTGACCAACTACAAATTTCAATCTTGGCACCTAATGAAGAGTAGAGGGTTGTCATTCTACAATTTATATCCCCATATAGATGTGTTTTCATAGATTGTTCATCCATTGGGATAACAAGTCACAAGATACACCTCCTATTGACCAAATTTTGGTCTTTTAAGAGACATTTGGCTAGGAGATAAAAATTGACATCATGTCTCACTTGTATCTATTTAGGGAAAATCATTTAGGGGTACTCAAGATACTTGTCCATAGAAATATAGGTGCGAACATCTCATCTCTACTCCTTACATATCTCTTACAATGTGTGGTGGAAGTTCACTCCATTTTAAAACTTAGGGAAAAGCAACTTCTCTTAAGGGATGAGTCTAGAAAACTATAACTTTAAGTCTTGGGAAATGACATAGAGTGAAGGGTGGATATTGTATGATTTATATATTCATAAAAATAAGTTTGCATAGATAGTTCATCAATTTAGCTATCAAGTCATAAGATAAACCTCTTACTAACCCACTTTTGGTCTCTTAAGAGACATTTTTCTATGAGATAAAATCTTCCTCCTTGTTTTTATAATCCCAAAATGTGGAAAATACTTTGAAGGGTGATCAAAATACTCACCCCTATAACTATAGGATCTAAGAACTCATTTCTACCCTTCATGGTTCTCTTAAAGTGTGTAACATAAGTTTGGTTTATTTTCCCACTTAGAGATGAGAAGCTTATCTTAAGGGATGCATCCTTATAACTATGAATTTCAGTACTAGGGCCTAATGGAGAGTGGAGGGTTTTTATTCCACTATTTACAATCCCATCTGAACATGTCCACATAGATAGTTCATCAATTGGTCTAGCGAGTCACAATATACACCTTTAACTAACCAAATTTTGGTACCTTAAGAGACATTTAGATGTGAGAGTTAACCATCCACTATGTCTCACTCATCCTAAGATGGGGATAATACTCTAGAGGGTGATCAGAGGACTCACTTTTACAACTTTAGGATCTATCTCATCTTTACTCCTCACTATTATTTTATAATTTGAAACTAGGTTAATTTGAGAAAAAATAAGCTCATAAGAGAGACTTAAAACTTAAGGAAATCACACAAATAAAATAATTAGTTTAGGTTAGGGAGGTTCCTCAATGTGAATTAAAATATATGCATAGATAGAGAAAATAAAATGATATTATTCCTCCACTTCAAGCATAGACAAAGAAATTATGTTAGATTTGTCTCTAGTCTTCATTGGCATAGGATCATAGGGATTTTGTTTTCCCTTCATTATTTTTTTTAATGTATATACAATGTATCTAAACTAAATATGTTTTTTCTCATGATAATTTCTCTCATCTTGACTCATGCACAATATACCAAAATAGAAAGGAAATCTTAATTTATATTTCTTATATTAAATTGGATTTATTGATTGTATGGATAGTAAATTACATAATTAAAATTTATTTAATGATATAAAAAAACTAAATGTCTTTCTAATTTATTTATTTGATTTTTTCTTCCTATAAATTTTGGTTTTTGTGGTTTTCTCATTCAATCTCATTAACTTGATTTTGGCCATTTGTGGACAATAATATAATTTCATTATTTCTTCATTTATTTAACTAAATCTATGATAATGATAATAAACCACAAGATAGATCAACAATCATAACATACATGTGCACATCAAAATAAGTACATTGTACTCATTACAACATCAATACATAAATTTACATAAAGTTATTCATTTCAACTATCTGTGAACATTCACACAACCATGCTTGAAAACATATTTGTAAGAATGATAAGATGTATGTAAGAAAAAAAATAATGTAATAATTATTTACGTATCCAAATTATGTCATTATGACATCAAAAATAGGACATATCGAGATACAATCTAGACTATATTATACATATACAAAATATGTTATCTAGGCATACAATGTGAGCCATGCCAGCATATAAAATAGATTGTGCCTAAAACTACCCCTAACACAAAAAATATCTCTCCAAATCATCATTACTTACAAATAATTTTCACTTCCTCACCATAGATGTAGAACTAGGGGTGTTGTATGACTCCTTATAGGGAGAAACTCTCCTCTCATCATGTGAAGGACCAAATGTCTCTTTCAAAACATAAAGAAATAGTTACACCTACAAAACATATGAAATATAAATTTTAATGTATTAAAATTATATATGGAAAATGATAGATTTTTCATGAACAAAATCATGCAATAAGGTGATTAAGGACTCACTACATTCCACCTAAATGACTATTTTAGGCTACATGATCATAAATATATATATAATGGAAAATCCTATGGAACATACATATAACATTAGATATATATGTGCATATAAATATAAATATGACATATATTATCATTAATTAGAGATAAAAAAAAGTTTACTACGTGATTTCACTAGTCTATGTCTCTAAATCAGGTGTTGATAAGGACATAGTGGATCTTAGGATGAGACTGAAACATTAGATAGATATTATTATAATTCATGTAGGGTGCCCATAGAATCTCTCATCATCTATAAAATAAAAACAATGAAAGATTTGAATTATGAATAAAATACAACTAAACCTAACTTAAGATAAATCAAAAGTAATATTATTTGGTTCTATACGTAAACAGAAATTGAACGAGGAGGAGGAAAATCAAGAAGCTTTTGAGGATAAATCCAAAAATGTAGATAAGGCTAGAGGTAAGAGGAAGTTGAATTTTGATTTTTAATTAGTATCATAGAAAATAAAAGAGTAGAACAAACTTATAGATCTAGAAGAGGAGGCAAACCTCTATAGGACCAACATGACTAGTTACTTTCTTAGATCCTTGTTTTTTTGGTTGTTTTTTAGCTATTTAGTTCCTATTTTATAGCCTTATTAATTTGAGGGCATATATTGTTGTTTATCTTGTCTTTTTAGTCCGTTTTCAATAATTTTCTTGTATAAAGTCAAGTCCCTATCTCAAAAACCTTTCATTACCAATAAAAGAAAGAGAGAAAGTGAGAGATGGATAGATGGATAGAAAGAAAGAAAAACTATTCCTTTCATATATAAATTATGGTGCTTTGTATAAAAATTATGGTGTATAAAACATATTTAAACAATAATATTTAGTTTTAGTGTCTACATATAACCATAGTTTCATCAAATCTAAATATATTCCTAAGAATATGGACTTCTTGTAAATTATTATTTCTAATTTTACATTTGTTGAAATTGGATTTCCATGTCTCTATTATCACTTTTTAAAAAATGGGATATCATAATCAAATATTTTTGTTAATGGTTTAAATTAGTGTGATATTAGATTCTAATATATATATATTTTATCAAATTTCAAATTCTAATATGGAATCAATTTAAAACTATATCTTAACTAGTTTTTCACCTTTAAGTTCATATTTAGGGGAAAAGGGCCAATATTTGAGTATGGTTTGATATTTGAAATGGGACCTGATAATTTACACAATGTGACCCCATAGTTATCATAATATTTCTTCATTATAGATGTTATAGTAATATTTAATATTTATCCAAAATTTAAAATATATTACCCAATCATATCATGACATAAGAGATTTTAAAATATTAGTGAAACATTGTAAAACATAATCAATATCACCACCTATAATTATTAGACAACACTTTTCATTGCCCATGTGCCCAATGTAAAACATACTTATCATTATTTTTATCTTCTATATAATGTGCAAGTGCCCATTTTATACTAGATAATAACATAGGAATTTGTTACTTATATTATCAATTTAAAAGTCATTTTTACTATCTCAATATATAAATCAAGCAGGTGCCCATTCTACCCAAGATAATAATATATGCCTCTATTTCTCATATTATTCTTATATTGTCTATAATGGGAATGTTTTTGTAAAACCAAAGTGATTACCACATACATTAATCAAAATTTCCCAAGTTCACACTTTATATACTAGTATATTATGTGAAATAATTAATCACTTTAAAACCACACTGATGTGTTTTAAATGGTTTAATTACTATATGTTTATTTATTAATAATGTTTAAGGAAGTTAATAATGTTCATGAAATATAACTTAGTATAGTTTTTGTAACTTGTGTTTTAAAAACACATAGTGTCAACATGTCATGTGTGAACCCCAAAATTTATGGTGCACCATTACTAGCACATATCCCATGAAAATAAGTATAATAATGTTAATAATTTCACTTAATAAAAATATTACATAATTAAACATTAATTGAAATATATTATTAGCTTAAAAATTAAGAGAAAATAGTCTTTTGAAAATAAATGTTAATGTTCCACTCATATTCTTAAGAAACAATACTATTACATTCTCAATGTCCTAATCCAAGTCTTTTACATGTATGATAAATTAATTAAATGAAATAAATATCAATTCTCAATTAAACCTAAACAATAGTAAAAATTTAAGATCAAATTATTGATGTGTGCTTTCAAAAATAAATTTAAAAATACCCACATCCTAGGGCAAGATGACATGAGATATTATTTTATAATACTCAATAGTTTCATTTTTAAGAATTCATTACCGTATTTGAGTTGTGTAATTTGTAATTCAGTAGACTCATATCATTTTTTAATTATCTTAATTGACCCTCCTTTTTTTTTTGGTTTCTATACCCAGTTGATACTTTCCACATCAGTTTCTTGTTTAATTCCATCTGATTTGATCAATATTTATTAGGCATAAAATAATAATGATAAAATTATTCGCCTTCTCTTCCAAAAGTTTTAAAATATTTAAACCTAACCTTTTTAGCCACATTATCACCTTCCACTTTAAGGTAATTTATATTCCCATCTTTTCTTCCCATCCATACTTTTAAAAATCATTAATTTGGCATTTTAGAAGCATATATCTGACATACACATCCATCAATGTATTTAATGATTGTATAAATAAGTGTTGAATAAATTTGTTTTATTTGAGAATGTGAAAAAAATCAAATATTTTTTAAATCAAGGTTCACAAATTTGTATTTCATTCCACATAGTACATGATATCTTCATGACTAACAGACACAATCATAGTTTAATGTGAAATCCACAAACCTACATGTCCACAAAGGCCCCTTTTATTTTATAATTATTTAACTTTTGATCGCTAGTATGTTATCATATTTCAAGCATGAAAAGGTATACATATGGAGAGATAAAGTGGACTAAAAATTTCAACATATCCATGCATTTTTTTTATGCCATATTGAGAACAAAATAGACCTCGATGACTCCATGGATTCTTGATGACCAAAAACTAAACTTGAAATAATTTCTTTGCAATTAAACACTCAACAACCTAATCCTCCTTGCAACACCAACTTATTTTATGCTTTTACAAAAAATATAATCAACTCAGTGTGACATAACCCAAATACTTATGGAGTTGCATCACTATAACACATCTCCCATGAACTTAATTATAATAATTCTAGTAAATGAAAACTATTTTGAATACATACGTCAACAGTAATATAAATATATTATTAGATGTGCAAATTATGAAAAAAAATTAATCTTACATTCATATTTAATAAACATTATGGTTACATCATTAATGGGTCAATAGTAAGAATCTTGAATAGAAGAAGGGTTAAATAAATTAAATATGGGATGGTCAAATATAAGCATTCAATGTCAATATTTAATTCATATTAAATAATTGTGGTAAAAATGAAAAGATAGGTTATTGGAGCATGTTTTGGAATAGAAAATTCAAAAACCTACATCATGGGTCAAGATGACATCAAATATTAATTTATGACATTTAATAATTTCACCTTAGTATTTATTACCACATTTAAGTAGTACAAGTTGTGATTCAATGGCCCCATGTCCTTTGTAAGTAATCTTAATCAATCCACCTTTCCATTTTTTATTTGGTGTCCATGTTTATATGATGTTATCCACATCAATTTATTTTTTAATTTCATCTAATTTGATTCATGTTTTGCTAGTGTCAAACAATCTTGATATAATGATTCACCAAATTCTCTCCTTAAGGGTTTCTAATATTGAATCCTCACCTTTTATCCACACTCTCATCATTCATTTTATGGTAAATATACCCATCTATGATTTCCATACATATATTTTTATTTTCATTTGTTGGCCATAATAGAATCATTTTTACATAGACATTTGTTAATGGATTTTATTCCTTTTTAGATATTCCATAACTAGGACCAACATAAATATCACTATTTCTTGGGATATGTTGATTAATGTAGTCTTTCCTATGGAAATGAATAGCTCCCATTATTTTATAATATATGTCATTGTCCTATATATTTTGTGGCCAAAAATAAATATTTGACATCCTACTACAATTTATAAATGGTCTATCCAAAACACATAATTTTTTTTCCAAATATGTTATCATTAAAAGCCAATATTCTCTACTTCTACCCATTACACATTTTTTCCAATGTTTAATTTATGATTTTATTCCCTTTTCCATAACCTCCATTTCTTAGATTTATTTGAAAAGTGATAGAAGAGGATTCCCTTCCTAAAATTTTGCTTCACTATTATCCTTTGTATGTCAAATCAGGATTGACAAGACCATTGGATATCCTGTATTGTTGGTTTATATTCCATCACTGGTATGTCATCCATAATATGGAACTTGAACATATTAGGATTGCTAATACCCATAATTAAGTGTCTTCCATCCAAAAAGTGTGGCTCTAATAAGGTTTTAAAGTCATACACTTACTCAATAAGGTAAGGAGTGAATGTACTTGAACCTATTGGCATGTTTTATAGGTGTCCATGATATGTGACAAAGAAAATGTTTCTATTATCCCTAATGATGCTTATGATATATGAATATTCCCATCCATATCCTCATGGGTATGTCCCACTAGGAGTAAAATTTCATACATAATGTTTAATACCCTTTTTATTTTTAACATTAATGTAAATGCAAAATAAGGCATGGTTCCTATTTTCACTTGAAACATTATCCAGTTGAAATTAGAGAATCAATGGTTATTTTTTGAATTACTTGTACTACTAGTAATATTAATTACTTCATCATGAATTTTTTTTTGGTGTACCCTTTACACTTATCATGCACTTCATTTTATAATATTCCATCATGTAATGGCTATTTGGATGATCCATAAGTGTATAATAATTCCCCATACTCATCAATGATGGGTTATTCGAGCTTCTTGAGACACAAAGCCAATGATGTGACCATGTAATTTACTCCACCTTCAACAAATGGTATGCAAAAGTGGAAAAAACTTGTAGTCTTGTGTCCATGTGTGAGAATAATAGTCAAAATAACTAGAAAATTCATAACGTTATGTATTGACTTTGTTTTTTTACTCATCCTTGGTATGTAATTTTTCATTTTTTCCATTTTATCATGCACAATGATTAATTATTCTTGAGGTTTATTTCTAATATTTTAATCTATAGGAGTAATAATTTTAACAAAAACTTTTAATGTATTCATTGTGCCATGTTTTTTCCTCTTCATGTTTTAAGAGTGCTTCTAAGCATGTGGTAGCTCTATGTTTGTTTTAAATTTTTTTATAGTAATCATACTTGGTGAATAAGCTACTATTTATGATCAACACATTTTGAAATCTTGTGGTCATTATCTTTATAAAACTTAGATGCAACACTAGTTGAAGTTTCAACAATTCGAGGTCCTTATTACACTTCTTTCTCATTAAATTGATGATATAGAAAGTAGTAAGTAGCCTTTAAGTAAATTTTATTCCATCATGTCCTAGACAAGGATTTAAATGTGGAGAAATATTTGAATGTTTATAAATAATTATTGATATGCAAGAAATTATTACTATGGTATTTGACCTTTCTTTCTCTTTCCTAGTGTTACCATTTACTACACACTTGTGACCATTTATCAAGTCCAATTTATGCTCCTTGGGTACCCATAAGATTTATACCATGCATTATAAAAAAAATAGATCCCATAAAATTTAATTTAATATACCTGCATTAAAGATGGCATTTGTTTTTAATGCATCTAACATAACTTGTTTTGTCTTCTTCATTCATGGATCTAATTTTGTGCCATAAAAATGTGAATAAATATATCTATAATTTTTAAGATAGATATATTGGAAAAAAATATCTTTCACATTATTCAATTCATCCAAAAATAATTACCATTTTATATCCTCATCAACATTTTGGTTTGATGAACTAGATAGAGGGGCATTAAATTTTTGATGTTTTAGTGTCTTTTGATAAAAAAATTAGAATGATTGTAATTAGTGGAATCAAAATAAACTATAAATGTCATATGTGGTTAAAAATGTTATAATGCATCCCTCATGTCCACCTCAACCTCGTATGAGACTTTTTTGAATCTCACATCTAGGGGAGAATAGTCTATGTTGTCCAATTACCTAGTAAGCCATTATCTATCAATATACACAAAAAAGGTATTGTCATCCAATTCCTTAAATTTTTCCATGTGTCCATCAAGTTCATTTTTAATTATTTCATATACAACATAAATTTT